>JAJGOT010000043.1:1720000-2222500 GCA_022457155.1 Cladopsammia gracilis
CCTTATTGCGCGACAGTGACGAAAAAGACGAAGAAGGACAAGTAACCTGGCAACTAGGGGGATTGTACGAATGTAAAGCTAAATATAACGTAGCAAAAGAACTTTATGCGAACGCACTTAGCATCATGATAGCAACTGGAGAAAGGAAGGGAGAAGCCTCAAGCTATGAAAAACTAGGAACGGTGTTTCAGTCTCTAGGTGAATATGGAAAGGCTAAAGAACATCTCGAAAAAGCACTTGCGATCAGAATAGACATTGACGACAAAAATGGAGAAGCCTCCTGTTATGCAAACCTAGGAATGGTGTTTCAATCTCTCGGTGAATACACCAAGGCTATAGAACAGCTCGATAAAGCACTTGCAATTGTAAAAGAAGTAGGTGACATAAATGGAAAAGCCTTGTGTTATGCAAACCTAGGAACGGTGTTTCAGAATCTCGGTGAATATGCCAAGGCTGAAGAGCATCTCGAAAACGCACTTGCGATCGTAAAAGAAAATGGTGACAAAAATGGAGAAGCTTTGTGTTATGCAAACCTAGGAATGGTATTTCAATCTCTCGGTGATTATGCCAAGGCTAAAAAACATCTGGATAAAGCACTTGATATCAGAATAGAAATTGGTGACATAAAAGGAGAAGCCTTGTGTTATGCAAATCTAGGAATGGTGTTTCAATCTCTCGGTGATTATGCCCAGGCTAAAAAACATCTTGATAAAGCACTTGATATCACAATAGAAATTGGTGACATAAATGGAGAAGCCTCGTGTTATGCAAACCTAGGTTCAGTGTTTCAGTCTCTCGGTGAACATGACAAGGCCAAAGAGCATCTCGAAAACGCACTTGCGATCAGAATAGCAATTTGTGACAAAAATGGAGAAGGCTCATGTTATGCAAACCTAGGTACGGTGTTTCAGTCTCTCGGTAAATATGCCAAGGCTAAAGAACATCTCGAAAAAGCACTTGCAATCAGAATGGAAATTGGCGACATAAATGGAGAAGCCTCGTGTTATGCAAACCTAGGGACCGTGTTTCAGTCTCTTGGTGAATTTTACAAGGCTAAAGAACATAACGAAAAAGCACTTGCGATCAGAAAAGAAATTCGTGACATAAATGGAGAAGCCTCGTGTTATGCAAACCTAGGGACGGTGTGTGAGTCTCTTGGTGA
The DNA here is from genome assembly GCA_022457155.1 of Cladopsammia gracilis. NCBI lineage: Eukaryota > Metazoa > Cnidaria > Anthozoa > Scleractinia > Dendrophylliidae > Cladopsammia > Cladopsammia gracilis. The sequence continues at coordinate 1,721,163 of JAJGOT010000043.1, forward strand.
ATATGTCAAGGCAAAAGAACATAACGAAAAAGCAATTGCGATCTTCAACGGAATTAGAGACATTAATGGAGAAGCCTTGTGTTATGCAAACTTAGGAACGGTGTTTCAGTCTCTTGGTGATTATGCGAAGGCGAAAGAACATCATGAAAAAGCACTTGCAATCAGAAAAGAAATTGGAGACCTAAATGGAGAAGCCTCATGTTATGCAAACCTAGGAACGGTGTTTCAGTCTCTCGGTGCATATGCCAAGGCTAAAGAACATAATCAAAAAGCACTTGAGATCAGAAAAGAAATTAATGACATAAATGGAGAAGCCTCGTGTTATGCAAACCTAGGAACAGTGTTTCAATCTCTCGGTGAATACACCAAGGCAAAACAACATCTCACAAAAGCACTTGCGATCTCAAAAAAAATTGGAAACATAAATGGAGAAGCCTCGTGTTATGCAAACCTAGGAACGGTGTTTCAGTCTCTCGGAGAATATGCGGAGGCTAAAGAACATCTCACAAAAGCACTTGCGATCTCAAAAGAAATTGGAAACATAAATCGAGAAGCATCATGTTATGCAAACCTGGGAACGGTGTTTCAGTCTCTTGGTGAATATGCCAAGGCTATAGAACATAATCAAAAAGCACTTGCGATCAGAAAAAAAATTAATGACATAAATGGAGAAGCCTTGTGTTATGCAAACCTAGGAATGGTGTTTCAATTTCTGGGTAAATATGCCAAGGCTAAAGAACATCATGAAAAAGCACTTGCGATCAGAAAAGAAATTTGTGACATACATGGAGAAGCCTTGTGTTATGCAAACCTAGGAATGGTGTTTCAATCTCTCGGTGAATATACCAAGGCTATAGAACATCTCCATAACGCACTTGCGATCGTAAAAGAAGTCGGTGACATAAATGGAGAAGCCTTGTGTTATGCAAACCTAGGAATAGTGTTTCAATCTCTCGGTGAACATGCAAAGGCTAAAGAACATAATGAAAAAGCACTTGCGATCAGAAAAGAAATTGGTGACCTGCATGGAGAAGCCTTGTGTTATGCAAACCTAGGAATGGTGTCTCAATCTCTCGGTGAATATACCAAGGCTATAGAACATCTCGATAAAGCACTTGCGATCGTAAAAGAGATTGGTGACATAAATGGAGAAGCCTTGTGTTATACAAACCTAGGAATGGTGTTTCAGTCTCTCGGTGAACATGTCAAGGCCAAAAAACATCTTGATAAAGCACTTGAGATCCGAATAGAAATTGGTGACATAAATGGAGAAGCCTTGTGTTATGCAAACCTAGGAATGGTGTTTCAATCTCTCGGTGATTATGCCAAGGCTGAAAAACATCTCGATAAAGCACTTGATATAACCAAAGAAATTAGTGACATAAATGGAGAAGCCTCGTGTTATGCAAACCTAGGATCGGTTTTTCAGTCTCTCTGTGAATATGCCAAGGCTAAACAACATTTCGAAAAGGAACTTGCGATCAGAAAAAGAATTGGCGACTTAAATAGAGAAGCCTCATGTTATGCAAACCTAGGGACAGTGTTTCAGTCTCTCGGTGAATATGCCAAGGCTAAAGAAAATCTCGAAAAAGCACTTGTAATCAGAAAAGCAATTTGTGACATAAGTGGAGAAGCCTCGTGTTATGCAAACCTAGGGACGGTGTTTCAGTCTCTTGGTGAATATGCCAAGGCTAAAGAACATAGCGAAAAAGCACTTGCGATCAGAAAAGAAATTAATGACAGAAATGGAGAAGCCTTGTGTTATGGAAACCTAGGAATGGTGTTTCAATCTCTCGGTGATTATGCCAAGGCTAAAAAACATCTCGTTAAAGCACTTGATATCACAATAGAAATTAGTGACAAAAATGGAGAAGCCTCGTGTTATGCAAAGCTAGGATCGGTGTTTCAGTCTCTCGGTGAATATGCCAAGGCTAAAGAACATAACGAAAAAGCACTTGCGATCAGAAAAGAAATTGTGAACAGAAGTGAAGAAGCCTCATGTTATGCAAGCCTAGGAATGGTGTGGCAGTCTCTTGGTGAATATGCCAAGGCTGAAAGATATCTTATAAAAGCACTTACGATCAGAAGAGAAATTAACGACATAAATGGAGAAGCCTCGTGTTATGCAAACCTAGGAATGGTGTTTCAATATCTCGGTGAATATTATAAGGCTAAAGAATATAGAGAAAAAGCAACTGCGATCAGAAAAGAAATTAATGACAGAAATGGAGAAGCCTTGTGTTATGCAAACCTAGGAATGGTGTTTCAATCTCTCGGTGATTATGCCAAGGCTAAAAAACATCTCGATAAAGCACTTGATATCACAATAGAAATTGGTGACATAAATGGAGAAGCCTCGTGTTATGCAAAGCTAGGATCGGTGTTTCAGTCTCTCGGTGAATATGCCAAGGCTAAAGAACATAACGAAAAAGCACTTGCGATCAGAAAAGAAATTGTTAACAGAAGTGAAGAAGCCTCATGTTATGCAAGCCTAGGAATGGTGTGGCAGTCTCTCGGTGAATATGCCAAGGCTGAAGAATATCTTATAAAAGCACTTACGATCAGAAGAGAAATTAGCGACATAAATGGAGAAGCCTCGTGTTATGCAAACCTTGGAACGGTGTTTCAGTGTCTGGGTGAATATGACAAGGCTAAAGAACATCTCAAGAAAGCACTTGATATCACAAAAGAAATTGGTGATATCAATGGAGAATTATCGTGTTATGCAAAACTAGGGACGGTGTTTCAGTCTCTTGGTGAATATGCCAAGGCTATAGAATTTCTCAAAAGAGCACTCTTATGGGATGGAAACATTGAAGCTGAGGTAACAAACCACGCTATCCTTGGATTTGTAATGCTTTTGCATGGAAACATAGATGGAGCAAAATACCATCTCTTTTTCAGCATTCGTAAAGGTGAGGAGATGCGCTGTTTCCTGAGAGATAATGACCAGTTCAAGATATCGTTGTTTGACAGGCACGTTAATTGCTACCGGTGGCTAACTACATTGTTCTTGTTAACAGGGAAGCCTAATGAAGCTCTTTACACTGTAGAGCTTGGACGAGCCAGAGCCCTGGCAGACTTAATGTTAGCTCAGTACTCTTTGGAAAAAGAAATATCAGTCGATCCACAGACATGGATTGGTATTGAAAGAATCATGGATAAAGAAAGTAACTGTTCTTGCTTATACATTTCATATGATAAAGATAATATATTTTTTTGGATTGTTAAAGCGGACAAACCGATACTTTTTCGGCAAAAAAGCGTTAATGAATTTTTTGTTAAAAAGGGAAAGGATATGCATGCAGAGGAGGTTTTTATAGACGAAACCTTTAGCAAGTTTCATTTTTCACCTGGAGAGCAATGCGAAGATCGATCAGGGTTTTCTTCAAGCGTTACCCACCCATCGCGTACATCATCTCAGGAAGGTACCGTAGAAGCTTTTCGCCTGGTCGAAGAAGAGGAAGACGAGAACCCGCCACTTCATGACTGTTACAAAATGATCATTGCTCCTGTGGCTGACTTACTTGACGAAGCCGAAATCATTATCGTTCCCGATCGTTCTTTGTTCAAAGTTCCATTCGCAGCATTAGAGGATGAAAGTGGAAAGTATTTATCAGAGAATTTTAGGATCCGCATTGTTCCTTCTTTGACGACCCTCAAGCTCATACAGGACAGTCCAGCAGACTATCACAGTCATACTGGCGCGCTAATAGTGGGAGATCCAGATGTTGGTGATGTGCTTTACAAGAGGCGCGGTGAGAGACTTTCACGATTGCGTCATGCAAGAGAGGAAGCAGAGATGATTGGAGGACTACTCGGAGTTTCGCCCTTGCTAGGAAATGAAGCAACTAAGCAGAAGGTGCTTCAAAGTATGAATTCAGTGAGTCTGATACATTTCGCCGCTCATGGTAATGCCGAAAGAGGAGAAATTGTTCTTTCCCCTGAAAGACCCACTGATAGCAGGATTCCACCAGAAAAAGACTACTTATTGACAATGGCAGACATTTCACAAGTTTTTCTGCGAGCCAAACTGGTAGTTCTTAGTTGTTCTCACAGTGCATGTGGGCAAATAAAAGCCGAGGGAGTTGTTGGAATCGCCCGCGCGTTCTTAGGATCTGGTGCACGCTCAGTGTTGGTGGCCCTGTGGGCCATAGAAGACGTTGCAACAAAGCATTTTATGATTCGTTTTTACGAGCACCTTGTTCGAGGGGAAAGTGCCAGTGAATCTCTTCACCAGGCCATGAAGTGGATGAGAAGTAACGGCTTTTCTAAAGTGAGACAGTGGGCGCCATTTATGCTGATTGGAGATAACGTGACATTTGATTTTCATAAGTCAAGGTTAGTAGAATACTACTGGGTGTATAAATACGTAGAGTAGTGTATGGCAATAATAGTAATAATAATTGTAGCAATAACAAAATTAGTATCATAAAAATTGTTTTTCTTGGGCCATTTCAGAAAAAAAACAAAACGCAGACATCGGTTACAAACATTTGTCTAAAATGCATTTCTTTCAGTTACTTGACGTTTCGTATGTACCACATACATCATCAGAAGTGATCGTTATTTTAAAGCGAATTAAATTTTAATGTATAAAGCAAAGAACTGGAAACTAGTAAGATAAAATTACAACTGTGTCATCGAGTAATGATTGACAACAAAAACAACAGTAATGATTAATAAAGGTAAAGTTTTTCACTGCCGATATTTTCGTTTAAGGCAGGCTTTAAATCTCGAATTAAAAGTGCCTCCTTAATTTTACAATGTATGTCCGAACGGCCTCTTGCCAGGATTTCAAAATGATCAAATTTCATATTGTGGTTGGTCGAGGAGATATGATTTACAATTGGTGATTCATGACAGTTTGAAGTCAGTGCTCTGAAATGTTCCATTTTTCTGTCACATAAACGGCGTTTTGTTTTCCCAATATAAAAGTCATTACAAACCCAACAGCTGGCTTTATAAATGACTTTAGACACGAACGGGAAATTTTGTCTTTGTAAGGAAAAAAAGATTTGATTCTGTGAGCGTTCTGAAAAACTATTTTCAGGTTAAAGCAAACGAAGAAATTGTTTAAACAAGATTGACGTCATATTTATCAACCTTTTTGGTGGTAAACAATGATAATGACTCTATAGTCAAACAATCTTTCCTCATGTCAAAGAATTTACATTTTATTGATAACTCCGGATTTTATTCCAATTTTATGAACTTGATGGAACAATATCATCTATCCAATTCAGATCCTGAATCCTTAGATAATGATAGAATTAGGCGATATACAACTAATATAAAAACGAAATATATATCCTTTTGGCGACACAGCCTTGAACATTCAAAGAAATTAGAATTTTATAAAGTTTGTATAGATGAATACTTTACATCTGATTATTTAAACCAGTTAAGAAACTTTAATGAAAGACGAAATTTAGTGAAGTTTAGAGTAAGTAATCACAAACTTATGATTGAAGTAGGTCGATAGCAAACCGATCATATGCTTAGAAAAAATAGGTTATGCCCATTGTGTAAATCAAATCAAGTAGAAAATGAAACTCATTTCTCGTTGCAATGTAGCAAATACTCTCTGTAGAAGCAGACATTCTTAAATCGAATCAATGAAATAATACCTGACATCGAAAGGAAATCAACCTCAAAAAGTATAAAACTTCTCATGAACTCTAACGACTATCATGTGAATAAGCTAGTAATGAAGTTTATTTCCTTGTGTATGAATATACGTGATACATTTTTATTATCAAGTGAAAGTGATGTAACTTAAGTTCATTAGCATAATATTAGAGTACTATTAGTCTTGTTATTAACTGCTATAAATATGCTTTTGCAATACTGTAAAATCTTGCGGTCATGCAAATAAAGCAATTTTACTACTACTACTACTACTACTACTACTACTACTACTGCTACTGCTACTGCTACTTCTACTTCTACTGCTACTGCTACTGCTACTGCTACTGCTACTGCTGCTACAACTGCTACTGCTACTGCTAATAATAAAAATAGTAATTTTCGCACGAGGTCAAAATGTTAACCAACGGTTATTCTCTTTTCAAACGGTAAGTCAACGATAGTAAGACGTTGACTAAGATTAAGATCTCGTTTAAAACATCGGTCCATTCTCTCTAGAAATTAAACGTACCGTAGAAACGGTCCAAAAGACCGTGGCTAAGTAAGCGTTAGACAATTGAACGCTGGTGTTTTAGGAGATATAGGATCCCGAGTTAGGGATGACCGTATAAGTAGTCCTTGTTATGGAAGCAGATGATAAATATGTATATGATTTTTACATGTTATTAAACCAACCCCCACCAACAAAAACGTCTTTTGTTGTTAAGTTGCAGGTAGTCGCCAAGTCTAGTGTGTGGCTGGCATATAGAAACGTTTCGTTGAAGAAGGCATCTGCTCATACATTGAACAGGTGACCACGTGATACATAAGACACGCAATCACCAGAGTTGCAGGACTTGTTTTGTGTTCGCTCTGTTGAGCCTTCTTGTGTGTGTGTTGTTGCTACAACAAATTAATTGTTTGTGTCAACATTATTTTATATTATTCAGTTCTGTAAAATAATGTATTTTTTGGCCAATCAGTTGTAAATTTCAGGAACTTTTAATTTCTTTATTTATGAAATTGATTCTGCTAAATCATAAGTGCGTCTTGGTCTAGAGAGGTTAAAGATCAAAACACGATCAAACCATAGACTTTGACTTGGTTGCACCTTTCATTTGCGACACAAAATGAGCAGATAAAACATTACATAAAATAGTATTACCTGGTATATTCCATTGTGGAAAATACTAATAATGACTCAATACCAGCATTCACTCTTTTCTTTCCTGGCAAAGATCCCCATGCGTGTACAGTTAAAATGGAACTGAAAGAACTTGCCAACTTAATAACTCAACTACAAAAAATACGTCAATTAAAATTTTCAAGGAAGCTGAAATGAAAGTTTCCTACTTTTCCTGGATTCCATGGCTGTACATGTATGTTAACAGTTATGAACACTAGTACTCAAAATGCCTTTGCTTCCTTTGAATTGATAGTGGTTGAATTAGTGGTTGATTTTACACATTTTTACACATTTACATATTTTGTATGATGGCAAATTCCTTCACATTATGACATGTACAAAGCAAGTGACTCAGAACCATCATTCTTTTATTATTCAAGTCCTCCTTTGTTCAATAATTTACTTTTAAGCAGTTCCTTTCTAAAAGTACTACTTTCCAGTTTTAGATTGCAAGTAATCCCCTATTTCCTACTTGTGAATAGTCAAGCGAGGTAAACATGCGAGTGTCTCTGAAAATCAGATCATGTAGACTGGCTTGCATGTATCCCTAGCCTGGGAATACAGCTGCCTCTCATCGCTCCCGGCCGCTAGGGGCATTCGCGTATGAGGCGGCTGTATTCGCAGGCTAATGTTTTCCTTGCTTGGCTATCCCACCGAATAATTCCTGAGAAATAAGAGACTACTTTGTAGTCTGTACAACACTCTCCTGTATACATTGCTTATAATAGTTGTTAGTTGTTATATTTCTTGAACATATATTCCTGAAAACATTTTGGGCCTAATAACTCTAATTTTTTTAATCAGTTTCAATAATAAATCAATAATTATTATTGATTTAAAGCCGGTTTTACCACAAACTAAAACCTTTCGCTTCTTGAATTCAAAATCAGTGTAATAAACATAATAAATATTTTTACATAACAGAATTTGCTACAGAATGTTTTCAGGACCTTCACGAAAAATGTAACAGATTACAAGTTCTTTTCCAAACTGCAAATATACCTCGTTATAATGGAGTCAGGTAATACTTGAAGGGCTCAGTAAAGGGGCCTATGTGCTTTTTTGGAACAAAATCCAACAAAACATTTTATTTTGAGGCCCTGGATATGAATCTACAGTTTTAAAAGCTATTGAAAGAGCAAACATTTTTGCATGCTACGTTAGAATCAAGCTCGTTCCTAACATACAGAACATATGCATCCCCAGACCACCCAAAACTCCCTAAGAAAATTACTAAAATCATGAAACATCTCCAGATAATGACTCCTGTAAGAGAGTCTGAGATATCACAACTTTGAAATTTATTATACATTTTTTTCCCTGAATAAAGTTATGCAGGAAACAAAGCAGGAAACGTTCCATAGAAGCAGCCTTCTTAAGACTTTACAGTAATCAAAACAATATATTTGTACACGACGGGTGAAGATCCTTCGGGCCGTTTAGAACCTGAAATACCTAAAAGGAAAAAATATTTATTTCAGATAAAAGAAATCAGTAAAAAATCGTATTCTAACAAGTTTGAGTGCATCAATCACGCCACCACCTCCCGTGAAATCTGACAAGAGAATATGTGACAAACGCGAAAAAGCTAAAACTTCAAGTCGATTTTTCACCACTAAAACGGCGGGGCCCTCTGGGGCCCCCTTTTCTTAAAGTTTAAGTATTAAACTTTAATTCTGTGCAAAAATAATTCCAAATACTGAGCGAAAGATGCAAAGAAAGGGCAAACTAAATACCCGTGTCACACATTAGTAATAAACAAAGGTTTTGAAGACAACATGGTTTTCATTGAACAAATTTGATACAAAAAGGGCTCACCTGAAGCTACAAGTTGGGTTATAGGTTGCCACGGTACTTCTCTTTAGGTCTTCTGAAATCGAATCGATAAACTAAAACGCTCGATGAAACGAGAAATCAATCCAAGAACAGCGAGGTGACCTCAACACGAAACAGTGAAGACGACCGCCATTATTATCATTGAAGTGACGCGTGATTGGAGGAATCAAGTCACGTGGACCGTGTGCAACACCGCCTGATTGATAGCTAGCATGAGATATCGAAACTTAATAAGAACTGTAATACCTCTGTGGTGACGTAGCGTAAGACATGACAAGTTCATGACATTTCAATACACTAGGGAAATTAACAATAGGTGTTGTAATGCGCATTTGATCATATCCCGATGTTAAAATGCGCAATACCAGGCATAACTAATCAATGATCAATGACATCAATGAGTAATCAATGGATAATCAATGGGTAATCAATTGATTAATCATTGAGTATTGCCAATACTCAATGAGTAATCAATGATTAATCGAACCCAAAAAATTTTGTGGGTCATTGATTCCTCATTGATGTCATTGATTACTCATTTTAAACCAACAGAGACCTTCCAGTACACCCATTTCTCTTCCTGTCACCCACCAGGGGTCAGAAAAGGGCTCATAAAAGGTGAAGCCCTGAGACTTTTAAGAACAAATTCCTCAGCGAAATCATTCAGTGAGAATATCAACAACTTCAAAGCACGCCTCCGTGCTAGAGTCTACACTCACAATCTCATTGAGAAAATAATTTTCGCGGTAAAATTCAATGAACGGATGTCATCTTTGCAGCAAAAGGAGAACGTGCGAAAAAGAATTCTGCTTTTCGTAACAACGTACCACCCGGCGTTGCCTAATCTTAAAAACATCTTAATGAGCAAATGGCATTTAATTCAGAACCAACCATTGCTAAGAGAAATAAACAAAGAGCCTCCCCTTATCTCATACAAAAAAAGGAAAATCCTTGGGGGATATACTTGTTAGAGCAAAACTCTAAAGGTCACGTTCCACGTTATCACGAGCTTATGAGTCGTGTCTGGCCTGTCAACACCTCTTTTCATGCAAATCAATGACTAATCAATGACATCGATGACTAATCAATGACATCAATGACTAATCAATGACCAAAAATTTTGTGGGTCATTGATTAGTCATTGAGTACTCATTGAGTATTGGCAATACTCGATGAGTAATCAATTGATGACTCATTGATTACCCATTGATTACTCATTGATTACATTGATGTCATTGATCTCATTGATTAGTTAAGCCTGGGCAATATAAGCAATAAATAGGTATAATAGGTAGGTCTAGGGGTGCTCCTCAAAACTTTTAGTGGCGGTATGTGACGCCCTAATTGAAATCCTAACCGCTTTAACCAACCATATCGTCAATGCTCTAATATAGCTTCTACTAGAAATACGTGTCTCGCAGAACCTCGCGAAGCTCGGGGGAGGGTGCAACACACAATTTTAGGCATTTTAGCGACGGGGAATGGAGAGATGGAATTTCTGGATTAACTTGATGAGACATTCTCGTGCCCAGTCGCTTTCATTTAACTTGTACTCAGTCTCCTGGCTTCCTAAAATAGAATAAACTAAATGGGACTTGTACTGATCAGTATTGAGTTCCCTTCCTTTCCCCACCCCACCTCTCTTCATCAGTTATTGTCAGAAGGAAAATTGGTCTGAAAGTGGATGTTAGTACTGTTGTGGACTTGGGTTTAGTGCAACATGTAGTGGTGTTCTGTTTAGTTTGATTGGGTGAGAGTTGGCTTATCAGGAATAAACTTGTTGAACTGCAGAAACCGTGGACGAAGATCCTGCTGTGTTTCGTTGGATCTCACAGGAGGAGACCTAATCAGCTAAAATAAATCAATATACTAACGAGAAGTCCAAGGACTACTGCAGAGCTGATATACAACGAGTAAATATATTTCAGTGAAACAATATTTCGGCTGGCCAGACCAGCCTTCTTCAGGTTATAAGATGTTACTAAAATATAAAATGAAAATACAACATTAAATAAAGGAGAATGTCGCAATACATATTTAAAAAATGAGGAGGAGCGGAAATGACCTCACAAGATAATAACTAAAGATAAGGCTAGTATATGTAAACTACAATTCATCACGTCTGTTCAACCCACGTGGCTCTAGTGTTTTTGCTCTATCTATTAAATACGACTCTCTGGCTTTTCGAATAGAATGGCGTGAATTGTGAATTATTTCTAGTGGAATAAGTTGCATGTCAGTGTTGGAATGGTTAGAATGGGAAAGAAAGTGTTCAGAGACAGTAGTAGGTTTGGATTTAAAGTTAGGTTTGTCAACGGAACGTCGATGTTCGTTAAATCGGTCTTTAAGACGTCGCTTAGTTTCACCAATATATTGTAAATGGCAGCGGTTACATTGTATCATGTAGATTAAGTTTTTAGTGTTACAGGTTATATGTGAAGTGATGGAACGGGTTTCGCCTGTGGAATAAAAAGTATAATCTTTGAGACCGTTGGTGATGTAAGGACAAGTGGCACAATCTTGTCCACAACGGAAAGAGCCCGGTGGTAAATTAGTATTGTTAGAGGTGGTGTGTGGTAATTGCGCTCTAACTAAAAGGTCGCGTAGGTTAGCACTACGTCTGTAAGCAACGAAAGGTGGGTGTTTAAAGACGTCCCGGCAGCGATTGGAGGAGAGTAATATGTTGAAATGTTTGCGTAAGATATTGAAGATGCGAGGAATTGCTGGGTTACGCAAACATTTCAACATATTACTCTCCTCCAATCGCTGCCGGGACGTCTTTAAACACCCACCTTTCGTTGCTTACAGACGTAGTGCTAACCTACGCGACCTTTTAGTTAGAGCGCAATTACCACACACCACCTCTAACAATACTAATTTACCACCGGGCTCTTTCCGTTGTGGACAAGATTGTGCCACTTGTCCTTACATCACCAACGGTCTCAAAGATTATACTTTTTATTCCACAGGCGAAACCCGTTCCATCACTTCACATATAACCTGTAACACTAAAAACTTAATCTACATGATACAATGTAACCGCTGCCATTTACAATATATTGGTGAAACTAAGCGACGTCTTAAAGACCGATTTAACGAACATCGACGTTCCGTTGACAAACCTAACATTAAATCCAAACCTACTACTGTCTCTGAACACTTTCTTTCCCATTCTAACCATTCCAATACTGACATGCAACTTATTCCACTAGAAATAATTCACAATTCACGCCATTCTATTCGAAAAGCCAGAGAGTCGTATTTAATAGATAGAGCAAAAACACTAGAGCCACGTGGGTTGAACAGACGTGATGAATTGTAGTTTACATATACTAGCCTTATCTTTAGTTATTATCTTGTGAGGTCATTTCCGCTCCTCCTCATTTTTTAAATATGTATTGCGACATTCTCCTTTATTTAATGTTGTATTTTCATTTTATATTTTAGTAACATCTTATAACCTGAAGAAGGCTGGTCTGGCCAGCCGAAATATTGTTTCACTGAAATATATTTACTCGTTGTATATCAGCTCTGCAGTAGTCCTTGGACTTCTTGTTAGTATATTTATCAGGAATACAGCTAACTCAGCAGCTAATACAGCTAAGTTGTGAGTGCCATCTTCCAAAGTAACCTGTTCTTCTTAGATACTGCTGTAATTGTTTTCATATACTGGGTATACTGGGTATCATCAAATTAAAACCATAGTAATTACTTTGACCAATCACAATTCAGAACTCGGAGCAATTACGGGTAGCCAGTGCCAAGCATAGGTTTTGGTTTTATTTTCGATTGGTAGAGAAAGTGACACGAGATTCTCCCAACAGTAACAATACTATATTAAGAATACAGGTCATGAGAATTATGAAATTGATCAGAAAACATGAATATTCAAGATGTAGCAACAAATTCTCTGCAAAGACCATAAGCAATGTATGGAGACCATGAAGGAGATTTGTAGGTTAAGACTGGCACTAAGGCCTTAATGACCAGTTAACCCCATTAAAAATCCTAAAATCAAATATGTACATGTACATTCCCCTTACTACAGGTGTCAATACAGTTCACATAGCCAATTTACTACAGTGAATATGTATTCAATTTCCACAGACAACTCATGTTGAAGGCAATCAAGTTCTCAATTTCCATAATCTATGTGCTTGCTTGTACACTTATATTATGAGGAGATTTGAGATGCTGATCACTGTTCCAATAATTAACGTCAAGCAGTAATTTTGATGTTTCACATCAAATACATACAATCATGTGTTTACCTATATAGCTGCTACACATTAGCTGATAATTGCAAACAGAAAAATGCTATTTCCTAATAAAATGTTTTTTTTTTCCAAATTGTAAACAATAATTCTCCTTACTAAACCATCTTATTGAACTATTTTACAAGGGTTAAAATGCTGTAAACTCAAGATGTGCAATGTATATTTCACTCACTGGTCATTGACAAATAATGCTAACATCATGTAAATGTTGTATATTTGTGAAAAAAAATCCACCTGTGTAATCTGTAGTTTTGATCATATTTGAAAGAGAACTGTTGACAACATGCATACAGTATAAAAGCTGAAAGGGTACTCAGATATAAATGTTATGTATTAAAAAGGGGCCAAGTTCACTGCAATTCTATCACTGTTCTGTGATAATATTTTAAGAGGGTTGAATTTTGTACAACTATATATCAATAAACATTAATCTACATAAATAAAAAGATATTAAAAAGTTGACACTGGCTAAAAATGTTTTGTTGGACGTTTCGGCAACTACTGTTGCCTTCTTCAGCAAAAGATAAAATGCAAATGTCTAACGGCGTCCTGATGGTATACGATATATGCAAATATTAAATCGCATCTCGAAAGAATATTTTGAGGTGAAACAAAAGTCTCTAGAGCATTCTTAATTATTTCTACAAATTCTTAATGTTGTTGTAAACGTTTGGGAGCCCTATTTTTTTTTTATTTATTTATTTATTTTGACACCACGTGACCTACACATACATTTTACAATATTATACAAAACAATAGTATAACAGTTAAACTAAGGCAATTAAGTACTATACTTAACTTTACAAAAGAGCTTAATTACACACTAAAAAGGCTTATTGATATAATAAACTAGCTCAAGGGTCAAATTACGGAGTCTAAATAATGATTAAATAAGTTTACCAATTACGCCTAAGCCTAGCTTTTTTACTCTGAAAGTGGTGTAAAAGCTAACGCATTGCTTATGCAGAGAGTGGTCCACTTCGCTTCATACTTTTTGTTGTTTGAGTTTTTAATAGCAATTTGTCTTTCGCATTTGATTTTACTTTCCAATAAGGCAAGAAAGACCTTCATGCTAGGGGTCTCCGATTGGTTTCTTGCGAGATATAGATGATATTTAGCTATAAGAAGATAGTGATTAAGGTTACAGTGTACCTTCAGATCGAAAATTTATTGAAAATTTTTTTTTGGCGTTAAAATAAAGTTTACAGAATGAACTTTCATCCAAAAAAAAAGTATCGAAAAATAGTGAAAATTGACGGAGAAATGACGGTGTAACTTTTGTGGGCGGAGTTTGTTTATTAAGCGATATGTTTTTTTAAGCGCCGTTTTCTCAAAGTTAATTTTTCGCTTGTTGTGGACACTTTAAAGAGCTACAACTCAAAGGGAATTTGTTCGATTTTCCTTAAATTTGGACAGAAGCTAGGCTAACATATAATCAACAAAAACGTGTCGGCGAATTTCTTATTTCCGAAAACTTTTTCGTCAAGAGGCATTTCCGTGCGATCATTCCAATTTTTTTTCTCCCCTTTTCGAAAATATTCTGTAACTTTTCACTGCAATTGAATATGGAAAATCGCCGACACGTTTTTTTAGCGCTTCGTGTCCGGAAACCCGAGAACAAATCAAATTAGCAAAATATAATAATCGCTTTGAGTTATAGCGTTTTAAAGCTGATTCGGACGTTCGAATTTAGACGTCGTAAAAAATTCGACAATTCATTTTATTACCAAATGATTTCCATATTTAGATAGCCAGCTCTATAAGCTTTAATTTGATATCTGGGTTTAGGTATATTAAATGTAATCTTAAGACGCTAGAGCTGTTATGCTGGAGACACCCCCGAAGGTACACTGTAACCTTAAATGCGTGAAACTTGGTATTTTTAGGTTTGTATCCATAAAGGATTTCGCAAGAGTTAGGCTTTAAGTTGTCCGAGCGCCTTATATTCCACCATTTTATAACGTCTTCCCAAAAAGACTTAACTTTGGGGCACTCACAAAACCTATGAAGGAGTGTTTCGTTTTGGCCATGGCAGTGGTCGCAAAATGGTGACTCTTTTATTTTCATTCTATGGAGTGATAGATTGGTAGGTATGATGTTGTGTATGAGTTTATATTGGAAGCTCCTCATTTTACTTTCAACGGTGACTTTAAATGGAAGTTCATAGACATCTTTTACGTTTGACACTAGATTACTTAGAGTGATTTCGACTGTTGGCGGAGAAAAGGACTTTTCCGCTAGCATCAGGCGGGCTTGTTTCGCGGTGACGGTGTCATGGTCAGCGTTGGAGGGTTTCAATAACATCCCTGGCAATACTGCTCGTGATTTCGTTTTTCCACGCTTTAGGGATTGCTGCTATGACGCCACCATAATCGAGGAAGGTGCATCGAACGTTGAATTTGCGTTTAAAATGTTCAAAAGAAAGGAATTGGTCGTGATTGTCCAAGAGATCACGCCGGGCCAGGAGCAAGCAAAATCGCTCCATTTCAAACGCGGTCATAAATTACTTTCTATGTTTTCATCCGATTAATCTAAAATTTTAGACCAGAACAGATCTCCTCATTACCGAGGTACGCAAGATTTTGGTTTTTCATTTTAACGTTTTTTTGGCGGGAAAATGACGTCACTAAATTGGCGCCAAAATTTAAATGTGACGTTTTGAAACATTTCATTACTGATTCTGAAAGAGCATGTTTCCACGACTCCAAAACTGAAGAGATAACTGAAATATCTTAATTGAGTCCAAAGTTATAATCACTTGAACTTTCAATTTGTGCTATTTTTAGTAACAAAATGGCGGGAATTTCAAAGTTCAATTAATGATATCTTTTTACTGAATTAAGATATTTCAGTTATTTCTTCAGTTTTGGAGTCGTGGGAACACGCTCTTTCAGAATCAGTAATGAAATGTTTCAAAATGTCACATTTAAATTTTGGCGCCAAGTTAGTGACGTCATTTTCCCGCCAAAAAAAACGTTAAAATGAAAAACCAAAATCTTGCGTACCTCGGTAATGAGGAGATCTGTTCTGGTCTAAAATTTTAGATTAATCGGATGAAAACATAGAAAGTTATTAATGACCGCGTTTGAAATGGCGCGATTTTGCTTGCTCCTGGCCCGGCGTGATCACTTATTTTTAAAACGCCTTTATTGACCCACGCTTTGTTGTACATCGTTTTACCGTTTGTCTTTATAAAGCGGTTGTTCCATATAATTTCTTGTTTAAATTCGTTTACATTGAGCGGCTTTTTGCGATTCAGTTCTTGCCACGTCTCGAGGATATTTTTATAGAAAGAAGGAAGATTATTTAGGTTCAGCATTTTCAGGTCGAAGTTACATTGGAATAGAAAAGCTCCTCCGACTTTAGCTAACAAGGAATCGAGACGAGCGCACCAATGACTGCCGGTGGATTCGCAGTAGCGTTTTACCCAGGTGATCTTAAGCGATTTTGCAACATCCACAAAGTTTACCATGTTTAGGCCGCCTTTGCAGGCTGGGCCAATCAACGTCTTTCTTTTTATTTTATCAGGCTTAAAGTTCCAGACAAAAGAGAATATGTTGCTGTTGACCTCTTTTACGAAATCGGCAGGAATGTTTAAGACCGAGGAGCAAAAAACGAGTTTGGAAATTGCCAAATTCTTGACAATTGCTATTCTGCCTAAGATGGTTAGATGTCTCATACGCCAGATGTTTAGAACTTTTTTAAGTTTAGCGAGCTTCTCATCAAAGTTCAATTTGATTCCTACATTAGCAGTGTATGGAAAGGCAATTCCAAGTGCGGTGACGTAATTTTTTGGCCATGAGATGCCAAAAGGCTCATCTTTTCCTAATCTATTTTTCCAACGACCTAGCCATAGACCCTCAGTTTTTGATTTATTAATTTTGAGACCTGAGCAAGTTCTAAATTGATCAAGGAGCGCGAATAGAGACGCTGCTGAAGAGTCGTCGCGGACAAAAGCAGTGGTGTCGTCTGCATACAAACTAAGTTTAGTGATCTTATTCCCGTTTTCGAGGCCTTTAATGGAATTCGTAGTTCTAATCTGGTGTGCAAGTGGTTCGATCGCGAGAACAAAGAGCAAACCTGAGAGAGGGCACCCTTGTCTGACTCCTCTTTGTAAAGAAAAAACTCGGACGAGTGTCCATTATTGATGACGCAACTAGAAATATTGCTGTAAAATGTTCGAATCCAGTTGAGAAAGCTTGGGCCAAAGTTCATAATATTGAGCACCTTAAAAAGGTAGTCCCACTCTAAGGAGTCGAAGGCCCTTTCAAATTTAGGAAAAGTATCATACCTTCTTTATTTTCGTGTTGTTCAATTATGTCTGTAATTAGACGGATGTTTTCACCGATAAATCTGCCTTTAATGTAACCCGTTTGGTCCCTTTCTATTAGCAGAGGGAGTACCTTCTCTAATCGCCTTGCAATACATTTGGTAGCTATTTTATAGTCAGTGTTTAAAAGAGAGACTGGGCGCCAGTTTTTGAGCAATAAAGGATCTTTGTTCTTTTTTGGAATTAAAGAAATGATTCCTTGTCTCTGCGAAATAGAAAGCTCCCCTAATAAGGCACCATGGTTGAGACACTCAATCAAAGGGTTAGATAGCTCATTCCAGAAACGTAGGTAGAATTCAGCAGATAAACCGTCCGTGCCCGGAGATTTATTATGTTGAAAAGTTTTTAGAGCGGCAAGGCATTCTTCTGCGGTTATTAAACCTTCGCAAATGTTTTGTTTTTCATCATCCAGTCTAGGTAGAGATTCACAATCGTAGAAGGATAGTGGGTCAGTAGCATCTTGTTGTTTTTGAGAGGTGTAAAGCTCATTGTAAAAGCTTTTCATAGCATTTAAAATGGGTGTTGGGTCTTTAACGGTAATACCCTCAGGCGTCTTCAGTTCTTTAATATGTCGTTTTTCATAACTTCTTTTTTCTAGGCTATAGAAATATCTGTTGCATTTCTCACCCATTTCTCACCCATTTCTCACCCATTTCGTACCATCTCACTCATCTCTATGGAGCCTTTGGTTTTCTGCACAGCAATTTCGTCTAATTCTATTTTGAGCTTCTTGGCCTCCTCTACAAGGGAGCTATCTTCCGGAAACGCGTCGATACGTGAGTCTATTTCCTCTAAATTTTGAGAAAGATTTTGTTCGGTATTTCTTTCTTCGTTAGCTTTCCTTTTAGCGAACCGGATAGCGAAAATCCGAATTTCCATTTTTAACATTTCCCAGTAAAGCCTTTTGTCCGTAATGCCTTTATGTTTCTCGACGGCATGCCTGATCATGAAGCTCATTTTCGTGACAAATTCTTCGTTTTCCAAAAGAGAATTGTTAAACTTCCAGTAGCCTGGACCTCTTTTTTCCTGTGATCCATCAGGTTTAATTGAGATACTAACAGGAGAGTGATCTGAGTCATAGTACGCACCAATGTCGGTTTTTGAAACCCTGCCTACTAACTGTTTCGAGATGAGCCAAAAGTCTAGTCTACATTTTATCTTTCCCGAGCAGTTTTTCCAGGTATATCGCCTGTCATACGGATGTTGTTTTCTCCAAGAATCGACAAGGTCATAGTTATTACAAAGTTCTTCAACAGAGTTGATAACATTTTTTTTTGCCTGAACGTCTTTACCTCCGAATTTATCTAATGCGGACATCGGGCAATTGAAGTCTCCGCCAATCAAGATTTTGTCGGTTTGGCATTCACGGATGGAAACGGTCATCTTTTTAAAGAAAGCAATTTGCTGGGTTTGATCATTTGGCTCGTAAATATTAACAAAGCAAAATTCGTCGTCGCCGATGGTGGTATTTACAATCAGAAATCTGCCGTTTTTATCTCTCGTGACATTTGTCACCTCTGTACATAAGGTGGGTTTGAACAGGATCATAACCCCTCTGCTATGTTTGGACCCGTGCGCGAAGAAAATTTCACCACCCCATTCCGTTCGCCAGAATGCTTCCAGACTGGCGTCGCTGTATGTCTCTTGTAGGAAAACTACGTCAAATTTGTTAAGATGGAGCCACCGAAATAGCTTTCTTCTTTTGATGGCTTTGTTAAGGCCTCTTGCGTTAAAAGAAACTGCATTTAAATCCATGTGTACTTTAGACTTAAGAATTCTTTTCCAGTTAAATTTTTGTGTACCGCACTCTGCAAACATTCGATAGCGTTTAGCTTTGCTGTTAGAGCCTTTATAATAATGGTGTACTCATTGCAATTCATCTGGGAAAAAGTAAGACGAAAATGGATTATGAAAGATAAAGAAAGTATACAAAAACTAACACATAACGTAATAGTAACACTAATTAAGCTGCGAAGCAGCTTATTGTATAGAAGGGAAAAGCTAACACTTTTGAATAACATCGATTGTAATATCGGGATACAAAAATACCCTCCCACATACTCTCCGCTGAATTTAGCTAATTTGTAAAGCAAGAGATAATCAAAAGATAGGCGAGGCGCTAAAAAAAGGAACGCTTATATATTTACATACTTGAACAGGGGAGAAAGAAAAAAAAATTCATAACAGATTAGTGAATATTTTTTAAGTCTTCGGCTTCGCATATTCTAATTGCTTGATCGCCTTGAGATTTTTTAATAAAAATTTTGCCATGTACGGTCCAGGCGCTCTGCCATTTCTGATCCTTCTTGAATTTTCTTACTTTCGCGAAAAGACCGTGCCTGTAGGTTGTTAAGTTCTTATTGATATAAACAGCATCAGTGTTACGAAAATAGTTGTTCAGACTTACTGATCTTAGGTGCTTTCTTGCCTTGTACAGTTCACTTTTCGCCTTGTAGGATTTGAAGCGCACTATGATCGGTTTACGGACGTCTGTTCTTCGCGTCGACATCCTGTGGCAAATGTCTATGTCGTTGTTGGTGATGTGGACATTTACCACTTTAGCAAGTTTGATAATTTTTTCAGCGACATTTTCATCCGGTGACTCAGAGATTCCATGTATCTCGAGGTTATACTTTCTTCTAGTGTATATTGTTCTAAGTCGTCTATTTGTTATAAGCCATTGTTTCACCGTTGATCGTTTTTGCCCTTACATGGACAAAAACGATCACGAATACAATAGCTATTGTTGTCGAATTTGACCCGCTATTCGCTCCAGTCCCTTACAGAGCGAGTATAAATAAGAGCTGTGCATCTAATTTCGGCCCAGTTCAAGTAAGAATCCTTTGGTGCTGTTACCTTCGTGTTCTCACCATGTCCGGCGAGCAAGCTCCCGTGGCGGAGGTAGTTCCAGACAGTTCAAACGCTTCTTCAGTCAGCTCAAGCGCCTCAACCAGGCCCAGCTAACCAGAACCGTTATACTGGTAAACTTTTCTTTAGTATTTGTCCGGCTGTTTAGCCGTTTCGTCGCTTGTTCCCCCGCGGCTCCACGTGCTCGCAGGTTTTTATCTCCTCACCCTGCTCCTTGTCCCTTATCCGCTAGCCTCGTTTCTTTCTAAAGTTTTTCGCTTCCCTACAGCTTTTATGGAATTTACACGCTTTTATATTTGGTTGTTGAGCTATTTATATTGCTTTGCGTGCTTCGCTTCGCAAACACCGGGTTTGTGCAGTACTCTTCCCTCGGTTCCCCCCTTTCAGTTTGTACGCTTTTTATGTTTGTACGTTTATTTTTTGCGTATTTTGCCTCATAAACATCGGGTTTGTGCAGTGCTTTTCCCTCATTTCCCATTTTAGTTTGTACGCCTGTATTTGTCCAGTTTTGTTATGCGTACTTTGCCTCGCAAACATTGGGTTGGTGCAGTGCTTTTCCCTCGGGTCCCTTAGTTTGTGCGCTTATTTGTGACGTTTTGTTATATGCGTTCTTTGCCTCACAAACACCTCTGGTTCGTGCAGTGCTTTGAAACGTTTTTACGCCTATATTTGTCACGTTTTGTTATGCGTATTTTGTCTCACAAACATCGGGTTTGTGAGGTGTTTTTGAAGTTTGTACGCCTTTATTTGTGACGTTTTGTTTATATGCGTATTTTGCCTCACAAACATCGGGTTTTGTGCAGTGCTTTTGAAGTTTGTACGCCTTTATTTGTCACGTTTTGTTATGCGTACTTTGCCTCACAAACATCGGGTTTGTGAGGTGCCTTTGATGTTTGTACGCCTTTATTTGTGACGTTTTGTTAATATGTGTACTTTGCCTCACGAACATCGGGTTTGTGCAGTGCTTTTGAAGTTTGTACGCCGTACTTTGCCTCACAAACATCGGGTTTGTGCAGTACTTTCAGGAAAGTTTATACGACTTTATTTGTGACGTTTTGTTATGCGTACTTTGCCTCGCAAACATCGGGTTTGTGTAGTGCTTTTGAAGTTTGTACGTCTTTATTATGCGTACTTTGCCTCACAAACACCGGGTTTGTGCTGTGCTTTTGAAGTTTGTACGCCTTTATTATGCGTACTTTGCCTCACAAACATCGGGTTTGTGCAGTGCCTTTAAAGTTTGTACGCCTTTATTTGTCACGTTTTGTTATGCGTACTTTGCCACGCGAACATCGGGTTTGTGCAGTGCCTTTGAAGTTTGTACGCCTTTATTTGTCACGCTCTGTTATGCGTACTTTGCCTCACAAGCATCGGGTTTGTGCAGTGCTTTTGAAATTGTACGCCTTTATTTGTCACGTTTTGTTATGCGTACTTTGCCTCACAAACATCGGGTTTGTGCAGTGCTTTTTAGTTTGTACGCCTTTATTTGTGACGTTTTGTTATGCGTACTTTGACTCGCAAACATTGGGTTTGTGTAGTGCTTTTGAAGTCTGTTCTCCTTTATTATGCGTACTTTGCCTCATAAACATCGGGTTTGTGCAGTGCCTTTAAGTTTGTACGCCTTTATTTGTGACGTTTTGTTAATGCGTACTTTGCCTCGCAAACATCGGGTTTGTGTAGTGCTTTTGAAGTTTGTACGCCTTTATTCGTGACGCCTTTATTATGCGTACTTTGCCTCATCCACAAACATCGGGTTTGTGCAGTGTCTTTGAAGTTTGTACGCCTTTATTTGTCACGTTTTGTTAATATGAGTACTTTGCCTCACAAATATCTGGTTTGTGTAGTGCTTTCGAGGTTTATACACCTTTGTCTGTCAAGTTTTTGTTATTAGTACTTTGCCTTACAGATATCGAGTCTGTGACATGCTTCGCTCAGTTCCGTTGAAGTTTGTATACATTGGTTTTTATTACCCTGGGTCTGCTTGTTCTTGTATTTATTTTTATGTTTTAAATTTTGCAGAATCGTTATTTTTCATGTCTTTGGCATCCTATTGTTTCCTTTTCTATATTATTGTTGCCAGTTCTACCCGGTTTAGCACTCTTTTATTGTGCGTTCCGCCTTTATTAGTGGATTTTATGGTTCGTATGTTTATCTTGGTGTTTAACTCGAAGTTTACATACTTTGGGTAGTTATCCGTATTCCTTTTCGTTTACTCTTTATTTCCCTGTCATTTGCGGAGTTTGTTTCGTTCCGCGCCCTCTCCCGCGCCATTTATCTCGATTCCTTATTTTCCCATGGTAGCCTGAAAGGGTGTCTAATGCCCTAGTCGGATTACTGACGCTCAGGTTGCCATCCCTTGGGTGGGTTCTCTCGCAAGTTTCCCGCGCACAATCGTTTACGTTTTCCTCGACATTATATCCAGTTTGCCACTCAAGGGCTGGCAGCCTTTATATCATATATATTTGTCATGTACAGAGTATAACCGTCCTTTTCAATTGCAGAGCTTTGCTTTGTCCTCTGCTTATGCTACTTAAAGACACCCTCAAAAGAGCTTTCTAGTTTTCTGATTTCTTGGCCTTTAGACAAGATGTCTTATCTGCCACGCCTAGGATATGTCGCTTTCTGGATTGCAAAGGCTCCCGGAAAAAGACGCAGGTCCACATCACTTCTATGTCCTCCTCTAGAAGGCCTAAAATTCATATCCGTGGTTGCCCTTTTCGCCTATCCTGTTCCGCGCCTTTTGCCGCGCTATTTGTTTCGCCCCTCTTTTCCCATGGTAGCCTGAAAGGGTGTCTAATGCCCTAGTCGGATTACTGACGCTCAGGTTGCCATCCCTTGGGTGGGTCTCTCGCAAGTTTCCCGCGCATGATCGTTTGCGTTTTCCCTAACAGTTCACCACTCAAGGGCTGGCAGCCTTTATATCGTATATATTTGCCATGTAAGAAGCCGTCTTTACCAATTGCAGAGCATCCCTTTGTCCTCCGCTTTTGCTAATCAAAGACTCCCTAAAGGAGTTTTTAGTTTTTGAGTTCTTTGCCGGGATGCAACAAGATGTTTTCTGCCACGCTTATTTAGCAGATTGCGAACTCTACTTTACAGGATTACGAGGGAAAACTCTGCACAGCTTAAGAGCCGGGGTGGCTATTTCTTTAGCCTTCACTCTAGACGCTATGGCTCATTTTGGTTGGTGCCATGCTTGCTCCTACCGCATCCTATAACATGAATACTGCACAAGACCTTCGTTTTACAGGACCATCGGAGTTGCTGTCTCGCCATGTCTCCTTTAGATTTGGGTGGTTGGATGGGATTTTATGGTTTGGGGTTTTAGGTTTGAGTGTTGGCAAGTGTCTCGGGTTATTTGGTGTTAGGCCATTGTAACGTTTGACGTCTGGGCACGGTCGCATATCTCCATCTCTTATTAAGCAAGCGTGAAAGGGACTGTCGCGAATAGTATGCTATTCGCTCCAGTCCCTTACAGAGCGAGTATAAATAAGAGCTGTGCATCTAATTTCGGCCCAGTTCAAGTAAGAATCCTCCAGTTGTTGGCAACCGTACCTGTTATCTCTCTCTTTCGCGCTTGCCTCCTATGCCTCCGTGCTTTACTTTCCCCTCCCTCCCTTTCCCTATCCGTTTTCACTTCCTACTCTCTCAAGCACGGTCGCATATCTCCATCTCTTATTAAGCAAGCGTGAAAGGGACTGTCGCGAATAGTATGCTTTTCTTGATACGTGTATATTGTTCTAAGTCGTCTATTTGATTGATAGCAAAACCCAGATCGCTGCTCAGCTCGTCTATTTCTTGATTCAGGCCGTCGATTTGCTCTTCGGTCGTTCGAATTGTTTTTTTAAGCGACTTCACCTCAGTCTCCAACGCTTTGTTTTTCGTCTCTAAGCTTTCAACTTTGCTGATATGGAATTCGAGAGACTTTTGTAGATCATTGTAAAGGTTTCGGAGTGCTCGGTTTTCTTTGAGAAGCTCGTCCGTGTTTCTTTGTATTTTGTTGAGAGCACTCCAAATGCCCGCCAGATCGGTCTCTTCGGCCATCGTCTTTGCCGTTTTCTTTGGCGGTACTTCGGGCGAGCTGCTGCTGCTAGGCCTTTCGCTTCGTTTCCCACCAATAGAGCGCGATGTTTCCTCGCTATTCTTTTGCTTTCCGTCCATTAGATTGCAAAGCGGTAAGAAGAAATCTTCATACGAATCGTACGGCAGATCAAGGTTTTTTGGGAAGACTGGGGAGAGAGTCAAGATGGACGGCAGCGTTTTTTGTGAGTAGGCTGCCTAGACTCTCCGCTTTGGGAGCCCTATGTGTTCGTTTATAGCGTTCGTGTTACGCAACAGTAGTTGCCGAAACGTCCAACAAAACATTTTTAGTCAGTGTCAACTTTTAAATATCTTATTTTTAATATGCCTGGCTACACACCAAAAATTTTTAGCATCAATCTACAGTATCCTCAATATCAGTCAATCGTTGAAGTTCTACTGGAAAAGCAACCGGATCCATATCATTTTCTTGCGGAAATATAATTTATGATTTTCCTTATCTCGCTTACATCTAGGGCATTCAAACATTGGGAGAGTTAAACCTTGTTTTGTAGGCCAAGTTTCCTTACATGTAACATATTGTCGGTGTTGTAAACTGTTTTAGTACCGTGAAATTTGGCCATCTCACTCCGACCCATTTGCTGATCGTGTATTAAATTCGTGCCGCCTCTCGTTGCGTCTATCTAACAAAATCATTTTTGTCCAACAACTTCCAGTCAGTGTCGCCTCTCCTGATCGGTTTCGGTTTCGAATTCTAATGGTGGCATTTTGTCGAAGCGTTTGTAATCGCTGATTTCGTTCCTGTTTCTTCTCATTGCTCAATCGGTGTGCCTGGGCCGTAATCGATGGTTCTCTCTGCTCCGTGGTTTCATGTCGTGGTCTTCTTCGTTGCTCGCGCTGAATTTCAAGTCATCGTTCTCGCTCCAATTCCAGCGGATTTTCGGTGGTTAATCTTCTCGGGCGAGGAATTTTAGCCACTTGTGTTTGCTGTTTGCTCTCATTTGCATGTGAAATTGGTCGTGTTTCACCGACAGTAAGCATTTTTTAACAGACGATCAGACGATCAGACGATCTCGTGAATAAACATGAGAGTGAGACATTGTCAGCGGTCGAGATTCCTTTTTACAACGTCACACTGGATGACGTCAATTGGAGCTTTGTCGCGGTTTTGTTGCTAGGCAACTGCAGGACACCAACTCGATATATAAATATATAAAGTCGACCCGAGATTCATCGCCCTACAGCGATCCACGCGCGATCCCCACACAAATCTGCGCGACAAATTTATTAACCTCGCTACGCTCGGGCCTTCGGCCCTCGTTTGGCGAGGAATAAAGAAGAAATAGGAAACCCCCCGAACAAAAGACCACAAAATTTAACAATGAACCTTTGTTAACAACTTTTGTCCCTTTTTGTACTGATTCCTAAATCTCGTTTATGCGCATGCGCATTAACGAGATAAAAATGTAAGCGGTCTAATGATGAGTTGATTTGGAAGTTTTATTGACATTGTACAAAATCATTTATTTATATCTACCCTCGAGGGATATTCAAATATCGACTATATTGAAGTTAAACAACAGAAACAATAGCCCTAGACCTAAACACAATAGAAGCTACAGTGCTACGGGGCCAATAAAAATTGAGCTCTGGAAGAGCTACAGTACAACCCCCCACAGGAGGTGTGCGTCACGACTTGCAATGCCCCATGGGTTAATTTGTGGAGCGGCTCATTTTCCCTTCATCTCGACGAAGTGAGCATCTCCTACGTTTGCGTTATTTAGCCTGAATTTAAATCTAGCGCCTTTTCTTTGGTAAAGTAATGAAATATGCAAGTCTACAAACGCAAAAATACTTCGTAAAGGCCGGTTTTTCTTTTTCTCAGAGACGCTATTCTGATTTGAATCGAAACATGCAATCCGTTTTAATAAACAAGACAACCGGAAAGATCAAATTTACGCGCGGGTCAACGCCACGAGACCTAAATCATGCAAAGACTGCTCCACGTGTTATACAGAACAAACACTTTGAACATCAAAACCTATGAAAGTTTGAATGTTTTCTTCCTTCAACTATAACTGAGGAAAAAAAAGGCCGAAAAACGATCAAACAAGAAGATGATAAAGGACGCGCGTGACCGCCGCGTGGGCGCAGAAAATTATTGTTACTCACCAGGAGACCAAGGCGAGTTGGTGAACTTATTAATTTTGAACGGTTTCAACAAAGAAAACTAAAAGGGGTAGACCCGGGTAGACCCCGAAATTCTCTAAGAAGAAAGGCTTAAATAACTGTATGTTCCAAATTATTGACGAAAAACGGACGTGTAAAGGAATGAGAAGTCTAAGAAAAGGTGTGAAAGTTCAGTTTACGATAATGTGGCAACTGAACCCAGTAGGTTTACTTTGAGATCAGCTAAGGCAGTCATTGTGCTCGAATGTAACATTTAATTGTAGCCATAACGAAGAAGGGATATTTTTCTCTTTAATTCTGCCTGAAAACATTTTGAATTGACATCGCTGAAATCCTTGAAAAGGAACAATTTTTTCAACCCCACGCGCTGATATAGCTTCTTGTTTGCCGCGAGGACTATTGCTTAAACAACGGCTTGCTCTTGGTCAAATCTCGTGACGCACACCGCCTGTGTGAATGGTGAACGAAGTATTCAAGTATTGGCTTGTTGCAGCTGAAAGATTTCTTTTTGTTTCAGGTAAGGTGAACGTTTTTGGTCTGAAGATTGGTGTGTCATCGAAATGCAGCTCAGTTGTACAGTCTACGTACAGGTTTAAGGGGCTATGTCACCATTTTTAGCATTACTTTAAGAAGCCAAAATACATCTTTACTTCAGTGAAATTCCAAAAATAAGAATCCAGTTAGGTTTAAAATTATTCTACTAGTGCTCTAAGAGTAAAAATAAGTGACTTGGGCTGCAGATGGCCAGGATGGAAATGGATTGCATCTTGAAAAAATTGGTCCAATTTTTTCAAGTTTATCGCTTGTGTCTTAGAAAATTCGCTAAAACTCTGATTATGGTTTATTTTCTCTACAAAAATTCACTTGATATCTTCCTGTTAGTGTTCTTTAAACATTTCGTGTACGACAAAGGTACTTAGTTTTGATTTGGGGCAGTTTTGACCCGAAAACCTCAAAATCACCATGACATAGCTCCTTTAAGTTCGATTTTTTTCTATATTTAAGTTTACAGGGTTTCGTGATGTTCGGTCTTGATCTATGTCTGAATTAGGATATTTAAATAATTAAGCTTCATTTGAAATGTTTGTGTTCCTTTTCACATGTCAAGGAAGACAGATTGCAAGTATTTTGAAGATATTAGCATAATTTGGGCTGTTCGACCGCTGGACTGTCTTGGATAAAAAGTACATACTAGGGTGCGGTGGGGAAAACTCACAAATATAGCTAGGGTAGGGTAGTGTATGATCTTGAAATTTCTTTATTTTTGGAGAGAGAGACTCACGCACTTCATGTTTATCGTAAGTAAATAGAATGTTATCAAAGCTTATTGAGGCGAGACACTGATAGTCGTTTACTGGGAAAGGGCAATGTACCACGCCCTAGTTACAAGGAGTATTTGGAAAATCTGGAATCCGGAATAAGAATGGCATCCGGAACAGGAACAGGAATCAGAACCGGAACGGCAATAGGAAATTTTTTAAATATTTAAATAAAGGCAAACACAGTAGATTGTAGCTAAGGTAAAGCATTAATATCTGCATACTTTACAGTGAAGTTATAATGAATTATTGATATCTTCACATGTGTCGAGATATGATTTTTCTGCAGTGGGAGAAATCCAAGTATTTCACTGAAGTTTATGTTATAAATATTTTTCATTCATTTCTTTTCATTTGTATGCAGGAGGAAGTCATGCAAACAAGGATCAGAGCCAGATTTCTCTGAGTAATGGTATCTCTGTGATATTGTTCTTGTTGTTGAGAAAGGAAGTTCCATGTCCATAAGGCCACTTTATCCATGTGGTCACCAGTGTTTGAAAAAATGTTCTGTTCAGAATTCAAAGAAAAAGCTTTAAACGAATTATTACTTAAAGAAGGATATGCTACTTGTCGTCTATTCAACTTCTAAATCAATTAATGAAAACAATACTATCCTTGGCCAGAGAATATCAGATGGAACAGCTAACGGAACGCTGCGAAAAGTATCTACTAATGAGAGAGAAATCCCCACATCAAGCCACTGACTTTCTTGTTCTAGCCAATGAAGACAACATAGAAGAACAGTGTCGACAGTGTGTTGAAATCGCCAAGCCGTTTTCAATATCTGAACTGCGGTGTCACAAAAATATGCTTTGATCGCACCAGAGGATGTAAATCAGTTGGCTGAAAGACAAGCAGAGCTGCTGGAAAACAAGCTTTCTGTCAGTGGACAAAAGGTGAATACAGCGAGAAAAGAAGAGTGCAGGATGCAAGTATAAGGTTGTTGAGAGCTAGAGGGCGCACAGGCGTTGTACAATACGGAACTACTGGACAAAGCAGTTCAGGACGAAATTGGGGCCTTTGTGCAGTTAGAGGGAGATGTTTATTTCATTTCACTCCGGGTCTCTCTCCCCCCCCCCCCTCCCACCTTACCGTCTCCCCTTACCACAGGGTGTGGATCCGCCTCTGGTTGTATTTTTTTTTTGCGAAATCTGTGGATGAAGCCACAAAATATTTATTCAAATGAAGGCTACTGAGCCGTTCTTTTCTATGATACCATATTTATTTTAAGAAATGCCCGTGGCGTTAATTAAATTTCACTTTCTCATGGGGGAGGGAGTAGTTATTATAGGGGACGTTTATTAGAGGGAGGTGTTTATTTCATTTCTCTACAAAGACTTCTGGTTGGAACACAACTTTGTATGACATCAATAAAACGTAAAACTGGTTTCATTCATGCAATGTTTCAAGTCTCTTGACTGTATAGATTTATTTGTATTGCTCATATTTTTCAAGCTGGATATGGTTTTGGGGGTGGAGGGGCGTCTATTAGAGTGACCATTCAAATGGAAGTTCTTCAACCGCACTTTCGTATGGTTATATTTGTTTTTCAGTATTTTTTCAAAATGAAGTTTGACAGTTTTCATGAATTTGGATGTTTTGGTCCTGGCAGCCATTGCGCATTAATAATAAGAGGGTTTCATTGGGGTTAACCGTTAGCCGTAAAACGGCCTAAAGGTTAGTCGTCAGGCGTAAAAATTGAAAAATGTTAATCGTTAGGCGTAAAACATGTTAACGATTTGTCATTTGCCATTTCTTGTTAAGACTGTTATGTTATTATGTTGTTATGTGAGTTTGTGTCGTGTCCCAGATTGGTCCTAAGAACAATGGGAATTAATTTTTAACTTTTCAAAACAATGGAAATTGATTTTTAAGATTTCTGCTAACTGTAACAGGAAGAAATTAACCGTTAGCCGAAAAAAGGCCAAAATTTAAACCGTTAACCGTAAAAGTCACCACCCCATTGATACCCTCTAATAATATTAAATACACTTTATTAACAGTGTCAATAAAAACACTTATAAAATTCATTAATAATTCATAAGGAGAGTACAAAAGAAATGAAAATTTAATGAAGGTTTGTAAACCCCAATACAAATCAAATGAGTTGATGAATTATTAAACAGTAGCATTAACTTGTGATACAGACAACTGCTCAACTAATTAGCATGCATTAACTTTTCATACAGATCTCTACTCATTCTGTACTTGCACAAATCCCATAATACACCTCTTTTACCCCCCAAAATGTTGGGTAGTTTCTTGGTGTTGCGGATGGTGTGATCACCAAATGACGTAAAACAAAAGATTCAATAGACACTGAACAATACCCACACCACAACACAAAAGCTAACCAACAATGGCTTCCGCAACACCAAGAAACACCCAAATGTTGCATAATCATTGTTTGCAATTTCTCCTGGGACATGAAGATGTCCCAAGGGAAATCTAAAACAATGCCTATGCAAATTTGTTTGGGGTAGAAGCGGTGTATTATGGTATTGTGCAAGTAGAGAATTATTTCATTTCATAAGTAGGATAAAATATTCGCGTCCGATCTGTATGGTAGTTTACAATGGCTCGCCTTCGGCTCGCCCCATACAGATCTCCCGCAGTTATTTTATCTACTACATAACAGAATAAATCCATTAGGGACACTATTTAAAAAGAATTTACAAGCAATCGCAGAGTAAGAAGCCTGAGAGCTTGCCCGCAGGCCAAACCGTTACCCGTTCCAAATGTAGTACTCGAACACCGAAAACGAGGACATTATGAACACTAAAAAGCGTGCACAATAGCATCGCGTCAAATCTATAGCGTTCTTGTCAGTGATTGGCTTCTTAGTTCCGGCCTAATCCATATTCATGTAACTTGCAGAACGTGTCACAAACCAAGCAAGTTGCAGTTGAGCGAGGACGGCGAGATGTTCGGATATCGTTGTTGTCTTAAAGGAGCGAGGAGTCGCACGAGAGATAAGACAGAGATGAAGCGAGGAAAGAAGTCTTCAAACTTGAAACGCGTACGAGTACAACCGAAGGTGAGTACTGGTTTGAGAAATATATTGTTGCAATTTTGTCCCGAAAACGAAAATAATTTGTATTTCTTCTCAAAAGGAGAATTTGAAGCCGCACGAAGGAAACCGAAGACATGAAGCAAAGAAAGAAAGAAAATTTTCAACAAGTTCAACCGAAGGTGAGCAGTGTTTAAAACTATATTATTTTTAAGTGTTTTTTTCCAGCAAGCTTAAACAATTTTCTAAACGCTGCTCGTAGTACAAGTATGCGACCACGTGCATTTTGAGCGTCGCTTTCTTGACCGTGGCCTTGGAGAGAGAGCAGTCCGGACTTTTAAGCAAGGGATGAAGAAGCAAAGTGATGGTACTGTCGAGACCAAACTAAATCGGTTCCTTCTAAGTTATCTAATTACCCCCCAAAGCACCGGGGGTGAATCACCAGCGCAGTTACGTTGGGGACGAAGTCTGAGGTCACATCTCGATCTGTTGCGACCGGATGTTGGATAAAGGTTCATGCAGCACAGTCGAGGCAGAAGAAGCAACATGATCAGCATAGCCGAATGCGACAAGTGGAAGTTGGAGATTCAGTGAACTTTCGAAACTATTCGAGGGGACCTAAGTGGATTCCAGGGACTGTCATCCAGGAAACTGGTCCTTTGTCTGCAAGAATTGAGTTAGAAGATGGAACTGTGGTTCGGAAACACCACGATCAGGTTGTTGTCCGCCCTGTGGAAGGGCCTAGGCCAGCTGTAACACTGCCATCTAAAAGCCCATTAAGTGTGGATTCAGGGATTATCTTACCTGACGCAGACCAGCCAGAAGGTACCTGTGGAGACAGTGAATCGCCCAAGAATACAAAGGCTGCGGTTTCAGGGTCTACCACCCCTGTACGAAGATACCCAGTGAGGAATAGAAACCCCCCGCAGCGTTTCTTGTAAATGGATCCATCCTCTTCCCCGTGAACAATGTTAAGTTTTAGAGCAGGGACACTAACTTTTTTGTCTTGTCCTCGTTTGTTTCCTTAGTTTTTCAAAGAACTTGGGGGAGGAATGTGGAGTCCTGGGGACTAGTGAAGTTGTCATCTGACTCACGATCGTGTACGATCGGACTGCGTTGTGTTTATGCTATGTGCTTGCTGTAATAGTGGAGTTTACACTCGGTTTATGTATTAGACACTACAGTGGGCGATGAAATTCTCCATGGATACATGAAAAAGACCAAAAGAACCGCACATGACTTTTATTTTACCTTGGTAAAAAGCTAGGGTGTTTGGAAACATGCGGGTGCTTTTTGTAATGTACACAAATCGCTTGTAAAAAGTAAAAAAAATATATATAAAAATGTCCTTTACTTTATTTCTTTTTCGTGCAGATGGCCAATGTGACGTACGCGACAGTGATAGATTAGACTGTGGGTGACCTAGGATCCAGGAAGAACAGTGCGTTGTAAGAGGATGTTGTTGGGATAACGGATCGAGCACGAGCACCAAATGCTATAGTAAATTGTAAGTTGACTCCTTTATTTTGTATTGAATATATATATTTTTTGTTTTTTTTTCATATTCACTTTTATTTCTATTATTGATTGATTTATTTGTTGTTGTTACAGTAACTAATCATAAATTATCCATTCCTTATTTTCGTATTTATTGTTATCTGTCAATTATTTTATAGTGAGCTCCTGTAATTGTTTAGTGTGTAGCAACCCGCCACGATTAACTTTAGGTATTTGGGGGTTGCTAATATAATTTGTTTTATTATTATTTGTAAATAAATTGTTGTTGTTGTTGTTGATTGTTATGAATCATGGTATTGTACTAATAATAAGAACAACGGTACGCATATTCAAATGTTCAATCGTGCTTGATATATACAATTACAAATCCTAATATCTAAAAAGTAAAAATATAAACTGAAGCGGCTATTCAGTAAGAATCATCCTGGAAAAATGGTACAAGTTAAAATACAAACGCTAGAAACAATTAAAAAATATCCTAAAAAGATGAGCGTATGGCTCAATAAAACAGATGCACGATCATTTTAAGTCTTCTTGAATGACTCGTTGCGCAATCTTATAGGTAACCATGGTAACTGAAATAAAAGGGGACCGCAATAGAAGAATTTCGGTGCTTTAAACCTTCATCTCAAATATCAAAAAACAAATTTTCCCTTCTTGCCTCATGCATCTATTATAGCAGTAGTAGGGAGAATTTGTTAAAATATTAAGAGAATTCATCTTGGGTGATCATATTCTTTTTTCCCATGACCTTATTAAGCCTTGATATAAGAAGGAGAAACTTGGTGTTGTACACTTTTGGAGCTTAAAGAAAAATATCCTTACAAAGATTTTTCCCACTAGGCAAAAACAAGCATCTAAACCACTGTGGTAAAACGAGCTAAAACTTTCTTGGTATTATTGGAAGCCCATTTTCAACTCGTCTGTTATTTATATCGAAAATTCGGCATACTCGATACTAAAAGTACACTCCAGTCAATTCTTGGGGAGGGTGTGAATAGAAAATAGAAATAGTTGAACAACGCTGTATCCGCCTTGACAATAGTGCGTATGCCTTGTTGGTGAAGGTAACCTCAAAGAAAATCTGTGTAGCCTTGTACATAAGGTAAAACAGATATAGAGGATATAGAGTTTAATTTAAGCGAGAGCTCTTTCTGATCTTGGCTTGCTTAGCTTTTACCTACATTTTGCTTATTTTATTTTACAGAGACCATACATGTGAAAGTGTAGACCCTGCTGCCAGAAAGGACTGTGGGTGGGGAACGATCAGTGAAAAAGAATGTTCGACTATGCCGGGTTGTTGCTGGGACTCATCTGTGAGAGGAGTGCCATGGTGCTTTTATGGACCGTGAGTTTACTGTTCTAATAATATTCACCCTCGATAACTAAAACCCTCTTTTCTTTATTTACTTTTTTGTAACAATCAAGACAAACTTTTTCTTTTCCAGTATTCAATTGAGTCAATTTGGACGGTTTTCTGTCTGTTTGGTAAAGTAAGTATACTTTTTTATAATTATATCTACTTTTAATAATGACAATCCTTACAAACCATTTTTTCTCTTAAGCAGAGTGCTTTCAATGATCTGTTATTTGTCGAGTTCAAATGACCACAAAAACGGATTTTCGATTTTTTGTTAAAGAATAACAAGCGAAAACGCTCTGCCAATCTAACTACACCGCCTTGTTGATTACTTGGAAATACTCAAAAACTTTCCGGTCTTCGGAGACGTTTCGTTGATCTTTGGACAATTTTGGAAGAATTATACGCTATTTTGGTAAACTACGCAAATTTGAAGAAAATCACCGAAAACTGTGCTGACTTTAAGGGTCTGTTTATGTGGATCACCTTCCTACCCCAGCTACTCATAAATCTTTTTACAAGCACAGCCAAGCATTAACATGAGAATGTTCGTTAGAAGTGTGACCAGCCAGTATCTCTATACAGTAGTAGGGGTGGGCCGATGCCGCATTTTTTAAATCGATGAGATACGAGTGCAGTATTTACCGATATTTGGCATTTTTTTAGTTTTACGTCACATGCTTTTCAATATCGAGGTTATGACTCTATCGCTTTAAGATAGAATTCTGGGTTACCACTGCAGGGACATCAAAGCGATAACTGGTTCCATCAGCAACAAATCATTCACAAGCAAGTCAAAACGTTCATCAAACTTGGCCAACAAGTTTATCCTCACTGTGCTGGTGTGGGCGAACTAAAAAGGACGCAGGCTTTGGGATGAATTCCTACATCATCTGGTTGCGCGTGCGGTATCAAAAGGTGTTGATATTAATCGATATATTTCAACTATATTCGAATATCGATAAAGGGACTACTTGGCGGCATCAATATTTGCCCATCATTAGTGTACTTGGCATCGATATTGGCCCAACTGAGTATAAAGTTAAAGGGTCTGGATGGGGGTGTTGGTATCGGCCAAGTTATCAGTTAAATTGTTTTAACCATATCTCAGCTACCAGTTAATTTTTACAGAACGGCAGCTTTTCCTTCACTTTTTAATTTGATTGCTGTGTTCGTTGCTCTTGTACTCAACAACAACATAAACGTTTTCCATTTTCTTTATGTTATTTTACAGGGATGAAGCATGAAATGGGCTGCTTCCTGTGCATTTCCTCGGTGGCTGAAGTGAAAATTAACATGTCTGACATTTTGATCGCTTTCCGTGGCCTTTTTTGCTGTTTAAGATGAATTGTGTGTATGAATGGGGATAAATAAATAATAGGTATTATGCACTGAAAATAAAATTGCATTATGCAATAACATTAATAATGTATGCATAAATATCAATTATTGGACGAGGTCGAGCAAAATATCGTGATTTGTCAGTGGCGAGCACATTAATTATTTGCCGAAGCCGAAGGCTGAGACAAACAATTGATCTGCGAGACACTGACAAATCACGATATTTTTTGATAGCCGAGTTCAATAATTGTTTTTTTCATTCGATCAACGAATTTGTTTTTCAATTTTTTATTTATTAATAACTGCTACACGTAAAACAGAGCAGAAATCGGGAAGCCATTGTAGAGGACGGGAGCAGAACAATTATTCGCAGCAAAACAACTTTGCACCGTTGTGCGCATGAGCAGAATTCTTCGTAGGCAGTTATTCACAGGTCACCTGGTGGGCTCTCGCTCGGCCGATGAAAAGGAAGAAAAACATGCATCGAATGATAATTCAAAGGGGACAGACTTCAATAAGACAGACTTCAGAAATAAATGTGGCTTCTGAACTTATCTGAATTTCGTAACTGTTCATCAGTAGGATGCCTAAAATGTGTGCAATTCCACAATTGGTTTCGGCTCTATTAAATCCTATACCAATTGCAGACGATTCAACCGACGTTCACTCAGTTGGGGTTTGAACCTGTTTTAGCACAATAAACGTGACTGGTGTTAAAATGTTACCGATTTGTTGGTAAACGGCGTGATACTATCTTCTGATTTAATAAGAAAGAAAACAAAAAATAGAACTTACGTTCACAACCCGTACTTTTTCGGTTTTATTTTATATTTAGGTCACATGTTTTTGACTGTGTATGTTCATCGATAAAAGCTCATAAGAGAGAAGCGTAAAACCGTGGACACACCTGGGAATTTTTGGAAAACGCAGAGCATCTACTTCCTGATATGGATTTGTAAAAGCTTACTTGCGTTAATCCCGAGTGTTGTGGGAGCGTAGAGGAAAACCTTGTTTTTAATTAGAAAAGCGAGCGAATTTGATCGGAGAGAAACTTCCCTACCGTGAACAACACAACATGACCGATCCAAAAACGCATATTTTTATTAAAGCGGGGGGTTCGAGCGACAACAGCAACAACGTTAATTTTATTTTAATTTAAGACACAAAAACATACATACATGCATACTTTATTAAGCTAAGTTAAGACTCTAGAAATTCACGAAGAAGCTTTCGCCTGACGGCCTTCTCAAAATCGAAATGGATTTGCTAAGTTTTAAAGTAGTGTCGAAGGAGTTCTAGCTAGTAACAGTTTGATAGTAAAAGGTTCTTTGACCAAAAGCAGTTCTAAATAGGAGAATGTTATATGCTGAAAGTTACTGGTGTTATGTATAGTGACATTTGCACGCTTAATAAATTTAGTGGTATAGAAAGTATTAAAACAATATGAGCCCATCTAACTATTTTTCTTTGAAAACGACTTCAAAGCACTCCAGGTTTACAGTTTTGTATTCCACTGACAATTTACCTAAATAAAGTAAACTCAAATACCAATAAACCATGTCTAAAATAAATAAGAGCTTTTTACGGTAGCCAATTTACCTTATAACCTTGGTTAGTGAATCCAAATTAAAATGACCTCAATCAATCAATCCTTTATTCAACGTGGTCAGTTTAAGAGCTAGTTTCCAGGTACGCCACGAAATGTTTTAATTCAATAATGGTTTTAACCTCAAACCCATTATTGCATTAACGCCCATTAACACCCATTTAAATATTTTGGCATCACTTCACGAATGTTTTCCAACACTCTAGACATGTTGAGTGATTGTCCTTTAATGCTCTGGTTTTCTGTCAGCCATCTGGCCTTTTTGGTATCGTAGTAGCGGTCTAAAACGTTCAACGACCATGGGATAGTTGCATTGCAAAGTTCACGTACAAAAAAGCGGGCAAATTTTATCACTTCTCCTTCACTTAAGCCTCCGTCTTTGTTGTCTTGTGGCATCCATGCACCAAGATAGGTCCGAAGACTTGTGTTTGCAGTGAAGTTGGTTGCCTCCTGAATCGCATTTCTCACATTTTGGCGGCCGTCAGGGATGCCATTATTCTCCCAAAATTTTTGCCCTCCTGGAACTTTGTTAGGACCTGATGCATAGATGTGCCACTCGGCCATAATGTAGTTATCGTCTTTGTAGATTGCCTCATCGATGTTGTGCAAGTCTTTAGCAGTCTTTCCTGGTGAGCCAAGAATGAGTATTCGTTCAGAGTTCTTTCCACCTGTCGCACGAATCGCTTTCACCACATCCGAAGTCCACCTGTTGTACTTGTCTGTTCTTTCACGAAGACTCTCGTTGCAATTATTCCCGCATCCATCTGTCCCCAGTTCTGTAAAGAGATTAAAACTTAGTTTGTAATCCTTGTCTTTCAACAGTTTTGCCACTTCTGTCCACCAAGCCACATAAGCGTCGTGGTCATCTTCGGAAGCGTAAGCCTCAGCATGGTGGTGAATCCATGAAATAATTGGAATCACTTTGTGTTTTAAACAGTGGTCAACGACAGTCGTCAAGTTACCAAGAAACCAAGTGAAGTTGGTTGCCTTGTAATCGTAGGAGTAAAGATCTGCCCTGCATCGCAATCTTAAATTTCTGAAGTTTTTGGCATAGACATCTATAATATTTTTCTCGGAGTACTTCTTCATCGGCTCATCTGTCTTGAACCAGTTTGTCGCAAAACCTGTCCCAATAAGCTTTTGGTATCGTCTTGTAGAGATGGGGTTGGTTTGTACCACCACAAACCAACTGACGCAGAGCAACGTTAAAGCCAGTAGTATGGCGGAGTTTTTCACAGAAAGGACTAACTGTATACGTTTACGACCAGGCGAAGGAAGGTATATTGGTAACATCTCCTTGTTGATGTTATTTTTTTTGAAGATTTGCGGTTTTCAAAAGATGATATTAAACGAAACAAGTTGATATATATATGGGATTTTGCTTTGTAAGTTATCCTTACGTACTTACTCTTCCATCACATGTATCAATATGAAAATAAACAATTTGCGTCTCAGCGTTTTGGTTGAAATGATTTGAAATTCTTACATAGCATGAGCTGGTCAGATCATCTGTCCGTTTTGATTATTACCTGTTCTCCAATGGGATTACATTTTTCCTAAGCAATTTAGAAAACAACACATCAAACAAGTTCGAATTTTTTGGATTTTGGTTTTACAGCGATGCTCTGTCTAGCCTGTTCCAGGCTCTCAGATAGTAGGGGCGAGCGAAAAATGTCGAAGCGAGCGAAGAAAAAACGAGGGAGGGGGGTACGAGGGAGGGGGAGGGGGTGGGGGAAGGGGTTGAAGGAGAGCCTGTAAGACTTTCTTTAATGGACCGTTTCTGGTATACCAGCTCCCGGTATACCCTCTGATTGGTCAATTTTGACAGATAGCGTCAATACCCGCAAAACGCGTAATCTGAATCACTCATGTCAATCAGCATTATGGTGAACACGGTTCACGCGCGCGATTTCGCGGAATCCGAGTTATGTGCTATTTTGAAAGAATGTCTCTTAGATTTCCCAGAAGTAAGGTCGCTGAGGGAGGAGCAGAAAACGTGTCTTGTAAACCTGGCTCGTGGGAAAGACGTGCGGTTCTGCCGACCCGTTTTGGGAAGAGTTTAATATTTCAGCTCTTTCCGCAACTGACTGACAATTATTTCAAACCGGTTCGCGGCAATGACGCCATACTTCTGACAATGCAGATACTGCCTAGCTCCGAGAAACACTTCAACTTAAACGCAGAATAAACTCTGAGGAGCTAAAAAAAATTGCAAGATGCCACTATTCCAATATAGACCGTGACTATCGCATAAGACTTGGATCTTAGACGACTTAGACTCTTTTAGCCGTGGTGAAGAAACACTATCTCGCAAGTTATGCTAACCGCAAAGGTGCTAACCGCAGACTTGCGCTCACATTAAACCACGAAATGAGAAATGAACTGATCCTAAGCAACGAATAATTCCTACTTAATCGGCTACAACTGATCTTGGAAGTCTTTCAAAGTGAGCCAAGAAAAACTCCACTGTTGTGTCAAGAGCTAGCAAAGAAACGACGCATAACTAAATAATTCTAAACGGCTCTGGAAAGCGTAAATTCCTCCTGTCAGTATCACAGCTAGAGATTTTTTCCTAAGATCAAAGAAACGAAAATGTTTTTAATAGCGATCTACTCGCGCGAGAAATCTGAGAATGATTTCGGTAAATTGACAGATGGACATCTAGACAGTAGAAATCCAAAACAAAAGTGGGCGGAAGAGGCTCGGTAAAGAAAGTCTCACAGGCTTCCTTCCTTCTCCCTCTTCCCATTCCCCACTGGTTTTTTTCTTCGCTACCAACATTTTTCGCTCGCCCCCACTATCTGAGAGCCTGTAACAGGCTATGCTCTGTCACGCGTGACCAGTAATCCACAAGACTGAAATTAACATTTGAATATTTCTTTGTATAAACGTTCGAGATTTGAATGAAACCTTGAAGATCTGTCTGGAAAGCACTCTGAAAGTCACGAGTTAACGAAAAAAAATAACTTCACTACACGCATAACAAACCTAATATTGTTCGGATATGTAACATTTCAAATAAAATGATATTTTGTTGCTCTTTGTTTCCGAAAATGCGGTAAAATTCTCACGGGAATTCCAAATCTCGGAATGAATTTACAAAACCAACAGGTAAACTTGAAAAATCCATTCAAATTTTCAAAAATACTGGTCACGCGTGACGGAGCATGGCTGTAAGCTCAGTCACCTTGTGTAGTTACTGTAACAATCATCAGATCAATTTTAAAATAAAACCTTAACCGTTTAGATATTAGAGACAGATTATTTGGCATTTTAACATAGCACGAGTTTGTCAGAGAATCTGACAGTGGGAGAACATTATCGAGTGATGCCAATTCTTCAGAGGGATTAGTGTCTTTTTTTCCTTTGCGTTCCGTATAATAGTAGATGGATTCTAAAAATATTCTCTAATTGCTACCTTCAAATGCATTTAAAACGCGCGAGTGAGTGAGTAAGTGAGTGAGTAAGTGAGTGAGTGAGTAAGTGAATAAGTAACTTAGGAGTTGTCCTTGATATGCATGAACAGTTCCAGTGTTGTAACAGTCACCTATAAGTTCCTGGGGGGGGGCTTATATTTTGGGATGGGCTTATTATAGAAGGCTTATATATATATCAAAATATATATTTTGCAAGTACACAGTAGCTATGTTTTTGAAAATCAATATATATATATATATATATATATATATATATATATATATATATATAACCGTACATCCTGTGCCCATGTTCAGGAGTTGCCATAAAGCCATTATGGTAACAACCGGAAGGGCACATTAGATCAGATAATTGCATAATTGTATATATAGATAACCAGAGTTAAATAGAGCATTTCCTGTAAGACCTCTACGGAACCCCCTCCCCCACACACAACATGTAAACAAAACTTAAAAATAATTCAACATTTCATGTAGGAAAAAAGAAAGCCCAACATGTAAATGCTAACATTGTGGAAGGATTGGCACTTAGTTATTCCAGAGAAAAGCCTGGAAGCCCCAAACGCAATTAACTTTTAAGCTGCATTGCACAACAGTACACAAATAAAGAACTTAAGGAGATTTTTAAATATACAAACAGTCAGGGGGAAGAGGTATTGTGCACCGACTACACGATAACGAAGCCTAGATTTCATAGTAAGGTGTACGGTCCAGGGGCCAGTTGCATAAAACTTAACGCCAGACGTAACAGCTAACGTCGGGCGTTCAGCACAGTCAAAGTTACTATTTTAACGTCAGCCGTTAGCATTTTAGTCCGACGTTAAGTTTTATGCAACTGGCCCCAGGAGCTTCAGTGCCTAAAGTTAATTGGCAGCCTTGTCAGAAACTTCCACTGGAATTAATTCATCATCCAGACAGTGTTGAATACTTGTCATACAAAACTGCTTCCTGTGGAGTTAAAAAAAAATCATGGGTTAGTGAATTATTAGGAGGTGGATGCCAACCTGTCCTGTGGTTAAAGCAAAACAAATCTGCCCTATATGATCGATACAAACGAGAAGGTGAACAATTGGAAATCAGAGCCATTAGGTTTACCACAATTTTAAGGGCATTTCAGCAGGAAATTTTAGGATAATGGCAGAAAAAGCAGGCCTTTACAACATTTGTACAGTGGAAGAACTAGTTTGTTTTCGGTATTCCTAAAACAATAAGCATTCGCGCTATCGCGATAAACAAATCTTGATCGTAGATATTCTGGGGTCATCCTATGTAAGTTCTTATACATCATGATAGATTTCTTTTCTAATCTTTGATGACAGAGTTTACGCCACCCTAATACCTGGAACGCATCATCCAAATTACTATCGTAGCTCTCAGACCTTAAAATGCGGGCTGTGCGATTTTGAAGCTTTGAAGCTTTTCAGAAAGGCCCTTGTTACAGTTTCCCCACACCACACTGCAATAATCAAGTAAGGCTGAACAAGGCTATTATAAACTTTGATTAAAATATTAAATGGGATAAGATGCCATATTCGTTTAATTGCACCAATGACGGAAGCAATCTTTTTACAGACATTTTCAATTTAAGGTTTGGTCGATGTAGACTCCAAGGGATTTAGCTGATGCTACTTGTTCTACAGCGTTATTATTTATAGCAAGAGAAGGACTTTCTGAAAATTGCGATAACATCTGCCTTGATGCAATAAGTATAATTTTTTTTACTTAAGACTAAGCTGGATGGGCACTATGCTACCTTAAAATTATTTTTCTCTCAAGCGTTACTGAAGAGAGGGAAATGATGTCATTTCAGGAGAACAAATTGAAAACGGAACAAATGGACGGCTAGGGGGGACACATGTATGGTGTAAACATAGATAGGTTGAAGGAGTATTTTTAGGTCGAACTTCTGAAAACATGTCAAATTGTACTACTCCCAAATAAAACACTTGGAAATCCTCTACTACCTGAACGGATACTTTGGTCGTTTTGCAGACATATTGACATAACGGCAGGTTGGCTCGCGTCGCGCTGCTCGCCAACTTTGCCGCGCTTTTACATGGTTGTCAACAGCTCACGAAAAAGGCGGGAATTTCGATGTTGAAAAGTATTTCTGATCAAAGGGACCTTTTACTTCAAACCAAAACAAACGGGGCTGACCGTTAAGAAATCGCAAATAAATGGCACTTAAATTTAAAACCGATCGTACAGATACCTGTAGGCTTAAGTCAGAAAAAAGTAGTTTCTTGTCAA
Source organism: Cladopsammia gracilis (assembly GCA_022457155.1). Classification (NCBI taxonomy): domain Eukaryota; kingdom Metazoa; phylum Cnidaria; class Anthozoa; order Scleractinia; family Dendrophylliidae; genus Cladopsammia; species Cladopsammia gracilis. Next base: position 1,763,357 of record JAJGOT010000043.1, read on the forward strand.
TAGTCATTCCAAGTACGGTAGCTGCAGACTTCAGTAACACTGTTACGATTTTAATAGCTTCATATTTCTGAGAAAAACATGGAAATGATGTGAACTTGCCATGAAATGTACGCAAAACCATAAAATATCTACGTTCAAACACAAGACGTGCAAGCGAAATATTTGCAGTTCGACGAGAAAGAATCTTGGCACGTGAAAGAATCTCGATCGCGAGCGGCTATCGAATTTCACTATAAACAAACCACACTCGCGCATTTTCAAATTGCAATCACATAACCGGTTCCAAACAAAATCACATCAACTTGAGCAGAACTGGCAAGCTTGTTCTCTAGAGGCTTGATTTGTTACGATAACTCTTTGGTGCACAACACAACTAATCAAGGATGAAGCGGAAAACAGGTTTTTTCATTATTCAATTCACAAGCAATTATTTCTGTCGCGAAGAAATCGTAAATCATGAACGAAGTCACCATTGCAATAGCATTATATCGTACAAAATAAAAACACTACATATGAAGTTCGAAATAACAGTATGTTCATTAACTCAGTACGAACCAGAGATAAACAGATCTCTTGCTGCAGGGCCGATGTTTGAGTGTTGACATTGCGTTAGCCTACAAAGTTTGAGTTGAATAAAAAACAGCCGGTTCAAATATATTTTACTTGAATAATGTTAGTATCGAGTGTAATATATATGAATAAAATTGTTTTAGGTTTGTAATCCTCAGTATAACAACGTTTTAAGAGAATCTTTTCCTGAATAGAAATATAAATAATGTTTATTTCGCACGATGCGATTGATTTTGCAATCAACAAACCATGGAAAATTGCACTTGTATTCATTTCTAAACTGAAGCAGAACCATTTTAGTCTAATTCTTTATTCTGACTATGTTCTCTTACATAAAAGTTCATAAAAAGCAAGTGTAGAATCGAAAATTTCACTCGAGGATCGGGGACTCAAAGGCGTATGCCAGCGAATAAAAAATCTACAGGTGTACACCACACCAGTAAATCTTGCTCTATCATAACAGGACAATCGGTGTTTCAAACTGTTTCTTTAAACGGATTTCTGTGATGTGAAGGATTATTTCTAAAACAAATAACTGATACTTTTACAGGTAAAGTATAACATACCTTTAAATTACTGGATTAGCCAAGTTGTTATCGAAAGTTAACCGGCGGGATAAGCCATACCTCTCCAAAAACAGACCACCCGTTGATTGCATCTGACGACGCTTTGTGTGGTGTTTTTGGCCAGCGGCCAATACACTTTGAGCATGCGCACTTATGCACCATTCCGAAACGTGTCCCTTCGAATGAAAAACATGATAGTGGCGACGAGGTAAAATTCAAGAAATTATGACCGCTTTTGGGAAGGTAAAGAGTTTTGATGACACAAAAGAGAACTGGGAAACCTATGTGGAACGAGTAGAACAGTTTTTTCTTGGCGAACGACATCGATAATGACCATAAAGTGCCAACCTTGTTGAGCTTGATCGGCGGGAAAACCTACACTCTGCTGAGGGATCTTCTTGCACCGGAGAAGCCAGCTACAAAGTCCTTTCAACAGATAGTTACCACTCTCCAGGAGCATTTGAGCCCGAAGCCTTCGGAAATTGTGGAAAGATTTCGTTTCTACAAGAGAAACCAACACGAAGGAGAAAGCATTTTGGCTTACATGGCCGAGCTAAGAAAGCTTGCGACACACTGTAATTTTGGCGGGAATCTAAACGAAGCGCTACGAGATAGACTGGTCTGTGGACTTTGAAATATGCAGATCCAAAAGAGATTACTGTCAGAAGCCAAACTGAAGTATTCCAAAGCTGTGGAGATTGCTGTAGCAATGGAAACTGCCATTCGCGATGCTTCAGAATTACAAAGTGAGCTCAACTACAACCCAGTCCCTCACGATGACAAGTTGACTGAACACAACAAACCAACACCAGCGAAACCGGCGACCACCCCCCATTGCTTCCGCTGTGGTGGGAACACGCATATGACACACAATTGTTTTTACAAGGATCAGATTTGCCACCACTGTGGAAAACAGGGCCATATCCAGCGCGTTTGTCGTTCCAAACAGCAAGGCAAGCCTAAGCAAGTAACCAAAACCCCAGAGGTACATGCTGTTGAGGTTGATGTTGATGCTTATGAAGACATCGTAGCCACCTTCGAGGTAAACAATGTGAGGAAACAGAGCAATGATATTATCTGGGTTGATTTGGATGTTGATGGTAAACCACTTAAGATGGAACTGGACACAGGTTGGGCTATGTCGATTATCTCGTTTGACCTCTACCAGCAGACGTTTAACAGGCTTCCCCTGCACAAAACTGGACTGTCCTTGAAAACCTACACCAGGGAAAACATTCTGCCAGTGGGAGTGCTCAAAGTACCCGTAGATTACCAAAACCAAAGAGAATTGCTGGACCTGTATGTCGTCAAGGATAAGGGTCCTGTTCTAATGGGAAGAGATTGGCTACGCACGATACGCCTAGACTGGTGTTCTATCAAGTCGTTGCAGGCTTCACCAGCTACCTCAAGTCCTAAAGAGCGTTTGGACGTTATGCTAGACAAGTACTCAGATGGTTTTGAAAATAAACTGGGCACCTTTACATCAGCCAAAGCGAAGTTAACTCTTAAAGATAATAGCCAAGCACGCTTCCTCAAGGCCAGACCGATGCCTTATGCATTAAAGCCGAAGGTGGAGACTCCAGAATGAAGATGTTCTCACTAAAGTGGAGTGGAGTGAATGGGCCACACCGATTGTGCCTGTCCCCAAGAAAGATGGTTCCGTCAGACTTTGTGGTGATTACAAGACCACAGTGAATCCAGAACTACAAGCAGAGCAGTACCCTCTTGCTCGCATTGAAGACATCTTTGCAAACCTTGCTGGTGGGCAGAAATTCTCAAAGATTGACCTCCGCCAAGCATACCACCAATTAGAGATGGAAGAAGATTCAAAGAAATACCTCACTATCAACACCCATATGGGACTGTTTCAGTACAACCGACTAGTGTTTGGCATCACATCTACACCTGCTATCTGGCAGCGCACCATTGATCAAGTGTTAGAAGGAAAGTCTGGAACAAGCTGTATCCTTGATGATATGATCATCACTGGAAAGAATGATGAAGAGCATCTTGCCAACCTAGAAGAAGTTTTACGTCGCTTGCAGGCTCACGGGTTAAGAGCAAACAAGACTAAGTGCGAGTTTTTCAAGGAGAAGATAACCTTCTGTGGACATGATATCGACAGTCATGGTATCCACAAGTCACCAGAGAAAGTGGAAGCAGTTTTGAAAGCGCCCCGCCCATGCAATGTAGCTGAAGTGAGGTCGTTCCTGGGGCTAGTCAATTACTACAACAGATTCTTACCCAATCTGTCAACAGTGGTACGCCCTTTGAACCAGTTGTTAGAGAACAACCATCAATGGAAATGGACGGAACAATGCGAAACAGCATTCCACAACGTGAAAGAAATGATCACTTCAGAGCAAGTATTAACACACTACGATCCCGGTATGCCACTGAGGCTTGCTTGTGATGCATCCCCCGTGGGAATTGGTGCCGTGCTATCCCACATGATGAATGACGGGACTGAGCGACCCATTGCTTTTGCTTCCAGGACACTCACGAAAACTGAGCAAGGGTACGCGCAAATTGTCAAAGAAGCTTTGACAATAATCTGGGGAGTCAAGAAGTTCCATGTGTATTTGTTTGGCCGTTCTTTTACCCTGTACACGGATCATCAGCCGCTAACATCCATCTTTCATCCACACAAGAGCATTCCAGTGGTTACGGCAACCAGGCTTCAGCGCTACGAAACGAGAATAGGTTGAAAACAGTTTCGTTTCGTCGTAATTTCAAGGAACTTACCATTAAAACTGCGTTGAACTGTGGCCATATAAACTCTCACTGATGATTGCCTTACATGGCTCTGTTGATTTCCGATAAAATTAATGTAGATGTTCTCTGAAAAACTTCAAATAAATGTTCCATTTCCTGCGTTGTCTCTGCGTTGTCTGGATTTCTTCTCTCGTGACCGATCGATCGTGACTAAGTGCCGCTGTCATGGCAACCGCGTGAATCTGGCCAATGGAATCGTGAAAGGTGAGTAGAGGGAAATCATGCGTCACATTCGCATCGATTGATGTTAGATTGATGTGATCGTGAAAAAACGACGTCACGGCAACATCACGCGGTCACGCCGTAACGCCACCAACCACAACCCACACTACACCTGTACACTAACCTTTACCTTCAAGTCAACCTTTATATTAGGCAAAGACGAATCAGGGGCTTCCTTGTGGTAGAGTCTTTTTTATAAAAGCAATTTGAAATAGAAACGTGCTGTACATAGATGCGTATTACGTGCAAGAGATAATTCTTGGGAACATGCGGATTCTCATGGTGTTGCTTTAAAAAAATTGCTGCTTTTGTTATGGTACATTAAAATATATGACAAATGTTTCTTACGCGTGCGCATGTTTATCACGCAAAAAGAAGATTTTGTTGGGGGGAGGGGTGCGTGACTCTTACTCTGCTCGATTGATGGTGCAAGAGTTACAAGAGAGTTGCTTTATACTTCCGTTGATCGTTATAAAAGCAAGCGATATCGTTCGTTTGCTGTTGTAAAACAAAACGATACTGTAACAAGACTCGGCTGTTGGATTTGTTGTGAGATATCGATGGTCAATTTGATGCAGTTGCTGTGACATTCATCAATTGCTTCACTTTGACAAATTTTGGTCAGATATTCTCTAAGGTAAGCGCTTGTCTACAGCCGTTTTCTGTGATTAGTTCAAAATACAACCATATGTTTTCCACATTTTCTTCGTTTTAGGAGACGTCTAGGAGGAAGTCATGATCATTTAAGGGAAATGGCTTTGCTTTGAGATTTATATCCTTTGTATATCGCTACCGTGTGTAACTTTGTTGTGTTTACACAAGTAGTATAGCGAACTGAAACCAATAATTAGGCAACTACAATTCAAATATTTACCGTTCCAATTTCCACGGAATTGTTAAAAAATTTTCGGATATGTTCTATTTCTGGTAAAAGGAAAGCGGGTTGATCTTTTCTAACCAAATCATTTGTCAAACAGTTGAGTTTAGATCGAATAAATCGTTAAACACGTCCTGGCAAGTCTAAGGACTGCTGAGTAAACAATTCTCATGCATTACGGCATGGAGTCACGCTCAAATTCCACACATCTCGTATTTATGTCACGCTATGGTTGACTGTTAATCATTTGATCGATCATGTTGATTTTGTTAATTTATTGGAAGCCCCATCACCGATTCTCCAAAATACCTGTCTTTAAACAATCCTGATTAGGTGGTTTCAAGGATTTTAAAGCGAAAAAGAAATGTACAAAGTTCTAAACTTTTTCTAACAATACCGAGCCGATCAGAGAAAAAGATATAGACCTGAAATTGTAGCCTATTAAGGGATTGACGATTTTATTTTTGTGGGTGGGGGGGGGGGGGGGGGGGAAGGGGGCAAGGGGGGTGTTGGGCAATTTTTCTGATCTTGATTTGTTTTTCTGTCTTGATGTTGTGCAAGAATTTTTATCGGGATTGTTCCATACCTGTTTTTTTTCCATTGGCTCGCTGTGCATTTTTTTTCTTTACTTTTCCTATGCAGGAATTTATTTTTTTAATAATTGCCCAATACCCCAACCCCCCCCCCCCCCCACTTAACAATAAAATGGTCCATCCCAAAGAAGTGCTTGAAGCGGGCTGTGGAACGTAAATGTAAATGTCAACTGGACTGTGCATACTGATAGATTCCAGATTGTATATTGTGAATTGCTGACATAAAACTCTAAAATGAAAGCCGGGTGAAAACTGAGACCAAACGAGCCAGTTTCGAAGCCCATCAGGCTCCTTGTTAACATTGCATTGCATTGCAACGCAATGCAATGCAATGCAATGCAATACAATGCAATGCAATGCAATGCATTGCATTACATTACATTACTTTACATTACATTACATTACATTACATTACATTACATTACATTACATTACATTACATTACATTATATTATATTATATTATATTATATTATATTATATTATATTTATATTATATTATGGCAAGAGGCCTGGGTACAATCGTTGGCGGCCATTTTTATCTGGCGTTCAAAGCAGTTCAAGTGTTGGCTTGTTGCAGCTGAAATTTCTTTAGGTAAGGTGAACTTTTTTGGTTAGAAGATTGGTGTATCGTCGAAAGGCAGCTTAGTCGTACCGTCTACGTACATGTTTAATATCGATTTATACTGTATTTTAGCTTAGCATAGCTCGCTCTTTATGGTTTGATCTTCAGTTTTCGGCCTTGATTTTCAAATAGTTAACCTTCATTTAGTTCTTATGTTCATAGGATGAACGTTAGTGCTTTTGGTAGCTTTTACGTGTTTAAACAAGCGCAGTTAGTTATGTTATGTTTCTGTTTGAGTTCCAGACTTGTACACTGATACTTCAAATATCAAGAAGTGGATAAATTAGGCGTACTTTCTGCTTTATTTACTTGAAGTTTTCTTAATTAGGGACTGTGTAATAATTACCAGGAGGAGGGTTGGAACCAGATTGGTGGCATAACATAAAATTAATGCTAGGATAGGGGACTCAGAGTAAGATAAGTCGCTCAATGGTGGTGGGGGGGGGGGTTATAGGAGGGGGGGTTGGGAGGGTACGGGGTGTAGGATTGCAAAAAACACGCCTGAGACTTAACAACTTGAGAAGGCTGATGATGTAGAAGAAGCACTTTCTCATGCTTCTATCACAGGTTGTTGAAGTAGAGAAAATTCAGGTTAGTGGAGTAAGATGGGGGGGGGGGTATGTAATTTCCGGCAGTTCAGGGGGTGGGCAAAAACTAAATTCACTTCTTTAGGAGGGGTATTACCTAATTTTTTGCTACGTGAAGCTTATTTTCCAACCCTCATTCTTGGTAATTATTGCACGCTCCCTTAGTATTCTTTAGCCTTTTTTCGTTTTCTTGTTTGCTTTTGTCTTTTGGTTTCTTTACTGTGGCAGTTGACACCCAGTTTTATTATTATTATGTAGTAATAATAAAACTAGGTGTCAACTGCGACAGTAAAGAAACCAAAAGACAAAAGCAAACAAGAAAACTATTTTTATTATTATGTAGTAATCAATAATTACACAAATTGCTTGGCTTAACCCTCGGACGTACACGCCAACTTATAACCCAACCGTGGTACAAGGGGAGGGGGGTTGTTGCAACCCCCGCTTGGGTTTTTGCGATGTTGCAATATTTCGGAAATATTTTAAATCTAATAGATAGCCCGCGATGTGCTCTACAATATAAGGTAAATATTATGGTTTGTGGCGCTGCTGGGGTCCGTGACGTCATCCAAAATGGCCGCCAAGTTGGCCGCCATCTTGGATTTTACTAAAAAATTCAAATTTATCGGAAAAATGCGGAAATTGCAAATATTGTTTGCTAGAGTTGCAAAATAACATACAATTAGTAGTATAAAAAAGATTATTCACCGCCAACATCATCATTTCTTACGCTTTCCCAAACATAAATCCATGACACAAAGCAATAAGCTAAAAAACCACACAACCATTTTGAGAAATAAATTATTATTTCTGCTGATATTAACATGTAATGTAAAATTAACATCAACGAACCAAATTCACCCCATGTTTCGAATAAGCTAAAATATCATGACATATGCCATTTATTTTTTGAATTTGAATTGGCATAAATCATCGAACCAAATTTACCCTCGTCTTTCGCATAAGCTATGATATTATTTAGCTGTTACGATTGGCAGTCATTTAGTTTATTGCTTTGTGTCATGGGTTTATGTTTGGGTAAACGTAAGAAATGATGATGTTGGCGGTGAATAATCTTTTTTATACTACCGATGAAATCTCTCTCCCCAATTCTAGCAGTGGAAAATCTCCCCCAATTCTAGCAGTGGAAAATCTCTCCCAAATTCTGGCAGCGGTGGTGGAAAATCTCTGCCAAATTCTGTCAGCGGTGACGACAAAAATTCTCTCCCGGAAAGAAAATGTCTGATTCCGAAGAAGAAGAAATCGATTTCACTCCTGAAATTATTCGAGAAACCCTCACAACATGGCAATCTCACAAAAATCCCAGACTGGAACATTTCAAAGAAATCATTCGGCAAAATCAGGGGAAAAATCAAATTTCACTCAAAGATCTCGAATTTTATCAAAAAGAAATTCTCTCCCAAATTCCCCGTGACGAAATCACAAGAAAAAAAGTCAGGGATTTCGTCAAAGCTTCCAAATGGGAAAAAGTCAATGGCAACGATCACTCAATTTTTAATCATATAACAGGCTACGACGGAAATGATTATGAGCACCTGGAAAAATTCCTCATTGACGACTTTAAATATTTTTCACTGGCATATGATGACCTTCATCTCAGCAGAAAAAAGTTTCTCAATTGCAATCAAATTCTTTTCGCCCTGTTGAAGAAGAACGGTTTCAATCCAAATGAAGATGATTTCAAACTGCTCAAACTCCCATCCAGACGGGCGAAACAAGAAAAAATAATCCAAACAATCTTCAAAAAATGTCATTGGAAAGAAAATGGACCCATTTGAAAAAATAATTTTCAATGAAGCTGAGCGAAGCGAAGCGAGCGAAGCGAGCGAAGCGAGCGAAGCGACCGGAGGGAGCGAAGCCAGTGACCATGAAGATTGTTCTACATGCTCAGAGGAAGAAACAAGAAGCGAAGATGAAACCCCAACAACCTCTGACGAGGAATTCATTGTCTCTGATTCAGAGATGGAGGAAGCTGAGGAAGAGGAGTGGGGAGACGATGAAATTGAAAAACTTTTTGAATCTTTTGCCAATCTCCAGGAGGAACACGAGATTCTCAAAAAGGAACACAAGATTCTCAAAAAGGAACTCCAAAAGCAAAATTGTCTCCTCTGGGAAATCCACGGGGAATTGAAAGAAAGCGGTGATTTGAAATCATGAATATGAATGGCAAACATTCATATTCTAACTTTTTCAGCCAAGTTTTTCCACATCACTCAGCGGAATCCAAGAATTGAATTTATCGGAATAGCCTTTCCATTTTACCAAGGCTTTCTTTTTCTTGTGATCGCGGCGAAGAACTTTTTCAATGCGGAAAACATTTTGCTCAGTATGCGACAATTCTGCTTCGTAAAACGATCCAGTGATTTTTTCTCCCAGCAGATCAACTAATTTATACGTTACAGGATTTGTGCTCAATATTTCATCAATCACAAATATCTCCTCTGTCCAGTTCGGGGTGAAACCTTTGTCGAATATCTTTCGCTTATATTTTGAAATTCTAACCCTGTCGCCGACTTTGAATTTTGCTGGGGCATGTTTTGCATAAATCATATCGCTGAAAAGATTAGCGAAAACCTTTTTCTCATTTTCCTGTTTGCTCGCCTCTGCGGGGCTCATCCGAATGCTCGAATGAAAACGACGGTTATATTCATCCACTAACTTGTCAAGTTTATCAAAGAAAATTGTATTATTGTTAGCAGAAAACATCCGGAAGAGTTTCTCCTTCATGGTCCGATTCCAGCGTTCAACAACAGACGATTTCTCTTCATTTTCCGTTGTATACAATTTTACCCCATTCTTATCAAGCAGATTTTTCATTGTTGCGTTGAAAAACTCACTTCCTTTATCAGTCCAAAGCATCTTCGGTTTTCGCTTCGTTTTAAATATATCTCGGAAAGCATCAGCCACTGTTTGACCTCGCTTGTCTTTCAGGGGACGAATCCAACCGAATTTTGAGAAAACATCGATCACCATCAGCAGGTATCTGATCCCTTTATTCCACCTCGAAAATTTCCCCATCTCGACCAGATCAGCCGCCCAGATGTTGTCAATCCCATACGCAATGACTCGCCTCTTTGGAAAGCGCCGCCTGATTGGCCGGTGAAGTTCATTTGCCAGATTTTGAGCCCAGCCTTCACTCAAAATCTTTTCCCGTTTTTTGGAGCGCCGAGGCCAAGTTTTTGTTTTGCTTGAATTGTGTTTCTCGCCAAAGCATGCCCCCATTGCCTTTCTTTCCAGGGAATGGCATCCAAAGCGGCAACCATTTTCCTGTCTGCTTCGTTCTTGCATTTGCGCGGATCCGCTTTCTTTGCGCAGACTGAATAATCCACATCGTGCTGCATAGCAACTGCGTCTGTTTTTCCTGTGGGCTGCTGCCAGATTTCGAGAATTTTTCCCTTTTCATCAAATCTGACTTGTTTTTCGAGTGGGTTCCAGGGGCCGGTATAATTATGTCCAGGCAAAGTGAAACCTTTCTTTGGTCTTGGCAGCTTCCCAATCAGGGAATGAACATCCAACCCGCTGCCATCCAAATCTGCTCGATCTGTCTTATATTTTCTGTTTGGTCGGATCGCCGTGGACAGCTCATTCATCATATCCGCAGAGGTTTTGGCAAGAAATGGTTTCATTTTGTCCAACGCAAAATCCAATGCTTTCTTTTGAGTGTTTTTGTTTCGTAATAATTCACTGGCTCCATAACGACCCATTTCAACTGTCTTTTTTCCCAACCAAGGCAGCGCATGCGCGACACCAGTCAGCGCAAGTTCACCAATGCCCCCGCCACGCGGGGGCCGACTCAGTTTCCCGATTTCGCTCTGCGGCTCGCTCCGCTCGCTTTCACAAATCTTGTTTTTTTGATTCCGCAGGAAGCGCAATGGCAAAACCACATTTTTCTGCCATTTTTTGCAGTCTGGAATCCAGTTGGTTTCACGCAATCAGTTTGTTTTTTTTCCTTCACGCAATATGATTTCATTTTCAATCGAAATATTCTTTTATGAATTTCTCATTTCCCATCGTATCAGTCAGACTGAGAGGCTGGAGAATATCATAGAAATCTTTCCCCTGCGACCATTGATGGAGGAAGAAGAGGCAATAATACCCGCAAAGAACGCTGTCTATGTTTTGATACTGACTGCTGTTCCAAATCACCGGTTTGGAACTTTTGAATTCCTGGGGAAATCCCATCCCAAAAGAGTCGAAATACCACGTGAATTTCTGTCCGGGGGCGCAGCACACCCAGTGAGTTCCGGCATTTTCAAGCGAATCAAGATTGATAATGCAGGGGCTGTGTTCTCGGGGCATGGCTTCATCCCTGGCGAAAATCCCTTTGAAATTGGGAATTTTCAGAAAATCAATCCACTGGAGAAGATCAAGGTTGGTCAGGGGTTTGTTCACGAATTTAGGTTTCGCTGCGCTCAGCTTCGCTTCGCTCAGCTTCACAATATTGCCCCGAGAACTGGGATGTTGTTGAATGGACTTTTCGATCCCAGCAGAAGTCCCGTTCCTTTTTTGGATTTTTTTCCCATCCCAATTTTTCGTCCCCAGGTTCCGATGAATGGAGGCGGGCGTTGGAAGGGAGCTCCCAATCTTGGAGCGCCGTTTCCTTTGGGGCGCCCAACTCTAGGAGCGCCTTTTCCTTTGGGGCGCCCAACTCTTGGAGCTCCTTTTCCCTTTGGGCGACCAACTCTAGGCGCTCCTTTCCCAAACAAATTTTTCACCATGTCCAGCGCCAGTGGAATTCCGATGGAAGCCAGCACAGTTCCCAACAATCCACCAGATTGTTTTGCTGATGGTTTTATCGTCAGTTGTCCTCCTGATTTCAGGGCAGTCAAAATATCCTGTTTCTGCTTATTTGTCAACAAATGTTTATTGTCAATCAGTTTTTGAATTTTATCTTGGGGAATGAGAAATCCGCCCGTTTGCCCGCCTCCCTTCCCGCTTATTTTTTTCACAACTTGACTCGCTCCTTCACTCGCCAAACCAGCCAATGCTGACAGTCCAAGTGTCTTTGCCAGGGTGGGTGCCAGGGAACGAGCCAGGGGAACAATAGCAGAGAAAAGACTTCCACCTTGCTTCATCACTTTTCGGATTTGCGTTTTTGATATCTTGATTTCAACTCCCTTTCCCTGAGATGCGGCTTTGGCAATTCGGTTCTTTTGATTGACTGTCAGCATCAGTTCATCATTTCCGCGTGTTTGATTTTTTTTCAGCCTCAGGGTGATAGCGCAGTTTGCTTTGAATGCTCTTCCAAGCTTGCTTTTTTGCCCTTTCGACAGATTTACTTTATATGGGTGATATGTTGTCATTTTAAATGACAAGATATGTTTTTCACAGCCGCTGCGCGTGCTCGCTGCGCTCGCTTCACACGTCACACGATAACCAGCTCATTTCCAATCTTATCGATTTTCACTTCTTCTTCATAGAGAACTATCGCATGTACATTGAAGTTTGCAGCTGCATCTGCGTTCAATCGATATCTGAATATCAACTGTTTGGGATCTCTTGTTGGTTTTTCAGTTTGATAAGTCAGATCGAAATAGATCAACGGGAAAAGAGAATTGAAATTGGCCAGATTCAGCTGCGTTCCAGTGTTGTAGTCATTTTTCCTCATTGCATAAGCCATGACATCCTGGAAAATCCTCACTTTTGATTCACTGTCGTACTCTGTTTCCGGGTAGAAAACTCCGTTTCCATATTCCATCCGGCAGTTCGACAAGGATGAGTTTTCATTGTCCGCATTCAGCTTGAAAGTGTCCATCAGATAGGGGTTATCTTCTGCAGGGGCGCCAGCGGTTCTTTTCAGCCAGACAAAAATATGCCTCACATTGTCGATGCTCGCTGAGATCTGGAAAAATCCTGATGACTGCGTAGGAGCTGATTGCTGATACATTTCCCTCAGATATTTCCATTGCGTTTCTTTCAGGAATGAACTGACAAATTTGTCATACAGAGAATCTTTGGGAGTCAATCTTGGCACCCAAAGCAAAAATCGATTCAGCACAACTCTTCCATCATCAGTGCCGTTTGCCATATGAATGAGTTCCCCATCATCATTCAATGTCAACTCGAATTGCAGCTGCATAGGCACAAGCATCTTATCTTCCAGTTCCTCGAAAAAGGAAAAACGATTCAGGGGAATGATCGTATTAGCGTTTTGAAGATCTCGAGTAATCACTCGCCGAGCTTCAAATCCAAGATTCGTATTAGCGGTTGTTGCATTAGTATCCAAATACCAGAAACTGTTCTTGGCGACTGATCTGCTGAAGTCATCGGAGTATTCTAACAAATTCTTTGTGAAACAGACTTTATGCAGATTATCAGTATCATAAATAATCTTTCCTGCAGATTTAATCGTCAGGTGTTTAATCAGGGAATGAGCCCCATTGATTACGGTTATTCTTTCAGCGTCATATGCCGCTCCATCTGCTAATTTCTGGAGCTGAAATTGCACCTCGAAATACGCATTATACCAATCATAGAATGCGGATCGGTCATTAATCGTGAATTTATAACCATTTTTTTGTTGATGTTGATCATTAGCTGGAGCTCGGATTGTGTCATCCAGCTGGAAGCGCACTAATTCATTTCTTTGAAGATATTCATTCGATCGAAAAGCCATTTTAAATCATTTTTTTCTTTTTCGAATTCCTTGCCCAGAGATCAACCTGTTCAATATAGCATCAGAACTTTCTCCGGAGGTTGACGCAGGGGCTGATTGTGGCCGAGCTAGCTTCGCTCGGCTCGCTTCGCTCGCTGGTGGCTTTGTTTTGCCTGGTGGCTTCCCCTTTCTCATATTTCCCAGCTTTTTCATGATCAAATCACCAGATTTTTCAACTGCTTTTTTGCCGAGTTTATCCCCAGCGTGAGAAATTCCTGATTCCAATGCTTTTTTCGCAATGGGTTTCGCGAATTTATTGAAGACGACTGATGCGACCTTCCTCGTTGGTTTGAAAATATTGTCCACAATGATACCTGTTCCTTTGTGCCGGAAGACAAACCGCCCCAGCTGGGGGTGGAAAAAACGAGAGAATTCATAACTTTTCATTTTATTTGTTTTTTCAAGATAAGCGAGAACGCTGTATCAGCTCCATTCAAATCAACAACCCGCCTTTTCCCATCGGTGATATAAATCCGAATGGAGCTTATTCTGTTTTTATTCACAGGGCTGAACATCACTCTCATGGGTTCAAGAGTGAAACTATAGGAGGCCTGCAGAACAGATGTTGAAAAGGAGAAGATGATATCGCTCTCTTCCCCATCCACAAGCGAATCACTTGTGAGATCGCAATGAACGTTCAACATATCAGTATCTTGACTGAGGTTTGGAACTCTGGGGCCAATGTTGACTTTGTCTTTCAGAATCTTTTTCTCAAACCCAATGAGTTCGCCAAAGTTGGATTTCTCGAGATCAAGTTGCCAGTTTTCTTCCAGCGTGATTGTTACTCTGAAAGTTGTGGGAGAGAAAGCAAGATTGATTGGGAATTTTTCATTCTTTCCTGGGGTGGATCCTGCGAGGGGGCCTGTTGCGTTTCGAATTGCCGCATTCAAAGTGGAATAATCCCAAACCCCAGCGGGAAAGGTGATATCGGAAAATGTTTTCCCACCGTCAGAGCTGAATCTGATCAGCTGATTTTTCAATGCCGCATTGATGTTATACCACGTAAAACTCATATTGATAATTCTGTTCAACCCAACAACATATTGGGAATTTGGGTCCAAAATAATGGGTCGATTGAATTTTGTTGTGAAATTTTCTGGTTTGTTTCCCCCAGTCTTGACGGAAAAGGATGACAGGACAATTTCTCTTTCGATTTCCATTTTAGAGTTTGAAATACTTTCTGAAAAGCTTCTCATGCTGGGAACGATTGATGACTCCCTCTTTCGGGAGAAGATCAAGAATGCCAACTCCTTCGTTTCTGATGCCCGCATTCGTATTCCCAGCAAGAATGGAGCCAACGATGACTTCAAGTTGCTGAAGAAGATCTGCGGAGTTGGAAAAAAATCGGACAGTGCCGCCTTTTTTCCTGATTCCCGAACCGGTCAATGTTTTCTGCCTCATTTCATAATGGCGGATGTATTCATTTACAATTCGGGCTGCTTTGTCTATTCTGAGATGTTGGATATTTTTTTGCTCTTCGGTTATGTCTCCTTTCTGCCACTTTTTTGTCCAAGATGATTTGTAGCCCTTCAACTGATTTCTTCTGTGGTTTGCAATGGTTACAAGATGCTTGAGATATTTGGTTTTCTGCGCTTTGGAGATAGTTGAATCCATGAGAACTTGCTTCTCCACTCTTTTATAATTCGTGAGGTCCAACTCATCCAATATCTTATTGACTTTATCTTCCTCTTCCTTTTCCCATTCCCCTTCATCTCCCGGCGCAAGAGCATAATCAGGAGAGACGTCTTCTTCATATTCAGGTGGATCTTCCCCTACCTCTTGCATAATTTCTTCATATGTTGGCGGCCCTGCTGGAATTTGCTTCTTTGTTTGGGATGGAACGGCCTCATCAAACAGGCCTTCGACATCCATCTCTTCAAATGGATCGACTTCGGGGAGATAATCAATCTCCGCCGGTTTGGCTTTTTTCTTTTTCCGGGGAAGTGGCCGAAGCGGCCCCAAATTCGACTCAATCACCTCATCCAGTTTCGATGTGATGGGTTTGAATGTTTTTTCAAGTCCGATTTGACTTGTCTCTTCGCCCAACTTTTTCTGGGTGATAGCATTGTGAACAAAGTTGATTTTTTTCCCCAAAGCAGATTTGCTTTTGGCTATTTTTTGCCATTCCAATAAACTCATTTTATATCCCAGAAACATGAATTTGGATTAAGAACAAGATGTAGAACAAGATAAAGAACGTCATGTTCATTAATAAAATGAAGATTCCAAATTATGATTGCCAGGACCCAATCACGAATTTCAAACAACGTCACCCTTTCATGCCGGATCGAACTTTCAGAATGTTGATCTGTGGCCCTTCAGGATCGGGGAAAACGAATGTTCTCCTGGATATGATCCTCCGCCCGCTGCTCTTCTACGATAAAATCTTCCTCTATGCGAAAAATCTTGACCAAACCAAATATCAGCATCTGCTGAAAACGTTTCGCCCAATCAGCAAAGAAGCTGGGTATGACGTTGTGGAAGCATCCCCGGATGAAATCATCCCAGTTTCTGAATTGTCAGGGGAGAATCAAAAGCTGGTTGTTTTCGATGATTTTGTTTCCGAAAAAAACCAAAAGCCATTGATTGATTATTTCATTCAGGGCAGGCACAAGAAATGTTCTGTGATTTATCTTTCGCAAAGTTATTTCGGAACACCAAAAGATATCCGCCTGAATTGCTCGCATTTTTGCATCTTTGAATTCCCCAGCAACAAAGAAATTACGGCGATCTGCAGGGAGAACAATGTCAGCAAAGAAGATTATCGGAAAGCAACGCATGATCCGTTCTCTTTCCTGTATGTGGATAAGCCGAGGAAATTCATTGCCAAAAACTTTGATGAAAGCATTTAAAATGAGTTATTCAAATGGATTGCTGTCTGAAACAAGCACCTCCCAGGGAGGAAAAGATGGAAAAGATGGATTGCCAGGAGTTGGTTTCAAGCTGACGCCAGCAGGGGACTTCGACCTGCAAAGGAAACGCCTGACCAATATCGCTGAAGGAACGGGGAATTCGGATGCAATTACCAAACACCAAGTTGACACGCTTGCAACGCAATTGCGGGCAGATTCTCTCCAGGTGGATGGTTCCTCGCATATGACTGGGGATCTTGATCTCAGGGGACAAAAACTCATCAACCCCGGGGAAATAGTAATGAATCGCAAATTGATCGTCAATCTGGACACGGATGAAAACCAGGATTTGTCAGCGGTGAATATGGTCACTCTGAAAAAATTCCACCCTGCTGCTCCGGCTCAAACTCATGAAGTCACGAAGGATATTGATTTAAAAGAACTTTTCAACGTGAAAAACTCAAAACAGCAAACATGGCATGATTTGGGAGCCGCATACAACAACCTGGTTTCTTATAATGACACCAAAAATATCTTTCTCAGCCGCAAAGAGACGTTTCCAATGGAGACGGCTTTGGATATGGGAAATCACACCATTTTTAACGTGAAAGATCCCGAAGTTGCCGATCAGGGCGCAAATATGCGATATGTGGATGCCCAATCCGCGAAAAAGCTTTCGTTGGAAGGTGGAACAATGACTGGAAACCTGGATATGAACTCGCAACAAATCAACAATATTGCAACGCCAACTCTGAAGCGACAACCCACGTCAAAATCTTATGTGGATAATGCGATAGGAGGTGTGGTAGCCCACACGATGGAATTAGAAGAGAAGATCAAAAAATACGTAAATGAATCGCATATCACGTCAACCTCTCACCCAAAGGACGCATTCCGCTATCTGATGGAAGATGTGGATGAATCCAGCTCTGAACATCATATGACAGTGACTGGGATAAGTGATTTTCCAGATTCGCCGCATCATTTCAACAAGAAGGCCTATGACTTGGAAATCACAAAAGACCTTTTCAATGAATACTCTGGGAGACTTGGATTCAATATGTTCAAACTCCCAGAGGGAGAATACACCGTGTGCGTGGAATTCTTCCCCGCGACAATGGATGGCGTGAGCGTCAACGTTGTGAGCGCCAGTCTGAATATCAATCAGCAATCAACTAAGAAGTTTTCGGGGTATTCCAGATCCATCATCCACATGCACAAATGGAGGATTTCCCCACCTGAATTTATTTTCCTGGATTTGAAATGGCGAGGCACTGCCGAGTCAGCTGCAGAAGGATCCGCAAAGTTGATCATATATGGCATTGCTGGTTCCCAACCTGATGTTGAAAGCAGCGTTTATGATTCCCCTTTCGTTTTCCAAGCGGGGAAGATGGTCATGGAGACTGACTTGGATTTGAATGGACACGCAGTGTTGAATTTGCCGCTTCGCCCGTCAAAACACTTCATTTTTGCAAGATTTGTGAAAGGAAAACACGGTGATTGTTTGATCTTCCCAAATGAAGAGGAAGATGAAACAAATTATTGGCAACAATTTGGATCTGACTTCCGGATTTTGAATGTCACGGTTTTCATTCTTCAACGCGGTTCCAACCCAGTGAGTGGAGCAACCATCATCATGACAAGTCTTGTTAAAGGAGATCACATCACTCGGAAAGCAGTCAGACCTTCCACCAATTCATTTGGTTCACTGCAGTTCACCTTCAATCTCCAGGTTGGGCAGGAAGAAGCTTTCTATCTGGCTCTCTCGGATGGAAATGCCATTCAAAGAGCAAAAGCGACAATTCTGATTGAAAAATGATTTTCTCCCTGAAAAATGAAGCGAGCGCGAAAACAAAGCATTTTTGCTTTCAATCACATCAACCCCGCAATTCGGGAAGAAGAACTGGAAGAGATCAAAAAACTTTTTCGATTTTATCACAAAAGATTTTGGTGCCTGAAACGAGCGCATGGTCGATTCAAGAAAATGAATCTGCTCCTGAATTTGACCTCTTCCGGCCTGGTTGCAATCGGGACGATTGCTGGAGCCGCGACTTTGAATCCCATCGTTTTGGGAGTGATTTCAGGAGCAGGATTAGTTTTGAAAACCGCGAATGAAATGAAGAACCTGAAAAGCAAAATTGAGATGGCGAAATTCGCTTTCACCACCTATGAAAAAACATTGAGCGATTTGCGCTTCGCTTTGCGGGGAGGAAAATTCGACAGGGATGAATTTTTGTTTTCAATGGAAGCGATTGATGGGATTGTGATTGATTTGGGGTTGGATTTGGAAAAGTTTGAAGCTGAATGGGAGAAAAAATTTGAGGGTTGAGTTTTCATTTCTGGGGAATGAAAAATCATGCAAGAAATCAGGGGAAAATTTATTTGAATTTCCTGATTTTATTGAATATGTCAACGTGAAATGTTCTTTCATTTTTCCTCAAAGATGGGACAAATGACAATCGTTTCAAGGGTTGAAAATCTTTTTTTCCCATCTTCTCCTCCAGTTCTGCTAGGGCTTTCTCTTTGTTCACCTGAAAAGCCTCTCTGCAGATGATGGAAATGATTTTGATGAAACAAACGGTTTCATCATTGTATTTCAATTCTTTTTTCTTCCAGTCCAATTCGAGATCTTCATCCGCGAATAAATTATTCGCAATCATTCGACAAAGTTCATCAAAAGATGAAACAGCGATCTTGAATTTTTCAAACCATTCCTCATCCATTGGGAGTGAAGAAAAATCGATTTCGCAAGAAAGTTGTGAATCTTCCGCTTTTGGTTCGCCGAGGAAGAATTTTTTCTTGTCCGACCTCCGGGTGATGGTTGAGTTTTCTTTTTTCAATGCATTTGTGATTGCGCAATTTGAGATTCCATATTCTTTTGCCGCTGAATTGATGGAAGTGAAATTTTTGGTTTTTTTCCCATCGGAGATTGAAAAATGCGTTGCTGATTTCGACATTTTTTCTCTGGTGAAAAAAAGGAAATAAAAAATTAAAATCCCATTTTATCTGGATAAAGCTCAATTTTAACCAATCATTTCTCCAATTTAGTTAACTGAGTTTTAGCTGAAATGGGCAGAAAGTTTTCTTGAACTGCCATTTTCCGCTGATTTTCAGCGAAAGATTTTCATCCCCGGAGAGATTTTCATCTCAAAATCCGTTTTCAGGGAGATTTTTCATCCCAAATCCATTTTTGTGGGCGTTTCTTCGTTCTGAAATCTATTTTTGGAGAGATTTTTCATCCCCCGGACATCCCTTCATTTATTAAATTTGGAAAAAAAATTTGGAAAAAAATTTTCCTCCAAATAATATGGGAGGAATGCTCTGGAGGAAATTTCATTCCAAAATCAGTTTTCGGAGGATTTCATTTTCATTTTCCGGAGGGATTTCAATTCAAATTCTGGAGGGGTTTTCATTTTCCGGAGGCATTTTCATTTTTCTGGAAGGCATTTTCTGCTCCAGAAAAATCCATTTTTCCGGAGGCATTATCTGCTCCAGAAAAACTCATTTTTTTCCGGAGGCATTTTCATTTTCATTTTCCGGAGGGATTTCATTTTCATTTTCCGGAGGGATTCCAAAATTCAACAGTTTTTATGCTGAGAAAAGGGGAAATAACACATTTAAAACCCCATTTTATCTGGATAAAACTCAATTTTAGCCAATCATTTCTCCAATTTAGTTAACTGAGTTTTAGATGAAATGGGCAGAAAGTTTTCTTGAATTGACAATTCACGCTGATTTTCAGCGAAAGATTTTCAAACCCCGGAGAGATTTTCAATCCCCGGAGGATTTTCATCCCAAAATCCGTTTTCGGGGGTGATTTTTCATCACAAAATCCGTTTGGGGAGATTTTTCATCCCCCGGACATCCCTTCATTTATTAAATTTGGAAAAAAAATTTGGAAAAAAATTTTCCTCCAAATAATATGGGAGGAATGCTCCGGCGAATTCAGGGGGTCAAATTCGTTTTTCTGGAGCAGATATTTTTTCCAGAATTTAAATTCATTTTTCTGGAACAGATATCTGCTCCAGAATTTAAATTCAAATTCATTTTTCTGGAACAGATATCTGCTCCAGAATTTAAATTCGTTTTTCTGGAACAGATATCTGCTCCAGAATTTAAATTCGTTTTTCTGGAGCAGATATTTTTTCCAGAATTTAAATTCGTTTTTCTGGAGCAGATATTTTTTCCAGAATTTAAATTCGTTTTTCTGGAACAGATATTTTTCCAGAATTTAAATTCGTTGTTCTGGAACAGATATTTTTTCCAGAATTTAAATTCGTTGTTCTGGAACAGATATTTTTTCCAGAATTTAAATTCATTTTTCTGGAACAGATATTTTTTCCAGAAAAATCACTGCTCCAGAATTTAAATTCATTTTTCTGGAACAGATATCTGCTCCAGAATTTAAATTCAAATTCATTTTTCTGGAACAGATATCTGCTCCAGAAAAATCAAATTCATTTTTCTGGAACAGATATTTTTTCCAGAAAATTCAAATTCGTTTTTCTGGAACAGATATTTTTTCCAGAATTTAAATTCATTTTTCTGGAACAGATATCTGCTCCAGAAAAATCAAATTCATTTTTCTGGAGCAGATATTTTTTCCAGAAATCAAATTCATTTTCAAATTCATTTTCAAAATCATTTTCCGGAGCAAATGTACGTGGAAAATCTGCGCTCCAGAAAAATCCATTTTTTCTGGAATAGATATCTGCTCCAGAAAAATCCATTTTTTCTGGAAGGCATTTTCTGCTCCAGAAAAATCCATTTTTTTTTCTGGAATAGATATCTGCTCCAGAAAAATCCATTTTTTTTTCTGGAATAGATATCTGCTCCAGAAAAATCCATTTTTTTTTCTGGAATAGATATCTGCTCCAGAAAAATCCATTTTTTTTTCTGGAATAGATATCTGCTCCAGAAAAATCCATTTTTTTTTTCTGGAATAGATATCTGCTCCAGAAAAATCCATTTTTTCCGGAAGGCATTTTCTGCTCCAGAAAAATCCATTTTTTTCTGGAAGGCATTTTCTGCTCCAGAAAAATCCATTTTTTTCTGGAAGGCATTTTCTGCTCCAGAAAAATCCATTTTTTCTGGAATAGATATCTGCTCCAGAAAAATCCATTTTTTCCGGAAGGCATTTTCTGCTCCAGAAAAATCCATTTTTTCCGGAGGGGTTTTGAAATTCAAAATGCATTTTTCCGGAGGGGATTCATTTTCATTTTCCGGAGTGGAAAATTTCCCCTGAATGGATTTTGAAAATTTCCCCTGAGGAAAAAAATGATTGGAAAGAAAATGCCTTCAAATTCAAATGCGAAAAGAAAAAAACTGAGTGAAAGTGACGACGAAATTGATTCCATTGACCTGCTGATGGAAAGCTATGTGAATTTGGAAAAGTGGGTTGAAGAGATTGCCGCAGATATGAAAAAACAAACTGAATTGTTTGAGAAAATGATGACTGAATCAACTCATTGCAAATTCTGCGAATCTGCAAAAATCTGAAAAAAGTTCTGCCTTTTCCAGAATTGAATTCTGGAAAAGATTTTCTCCCTGATCTCAGCGAGATCAAACTTCAATCTTCATCCTCATTCTTGTCCTCAAACTCATCGAATTCCGAGGCAGCTTCCACCTTTTCCTCCACCAAAACTTCATCCACGATGCATGTGATGGCTTTCAGATTTCCGCAGAAAAGGTGTTTGATTGAAAACACAACTTGCCCCCGGAGAGGAACGCCAATGAGCTCTTTTTGCCTCAGGATTGGCTTTTTCTTCCCATCGTCGCACAATTCCCAAAATCGACACGAGAAATCCGTGTGCTTGAGTTTGGAGGGATAAATCTTGGCATAAATCTTTTCCTGCTCGGATTTGTCGATTTTCACGAGAGTGAAATCTCCCTCCTGAAATCGAGCAAAAGACGGGGAAATCTCTTTGATTGCCTGCTTCTTTTTCATCGCAGCAGAGTTGAGATGTTTTTCCAAATCTTTGAAAAATTTGATGTTTTCTTCCGGAAGAGTGATTCCCAGAGAAAACGAGTCGCCTTGATGAGCGAAAATCTTGAATTTGGTTTGGAGTTTCACTTTGAGCCATTTGTCATTGTGAAGGCATGGGAGGAGACAGAAAGAGATTTTTCCGGAAGATTTTTTCACGGGGTTGTCGAGAGAGCAGTCGGGGATAGATATTTTCGCGGGATTCATTTTTTGGGAGGAGATAAAAAAATGAATTAAAACGCGAAAATCCATTTTTCCATGAACTTGCGATCCTCTTCCGATCGGACTGGAAGAAAACCAATGGCCATGTCAACCGCTTTTTGGAAGTTTCTTTCATTTTCAACCCCTTTATACCATTCCAAGTCTTCATCCGTCAAACCACATGCTTCTTTGAATTTGGGGTGAATCCAAGTTGCATAATTTTTCATTACCTTGAGTGGGATTCCCGTTTCCTCTACGGAAAAGAAATCTTTGTCTCCGATTGTGAAAAGTTTTTCTTTATCAATCATTTTATTTAGTTTTTTTCTTCTCCAATTCTCCAATGGCCCCAAGCAAGAGTGCTAATCTTATCTGGAAGGATAAATCGCTTGTCATCATCCGCAGAGAGAGCAGTTTTATTGACTGTTTCTGAGAACATCTCGTGGTGATGGCTGCGGATGAGATTCATAGTTCTCATTTGGCTTTCCCCGCTGAGAAGGCATTCTTTGAAGTCCTCATGGGTGATATGTTTCTTTATTGTTTGTTTTTTCACTCCCTTGCATTTCTTGCCACCACCAGTTACAAATAATTTGTAGCTGTATAATTTAGGGCGTAATCCAACAAATTCTTCAATTATTTTCCCCCCAGCTTCATCTTTCATGAGGCCGTTCACTTTTTTGTTCATGATTGCCATTCCTGAGGGGTGATCCGGGGGATAGTTGGATGTGTCAAACATCTCCTTTACATCTGGCTTCAGTTCCTGATAGACGTCTGCTGTTTCAATTTCATAGCACAAAGAATCAGTATCTGTGAACAACAGCTTAGCTTTCTCCCCGTATTTGGGTTTCATATATTCATAGTGAAATCTGAACATCGGTTCCTTTGATATTTCAAGAATTGACATTCCACAGAAAATTGGTTTGTTGAATGTCATTTTCTTCCGCTTCATATGAACAGCGATGAGATTCTCGTCAAAGATTGTGCTATGTTGATAGGTGGGTTTAGCCGCAAGCTTTGTCGCAATCTTTCGATCATTGACAAGTCTGATGTCAACTCTCTTGCGGATATTTTCCATTGTTTTGCCGAATATTGCGTTATTCATGAGTTTGAAAAAGTCTTTCTCGAAATCATTCTCCGCTGCTTGACGGAGCTGGATGTTGAGTTCGATATATGATTTCAGCCAAGGTTCTTCAGTGAATGATATTCCCCTGTGAATCTTAGTGAGTTTCAGTCCATGTTTCAGAGCTTGTTTCAGTGCTCTGTGATGGATAATATAATGTTTCTTATCTCACAGATTGGGGATTAATTTCTCAACATTATTCTCGCAGATCACTCTCTCGGGGGCAAATGGATAATCATTATGCAAATCATGAAGTTCTTTGGGGTATTCCAAATCCACTTCAAGCACACAGGGAATTTGGCGCCATTTCTTGAAATTTTTCATCCAGCGAAAGTTTCCCGTTGGAAGTGGTTGAGTCATTGCCCAAGAATAAAGGGAGTTAGCATCGAGATAGAGAATGTATTTCGCGGGGTGAGTTGGGTCATATTGACCTCCCATATATGGATTGTTCGCTTTTCCATGGCGATTTGAGATCATTGAAATTCCACCACGGACTCCCTTCTCGATGAACAGGAGCATATCTGGATCAATCAACAATTCAAGCTTTGCCCCTGATTTTTTCAGACCCGCGTCAAATGACAAACCAGGGGTGGTATAATACCACGCTGGATCTAGTTGATAATACTTCAGGCAGATATTACGAAATGCTTCGAAAACATCTGCCAGGAGCATCACATCCGTTTTCAAATAGAGATCGTGATATTCTCCTAAATTGTTTATCCCCATTTTATCCCAAACATTTTGGGCATGTTGATAGTCTTCATCGGATATTCCCGATTCATTAATTTGAGAATAGAATGCCTCCTTTGGCGGCAGTTGTGTTTCCTTGAATTTCTCAATGGAATCCATATAATCATAGGGATAGACTCCTTTTCTGGAAAGAAGCTCGGCTTTGTATCCAAATTCGTTCCTGGTTTCCTTCAGTTTATCCATGCCTGACTTTTTCAAATTATTTGCTAGATTCTCAAGAGAAGAAGCCATGAATTTCATAGAATCGATGAATCTCAGTTCATGAGTGATGTTGACCGTTTTACCCTTTTTGTTAATATATTCTCCAAGCTTGATCGCCTTTGAGAAGGATATATATTTTTCCTCATTGTTGGGGATGCATTTAATATCCCCAGGTATTTTGCCAAGATTTTTAATGAAGAGATGAGAATCATATCCCTCAAGATTATGAAAAATGACTGGGGTGAACTTTGGTTTCCGAAACTGCAGATTGCAACTGTTATGGGCTGCGCCACGATATTTTCCTGTGAAGTGGCAATGATCCCGCACCTTTTTATCAGATTCTTCGCCAAATTCTTCGTCAAATTCTCCCTGGCATATCCAACAAACTGTGGTTGCTTCATATTCTTTCTTATCTTCCTTGGTGAAAATTATCTTCTTTCTGAAGTCAAATTTCTTGTGAATATGTTTAACTGTTTCAATTAACTTCTCCACAAATATTTGTGCAACGTCGTCATCCACTGTTTTTGCCCGAAAGAGCACTGGAGGGAAATTCAAATCAACCCCATCCATGCCAACAACCTTGAAACAAAAACCACATGGCGTGTGTTTTTGAAATTTATTTGTGAAACTGTGACCGTTCCCTGGGGAACAACCACTGATCGATTCAGTGCATGCTTCAAAATCAGCGTAAATCACAAATGGAACTTTGATAGATCTGTTGTGGTTTTTAAATTGCAAAATCTCTCCCTTTGCGGGCATTTCGACTTTTATCGCTTCAGTTCTGCAACACAATTCTTCATGCTTAGCTAGATGCGCTTCGTCATAAAAATGATTGAGACAATGCAGGCAAAAAAGTTTGCGACCGACGTGATGATTAACTTGAGCTGAGAGAAGGCGACTCAGGCTGTTAACAACAGCATAATGTTGGATTTCATCTTTCTCAAAAAGCAGCAGGGTTATATGGCGTTGACGTTTTTTATGTTTTGAAATTCTCAAGGGATGAACCACTGATTCATACCCGAGAACATTAACGGCAATGTCGGGATTATTTCTTTCAAAACGATCTATTTCCTCCAGGGGCGTTGGAAATGAAATTTTATCCCAATTGACATCATCAGCTTGAGCTTTTAATTCTTTTGTAACTCTTTCAGGATGAATTTCACATGGAAAGAGTGCCCTTGTTACTGCCCATTTAAAGCATTGATTATCAGTATTTTGCATATTAATGAGGGCCTTCTTCTTAGCAAGAAATGGCGGAAGAGAAATATATGTTCTCCCGCCGAGAGGTTTGAATTCAACCAGATGCAATTCCAAATGATTTACGCGATCAAATTGCCAATTCGAGCCTTTCAGTTGGAAAATGGCAATGCGTTCAAGAATGTCTGCTATCATTTCATTTAAAAGAGCGGCGAGATCCGTCGCTGCGAGATTCAATTCTGGTTCCGAATAGATTGGAGCATCGATCTCAATTATTTCCCCAGTTTGTAAATTCTGGCGTTTCATTCGGCAGGATAGAATCAGTTTGATTTTAGTGTCTCGATTAGCATTGAGAACAGTCAGAAGTTTATCAGAAACTCGCTGAAAATAACTTCCAGGGGTCAGTCCTTCCACACCGTCAAAGATGAATTGACGGGTAAAGTTTTCTAACGCCGAAGTGATTTCGTGAACTCCTATTGGTTGTTGATAACTGTCAACTTTGCGTTGAAAATCCGTGATCATATTAGCAGCCTTTTTCGCCAGAGTTTGTGGCGCGGCTTTTAACCAATTCCACCATGACCGGAAAGTATTGGAAATTGTTTTCAATATACCAGGCTGCGGAGGAGGAGGTGGTTGAGTTTCTGGCGGTGTGGGTGAATCAATAGATGCAGTAATTAAACGTATTAAATCAGCCTTTTTTCTAGCGCGAGCGCGGCCGGGGATATATCTTTCCCTGGCAATTTGTCTTAGTTCCCTAATTGTCATGCGTTCCATTTTTCAGGAAAACATAAAATATTTTTTATTTCATGTTCTTCTTCCCCGCTCAACATAACAGATCAATAAAAAAGCAAAACTGTTGGCCAACAGAATCTCTCAAGGGAACTCTCTCCTTCCACCACTTCTCCCCCACCCAGTTCCCTTGAGAGATTTTTTTTTTTTCATTTTTCATTTTTTCATTTTTTCATTTTTTTTTCATTTTTTTGCCACTTAGGCTTGAGATTGAACCAGCACTACTGCCGTGAACTCCCCGTCAACATCTGTCAACCTTCTTTCGAAGCGGTCATCGAACACGACTTAGCTCTACTCAACAACCCGACACCCTTTCTTGGCCTGCAGTATATATATCATAGCCGCGAGGGTTTTTAGCTATGATATATATACCGGGTGATTGATAGGCATGAAACAACCAGCCCTCGCTTTTTCTAGCTGTTTCATAACCCATCCGCCACCGATATACCATATAGTTCGAACAACTCTTATATAATGATCAAAGCCGCCACGCTTTCACATGTGGTAACTCTTTTACGCCCGCGTCTGCGCAAAACACAAGAATGGTTAATTTTATGCAAGCAGGTGGAAAATGTAAGCAGGTGTTTTGCTTTCTTTTGTTTGTGTGAATTTCACTCTCTGCTTTCATCCTTTCTCGCCAGTATTTCTACGCGAAAACAAAATCTCAAAACCCCGTGAAATTTTCGCGTAAACTCACAGAAAGCGAACGAAATGAACGAAGTGAAACGACTCGGTGAAACCGCTTCAAATACAGGGTAAGTCGCTTTAAATATTGAGTTAATTTCAACGGTGGAGCGGTTCTTTTTCGGTAGTATAAAAAAGATTATTCACCGCCAACATCATCATTTCTTACGCTTTCCCAAACATAAATCCATGACACAAAGCAATAAGCTAAAAAACCACACAACCATTTTGAGAAATAAATTATTATTTCTGCTGATATTAACATGTAATGTAAAATTAACATCAACGAACCAAATTCACCCCATGTTTCGAATAAGCTAAAATATCATGACATATGCCATTTATTTTTTGAATTTGAATTGGCATAAATCATCGAACCAAATTTACCCTCGTCTTTCGCATAAGCTATGATATTATTTAGCTGTTACGATTTGGCAGTCATTTAGTTTATTGCTTTGTGTCATGGGTTTATGTTTGGGTAAACGTAAGAAATGATGATGTTGGCGGTGAATAATCTTTTTTATACTACTACAATTAAACATTTTGATACTTTTGGTAGCATTTTATATGTTTTTCCCTGAAAAAAGGTGAAAAACACGCATTTTTCTTCAAAAATGGGTTGACCGCATGTTACTTATGACGTGATATCTCGTTATCATAGTAACCGGTTGTCGCCAAACTTTACAAAAAATGTGTCTCAAGGATAAACGAACAGCTACTGAAAACGGCATGTACTAATCTTAAATAGTCTTGAAAATATCGGAGAAAAACCTTGCGGGGGGGGGGGGGGGTGGCAACGACCCCCGCGTACGTCCGAGGTTTAAAAATTATTCTAACATGACCAATTTTATTTCCTTGATTCGGATAATAAATAGTCTAGTTGAATTTGTATTATTATCCAATATATCTTTATTGTACTGTAATTTACAGTCAAATAAAGGATGTTGTTGTTACTGCTGAACGGCTTTCTGGGGTGTTTCGACAGTTTTCGAGAGCCGATTTCAAAATTACACTAGCTATTGGTGTTTAATTGAAATTTGGTATCTTTTGCTAAAATCGATATTTTCATGAGTACAATAAACAAGGAAGTCACTCTCAGGTGCAGTAGCACAAAATTCCAATGAAATATATTGATCACAGAGAAATGCTGTATGCATAAATTGGAATACATTAGCATAACTTGGCAACTGTGCTAACGTATGACCAAGAGATTATAATTGGACAATTATTTTCTCTTGGTATGACCCTTTAAGCTGGATTTTCACTTGAGACAGAGGCATAATCGGGAGCATTTCAGATGAAAACTGGCCCGATGTTAGCATTATCGTAAGTGCTGGTTGCGTAAAAGGGACCTAGAACACGTGTTATTATTGTTCAGAGATATAATAGTCTCTTATGCTTTCACTGTGTTTCGTTTTGACAAGCATAAGGGGACGGGAACATAAGCATAAGCGGAAGCATAAGAAAAAGAAAACATTTTGTTGCTTATGTTTACGCTTATGCATATGCTCATGTCAGGCCCGTTTTCACAATGACATAGCAATGTTATGCCTTTGCTTACGCGTATCGATACGTGTAGTCATGTCGCTGGTGACAACCAGGCTTTAGTCTTATATACAACTGTATCGAACCATCGTACCACATTGTGCCTTATAAATTTATTTGCAGCCAGGTGTCACTCAAGACCTTAATTTAAAGACAATTTGAAAACTGGGCATGAGATAGTTATTCGGCACGGACATTAGAAAAGTTATGGGGGGGGGGGTGGCAAATGCAAAAAAAATTTTGTAAGTGAATATTTAAAAAAAATTCATGCGCAGCAACCAACACAAAAAGAGAAGAAGAAGCAGAAGATAAAATTACCGCAAAACAAAAAAAAAATCCTGCACAGCCAATGGGGGGAAAAATTATGCGAGCTGAAAAATCCCCACCCCCCCCCCCCATATCTTTTTTTTGGTCCGTCCCTTAACCGAATGATTAAAAGTAGCGCTGTTGTCGACCGGGTTAGCACGAGATTCCATCCACCATAAGGTGTAGTTCCTGCGATGGGTTTATATTTAGTTTGAACTATGGAGCAGTTGAACATTTCTTTCAGAACAGGAAATATAGGCTCAATTTGCATTTATTTTTGTAGAAAAAGTCCCGGTTGTTACAGCTCATCGCTTTTGGCTTCGATTATTTCGATTTTATTTGCACACGGTAAGTCTTTTTCTAAATTCAGTTGCATGTTTCTTTTTAGTGTGAACTGTTCGTAATAGAAAGGTGTCAGTATTTATGGAGGTGCCTCGAGAAAGCGGACTTCATACGTTTGTCTTTATTCAATATATTTATAATGAACTTTTTTATGTTATGACGTTTCGGTTTCTGTTTCTCGGAATGCCGGGAAAAATCCCGGATTTAATGAGCAATTGCACTTTTGAAAGCGACGGGCGTCGTGGTAAGTACAGATATTTATATCCTTGCTAGTTTACAGTTCATGTACAATAATTTTGTATCATAAAAGAAATACCAACACAGTATTGACCCACTCGATATACGCTCAGTAGATGCTTGGCTGTGTTTCCCTTTTTACTGAAATGAGCGCTGGAATTGGTTTTGTGATCTCGTTTTTAAAATAAGCTTATGTCGGCAGTTACTAAGAAAAACTAAAGTGCAAGAATATAGAATCTGTGAATCTATCTAATCGTACAAGTTTGTCAAACAGACTGAATAGAACCAGTACGTGAATAGTAGCTTGATTTCTTGGTCTTTCCTGTCATGCATTTACTGAAAAGCTAAAACAGACAAAGTAATACAGTTCTTTAGTCTTGGTTGACTGATTTTGCAATTTATACAATTCGCACTGGAAACAACAAGAAATGACTACTCGAAACTCGGGGCCGGTTGTTTGTTGCATCAGAACGTATTGTAGAGGATACATAATACCTAACTAAGTTACGTTGATTTCCTCCGATGCTTTCAGTGATATTTCATTTGAATTAAGGAGTTTTAAAGCATTCGATCTAGAACAGGAATGTTGCTCAATTTCTCTGCATGATGTCTTTATTTTGTTGATTTGGTTTCTATTTTGTACTCGGCCAGTCCTTCCAGATATTCGTTTGTACGCTTCCCTACCAACAGTTGTTATAAAGATTAAAATACTTAAGATGTTATTCAGTTATTAGCTAAAAGATGTGTAGTACGGCAGGCAGGTATTTAGAAAATAACTCCCATGTTTAACACGGTTCTTCTTTGGTTCACTAATATTTAAATTATACTGAATTCGCCGAAATCGACAAGAATGTGCTTAATCATAAAACAAAGGTTTTCGAAAATATGTGCCGGAAGAATGTTGCATCGGAACGTTTTAGAGAGGATAGAAAATCTCTAAACGTTCATTTTCACTTATGCTTCGGTTTTTAGTTTCAACCGTGGAGTTTTAGAAGGTCTTAAACATAACAGGAATAAAGCTTATTAAATTTGCATGTGTTTGTTTCGTCGGAAAGATCTCTGTTGTTTCTGCTCATTGCTTTCACTGGTTTCTATTTTACACGGTAAGTCCTTTCCTAAATTCCATTGCATGATTATTTGCCAATAATTTGGCAACTTACTGCTTTTATTTTGCGCGATGTTAATTCGTTTGCAAAGGGACTTAGATTCACTAATAAATTTCAGCTACATTTATAGCTAGAGCTACGCTAGACCGGTGCTCAACCGAAGTGAAAATCTTATTTTAACTTAGCATAGTTTTTATTTCTTCGAGCCTTTATTACGCGATAGTCACCTTACGCTATACGTTGTAAACCAAAATGAAGGGCTTATGATCTGAAAATTTCCATTAAACCATGATATCATAAAGCCGGTTTTCTCAACTGAAATTATACGATTCATCGTGATTTTCTTTCAGTCACGCTAGGCATTACAGACACGCAAAACAACAAGTCACGCGAAACGAAGAAGGCTACCTGGACTTGGTAAAGCGATTATTTATATCTTCTTTTTGTGATACTTTTCAGATTAAGACTCTTTCAGTGCCTCATATTGGTTTCAGTTCATTCTGATCACAGAGGAGGTGAGTAAATGCCTTTGTATGACTCTCTCAAACTCTTTTAAACTTGTTTGTTACATTTTTAAATATTTTCACAACAAACTCGTGTATGACGAGTTTAGTTTAGTTTTTGCGTACAAACATTTTGCTTAACGTATTTCTAACAAGCTCTTTTTATTTCAAATAATTCGTGATAAATGTTACAGTATAAAACCCGTTCTTCCTCGCCTACAGCTTTGAAAATACATTGAAATCTTCATGTGGAAAACATTAAGTGGATATCTTGTACCGTTTTCTTGCAGCGATCCCTTTTCTTCATCATCCATCGACCTCCATTTGCCGCCATTTTTTTAACTCCGGCTCTCTCGAGGGCGCTCGGCCCAGTCTTGCTCCGCATCACACATCGCCCAAGCGCTGTGGGCGCGTTGCACCGCCCATTCTTTTCAGCGCCCTGGTTAGCACGAGATTCCATCCACCATGACGTATAGTTCCTGCGATGGGTTTACATTTAGTTTGAACTATGGAGTTTTGATCATTTCTTTCAGAACAGGAAATATAGGCTCAATTTGCATTTATTTTTGTAGAAAAAGTCCCTGTTGTTACAGCTCATCACTTTTGGTTTCGATTATTTCGATTTTTTTTGCACACGGTAAGTCTTTTTCTAAATTCAGTTGCATGTTTCTTTTTTGTGTGAATTGTCCGTCATAGAAAGGTGTCAGTATTTATGGAGGTGCCTCGAGAAAGCGGACTTCATACCTTTGTCTTTATTCAGTATATCATGAACTTATGTTATGACGTTTCGGTTTCTGTTTCTCGGAATGCCGGGAAAAATCCCGGATTTAATGAGCAATTGCACTTTTGAAAGCGACGGGCGTCGTGGTAAGTACAGATATTTATATCCTTGCTAGTTTACAGTTCATGTACAATAATTTTGTATCATAAAAGAAATACCAATACAGTAGTGACCCACTCGATATACGCTCAGTAGATGCTTGGCCGTGTTTCCTTTTTTACCGAAATGAGCGCTGGAATTGGTTTTGTGATCTCGTTTTTAAAATAAGCTTATGTCGGCTGTTACTAAGAAAAACTAAAATGCAAGAATATAGAATCTGTAGAATCTATCTAATCGTACAAGTTTGTCAAACAGGCTGAATAGAACCAGTACGTGAATAGTAGCTTGATTTCATGGTCTTTTCTGTCATGCATTTACTGAAAAGCTAAAACAGACAAAGTAATACAGTTCTTCCCTGGTTGACTTATTTTGCAATTTATACAATTCGCACTGGAAACAACAAGAATGGCTACTCGAAACTCGGGGCCGGTTGTTTGTTGCATCAGAACGTATTGTAGAGGATACATAATACCTAACTAAGTTACGTTGATTTCCTCCGCTGCTTTCAGTGATATTTAATTTGAATTAAGGAGTTTAAAAGCATTCGATCTAGAACAGAAATGTAGCTCTATTTACACTGTATGATGTCTTTGTTTTGTTGATTTGGTTTCTATTTTGCACTCGGCCAGTCCTTCCAGATATTCGTTTGTACGCTTCCCTACCAACAGTTGTTATAGAGATTAAAATACTTAAGATGTTATTCAGTTATTAGCTAAAAGATGTGTAGTACGGCAGGCAGGTATTTAGAAAATAACTCCCATGTTTCACACGGTACCTCTTTGGTTCACTAATATTGAAATTATACCGAATTCGCCGAAATCGACAACAATGTGCTTATTCATAAAACAAAGGTTCTCGAAAATATGTGCCGGAAGAATGTTGCATCAGAACGTTTTAGAGAGGATAGAAAATGTCTAAACGTGCATTTACACTGATGCTTCGGTTTTTAATTTCAACCGTGGAGTTTAAGGAGGTCTTAAACATAACAGGAATAAAGCTTATTAAATTTGCATGTGTTTGTTTCGTCGGAACGATGTCTGTTGTTTCTGCTCATTGCTTTCACTGGTTTCTATTTTACACGGTAAGTCCTTTCCTAATTATTTCCCATTTATTTGGCAACTTACTGCTTTTATTTTGCGCGATGTTAATTCGTTTGCAAACGGACTTAGATTCACTAAAAAAATTCAGCTACATTCAGCTAGAGCTACGCTTGACCGGTGGTCAACCGAAGTGAAAATCTTATTTTAACTTACCATAGTTTTTATTTCTTCGAGCCATTATTACGCGATACGTTGTAAACCGAAATGAAGGGCTTATGATCTGAAAATTTCCATTGATGATGATGATGATGATGAACTTTATTCATGTGTCAATGTATTTAGCTAGCGCTAATTGGGTACACAACATAAAGATACAATAAATAATGAATAGTATGATAAATAAAAGTTAAGAAATAAGAAAAAAAAAACCCAACCGATATCATAAAGCCGGTTTTCTCAACTGAAATTATACGATTCATCGTGATTTTCTTTCAGTCACGCTGGGCATTACAGACACGCAAAACAACAAGTCACGCGAAACGAAGAAGGCTACGTGGATTAAGACTCTTTCAGTGCCTTATATTGGTTTCAGTTCATTCTAATCACAGAGGAGGTGAGTAAATGCCTTTGTATGACTCTCTCAAACTCTTTTAAACTTGTTTGTTACATTTTTAAATATTTTCACAACAAACTCGTGTATGACGTGTTTCGGCTTTGGCCTCTCGAATCATTGGGAAAAGTCCCAGATTTAATTTAGCGAGTTTCACTTTGTCAAGCGGAAGCGAAGAAGTTCATATATCTTGCCAGTTTAGAGTGTGAGAACGATAATTTTTGTTGTTCAAACAAAAAAAATACAAACACAGTAGTGACCCATAGGATTGTTTGCATTTTTGAGAAGAGCACATACAGTGTAAGCTGAATGCTTAGGTCTGTTACCAAGACATCCTTAACGATGGAAGATATGGAGTTGAACACATCATGCAAGCTAATTTAACAATTGCTACTATTGTAGATATAAATAGTAGCTTCTTGCATGGCCTTTCCTGTCATGTAATAGAATTTGAAGAAGTTCAAACACACAAAGTCACAAGTTCCTCTTTGGTTGACTGATGTTGAAATTTATGCAATTCAACAAGGATAGTCTTCTGCTGAAAAACAAAACTACTCGAAAATCATTGATTACGTAGAAGTTAAAACAGACATAGTATCACAGCTCTTCTTTGGTTGACAGATATTAAAACTTATAAAATTCGTCGAAATCGTCAAAAATGGCTAAACCTACCCAAAACCTGGTACCAGTAAGTTAATGTTTAACTTTCAGGAGAATACTGTGCGCTAACCTGCATTACTCGTCGTTCCATGGTCGCCTTTTTGTTGCATTTTTGTTCGCGTTTGTGTTCACATTTTTGTTGGATATTAAGAGATTTTATTAGACATCAGTAGCCTATTTCGACCTTTTTATCTCCTGTAAGTTAAACTTTAACTTACAGGTGAATATTGGGGTTTAACCTGCATTCTTTGTCGATCCATGGCCGCATTTTTGTTAGATACTATTAATAGATTCTAGTAGATAAACTATACATTTTGTCTATCACTTTTCATTTTTTTCCCAATGTATTTCATTTCCGATTTAGGTTTGCTGAAGGCAAAAAAATATATTATTTAAATTTTAACATTTATAATTAGAGAATTTGTATAATTTATCTTCTCCTTTTTCTACTCTTTTGCTTTCACAAATTAAGGAACTCCTACTCATACACCCTGCTATTTACGAGTAATTTTATCATATATTGAGATTGGTGAATTTTACTACTTTTATAAATGAAAGGAAAAATAAAATTGATATTTAAAGAAATATATGTTGTATAATAAAGAGATGTCTATTAAAAAAATACAAAATTAATTAACTAAAGAAAAAATAAAAGAAAAACGTAAATTTTTTCGTAAATTTGAAGAATGAAGAGAGAAAATAAAAGACAAAATGATTGAAATTTATTTTAAAAATGCGAGAGTATTAAAGATATCAAAAAGGAATTAAATAAACCAGTTAAGCCTTAATAGGCTTAAAAAATTAAATAAACCAGTAAAAAAAGTTAAACCAACTAAACCTTCCGAACCTATCAAACCTATTAAAAAGATATTGATGAGTGGGTTAAGAAATGTTTTGGTAATATTCCAAAAGATATTTCAAAAAAGGTAAAGAAGATATTCTTAAGATTGTTTAAGAATTAAGAAAGAAGAAAAAGAGAAATTAACAATAAGAGAAACTATGTCAGCTCTTAATATGTTTCCTAATATGTATACTAGTGAAAGAATTGATGGTATTGGTCCTAGAGTTTATTTAAGAAAAATTAAAAACAAATTACTTAATTTTATAAGATCAAATAGAAATACTAAAATGAGAATGATTATGATTGTAGAAATGGAAAAGAAAATTATTGAGAAAAGTATATATTTTATTAGAGATAATAATAATAATAATAATTATTATTATTATTATTTATACAGGGTAACCACTTCAGTTATACAGCTGCTATCAATGTGGGCCCTGTGAAATAATCAGTTAATTAATTAATTAGTAAAAATACTTTTAATAAACAGTAGAATGTCAATAATACGGGTAGTCAGTGTGTAGCGATGAGTTTAACAGCTATATTGTATCATTTTAGTCGCATGATAACATGTGCGTCAGATCCTGTTGAAATTATCAATTTTGGCAATGAGTTGCATACTTATCTTTCTAATTTAACACAAAAAGAATGCCTTATGTTAACTGAAGTTCCTGATGTTGTTTGTATGGGAGAGTTAACTTTCGATTTAGTGTATAGTGAAAGTTATTATGGAAATTTACATTATTTAAATGACAGTATAATAGAAGAGAGTTGTTTACCTTTGTTTGAGGCTTTTGAATCGTTGTTACGTGATAATTATAAGTCATTTATTTTGACAATAATAATTTATACAGTCGCTATTTTTGACACAAGGGATGGTGTATTCAAAGTGTTTGATTCACATAGTAGAGATCTAGAGATCGTACAGGAATGAATGATCCAAGTTGGACGCCGTGTGTATTGATTGAAATTAGTTCTCTTGAAGAGTTAGTAGAGTATTTTGAAAATTTGTATTTGGCACGTAATTGTTCAAATTTTGAAGTAAAAGGAGTGAAGATATCCTTAACAGCCTGATTATAATACTCGCAGAGTTCTTGTTTTTTATATTTTGAATGACTTTTTTTTATAAATCCAAGTCTTTTTATGATAATATTTATAGAGGTCTGTAACTTGCTCAAGTTTCTAAGGATTAAGTGTTTTATCAATATGATTAAAGTCAAAGATATTGATTTTATTTGTTTAATTCATCTTACTAAGTTTAGTTTTTATTCTTTTGATACTCATTTTATTTATAATGATTATATTATAATACTTTTACTAAATGAAACAGTTTTTAAACATCACTTGTTTCTAACACAATGACATCTACAATTGTATTACTGTTCCATATGCACTCTCTATTTGGTACAAGATGAATTAAATTACCCATGAATAAATGACCATTATTTGAGAGAATTAAAGATTGTGTGTCGGTTGATGTTCTTCCTGTTAATATCATTATTTTTTATTCATTTAAGCTGAATTTTATCTTCTGATATGACTTGAGTATTACGATAATAAGCTATTCCTCTTTTTACAATGCAATTAAAAGGTAATATATAAGTATTTGCATTGTAAAGAAATTCATTTTCATTTATACTTGGATTGAATGTGAAATGTAATGAAAAATAATGTTTTGTTGGGGTAAAATGATAATTTAAAATTGATTTTCCATTCATATCCAAATTAGTTTCCATCACCATTTTATTATTTTCAAAAATAAAAGGTGAATCATACACACTGCTATCAACATCTGCTACAAAATTTTTAACAGCATATATTATTAAATGTGTATCTCCTTGTGTGAATATTGAAGGTGTTCCATCACATTTTAAATCCAGATATATAAACTCTTGTGGTGTAATTTTCCATTTATGTATGTGAATAATTCTGGTATAACCGGCAAAAATTTTCGTTGATTGTTGAGTAATATTTAAACTCGTACTCTCTACATCAACACTCACATTATTCATTCCAACTGGAAAGAATTCAATGCAAATAGTGTATTCTCCTTCAGGCAGTTTATACATGTTAAATCCAAGTCTTCCAAGGTATTTATTCTGTAAATTTTATGTACTTTTAAATCGTAAGTTTTTTATTAAACAAATGCGGTGAACGTGAAGAATCAGTAATTCCTGTTTACAGTCATATAACGCTCACTACTTAATTCATCAACATCTTCTGTTAAATATCTGAATTCATCTTCCAATTGGCTAGGTGAAGTAATGTGTGACTTATTGACGTAATCTTTATATTCATTTTCAAGTTGAAGGACTATTTGACCAACATCTATTTTATCAATTTTCTTTGTTTGTAGATTATTGCTTGCACCAGTGTTGTTATTTATCGTAGTAGTATTGTCATTTATTCTTGTGTTGTTTCCACTAGTAACGTCAAAGACTCAAACATACCTCACGGGTTTGAAATTATAATAACAGTAAGTACCGAAAAACACGCGAAAAGCAACAAAAACTTTGGACATGTTCTTCGTGCAATTTTCTATGCTGATTGTTATTATAATTTCAAACCGTGAGGTATGTTTGAGTCTTTGATGTCACTTTCTCCCATTCGCAACCAAGCCTTGGAACAAGGTTGATTAATGGCGGCCGTAAATTCTCGGAAGCAAATGTTAAAATGACTTCTGATGTTCGTAATGGATTGAAATTTGGCAAGATGAGTAAGAAAGTCTAATAGAACACGAAAATGTAAAAAAATGAAAATCAAAAATTGGATCATAGGGGCACTTTAAAATGTTTCAACCTTGTTAGAAGAATTGTTTACGGAGGTAGTCTGTATCAATACTGCACGTTTTATTCGATTTTCAACAGTGCTCCGCATATTAGCGATACAATAAACAAGAACTCAAATATTTCTCATCTTCGTTATGAGTGAGAACTGTTGATAAAATTACAAATTCAACAACTATTCGGGAGTTTTGAATGCAATTACATTGAATAGACTATTTCTCATATATTGCAATAGAAAACGTTAGTAAACGCGCGTATTTTCCGTTGTTCGGCTTGAAAATTCGTGTGAGCACTGTCGAATTTCAGCGGAGAACTGTTCACACGGCACTTCCGGTGCTAACACAAATGTGTTTTTTTTCAACATTTAGGGGTCTTTTTTCTTTTAAATCGCACTGCTGGTGGAAAAAGACACTTCTTTCATCATACAGACAACGTGCTTTTTATCAGTAATACGAACAGTTCCATATTTGCGCTTCTTATGACTCAAAAAGAAACTATACAAACTTCACGGAATGCGATGCTTGAAATTTGAATGAAAAAACACCCAAAAACCGTGCTTTATGTGACCCAAAACTACAGTACATACGTTCATGATCAATTGCGGCAGCTACTGCCACCACCGGCTATATATTTATGCTGCTAAAGGCTTTTTTTTCAAGCGACGAACCTGTCTCTTTCAAAATTCTCTTTCAGACAACCGTGGACGAAATAGCTTGGTCCCCCGCCCCCGCAATACAAAGTTGAGACTTTGTGGCTTGGTTATATGCATAAAACTCAACATTGTATTGGGGGTGGGAGGGGGGGGGGGGGGGGACGACAAAGGCAATTTGTGGGGAAAATGTAAAAGTGTCCCAAGACTTCTGACCAAGACTGTAGTTTCCATTGGAAACGCTTCTTTTCGTGATAAGAAAAAATGTCCTTACAATCATTACACGACACTAGATTGTTATAACTTGCTGCTAAATGTAAGTAGGGTTGTTGTTTTGACTTAACAACATTATATTATATAAGATAGTAACTGCTGCGGTAAATTTGTTGTAATAATGCTGTTTTATCATCTCGCTGGTATGACAGAATTTTCTCTTTCGTTTTTTGAGGGGAAGCAAAGCAAATGTAATCGGG
This sequence comes from Cladopsammia gracilis, assembly GCA_022457155.1. NCBI lineage: Eukaryota > Metazoa > Cnidaria > Anthozoa > Scleractinia > Dendrophylliidae > Cladopsammia > Cladopsammia gracilis. The sequence goes on from JAJGOT010000043.1 coordinate 1,802,599, forward strand.
ATGAATCGACGAAAATTCCAGCTGATAAGACTAATTTTGCTTTGTAATTCACGCATCAAGTTCCTGCAATGTCTGTTGAATATTGTTGAGTAAAGGACGCGTTGACCACGAGGAAGGTGCGAAAATTTAGGTTAATTACTGTGTTCGCGTCTCCCAAGCTCAGCTCAGGTTTCGCGTCCCCAAGCGCTCAGCTCAGTTCAGTCTCATCGACCGCTGTCGGAGTGATTTCAAGGTAAATTTGTCTTTTATTCCGTACAATCTTCGAAAATCTTTGCCATTCAACGGTCCTATCACCATGCCTCACAGTCCTCGCTCAACTCGTGGTAGTCTTCGACACTTCAGTTCCGATTTCGACTGGGACATGTTGGACCAAAATATTACAAATCTCGCAGCCAATAGCTTGAAGCAGCAAGCGAGGCTCTTGTTCGTGGAGCAGTGCATTCTGGCCCAAAATGTGTTCGTGGCGCAGTGAATTCTGGTAAAAAGCGATCAAATCGAGATTTTTCCTAGCTTATATTTTTTTCTCATATATTTCTCTTAAATCCTGATTATGTTGCTGCTCACTCGCTACGCTCGTTCCGCAGCAATAAGAATTAAAAAGGTTCAAGTTTATTAAAAGGACTTGGATTTATTAAGTTTTCTTTTGCTATGATTTTTAGTTGCTGGTGGATATGTTGTGGTGCAATTTTGTTCTTGGTGCAAATTTTTATTTTCTTTGTTTTTGGGTATGGAAAATAAAAAATAATATAATAATATAATATAAAATTTGCACCAAGGACAAAATTGCGCCACAACAGATGTAATATCATATGAGAACAGTTTAATCTAAATTTTTGTGGAACATCATAATAAATTTGACTTAAATAAATAGGACTAATTCCATGATGACGACCATCAGTATAATGTTTTGCTGTTTTTTTTTGGACTTTTTCTGTTACATTAACAACGTCATCAAATATAACAATTTCTCTATTATCATTTGGATGTTCTGATAATCCTTTAATATCATCCTCATTTAAAAGTTCATAACCTACTTTTTCACTTACATTGTATTTTTATCATAATATACCAATGGTGTTCTTAACATATGAATAAATGTGTTTGTTTTTCCACAACGAGTTTGACCAGCTATTTTAATAGCTGGTCAAAAAACATTCTAAAATCTTCATCCAAAAGATCATACGATGTTTTACTATTAGTTTCCTTTTTTATCATAATTTGGAATTTTCATTATTTTATTTATTAATATGTTAGATAAATATTATAATTAGATGTAATTTCTACAGTTAATTATATAATCTTATAATAATAAATGAATTTAGAAAATACTAAAAAATATACACAATCAGAATATGATAGCCATAAAATTGCTAAAGCTAGAGCAAGTACGTGATGTTGTAATGAGTGAACATTTTAAAACTTTAAGAGAACCTCTAATTGAACAACAGAAAAAGACACATAAAAACGGGATAAAGTAATTGAGCAATTGAAAGAAAACCAATTAGCTCTTACCAGTGGTTTTAAAGATATGATTAGCAAAAAGATATGATTGAAAGTAATAGATATCATAACGTTAAATAGAGAATTACGACAATTAACTTATGAAGAAGAAGATAAGACAACCTAACCTACCTATAAAAAAATCAACTCTGAATATTGAAAGGGCATAGCACAATCAGCTTTCACTGAAAATTTAAGCCCGATATACTAGATACACTTCATGCAATGCTGTATTAAAAACTCAAAATTTTACAAAGAATGTATGGCTCATTAGCGCTTTTGCCACCCAACAATTTTGCAGTTTTTGATAGCAGATATTTCCTTAAATATTGCATGCAAAAAGCTAAAAATTGCATAGATTACTAAGTTTAACAAGCTCTTTCAACTTATGAAGTCAATTCGTATTTAGCATGATGCCTTCTCTATGCAGATTTGCATGCTAATGAAGCAAAATGTAAACAATGACGTCAGCAAAGATTTCCCTATACTACACCTTTACACATTACGTATCATGTCCTTACTATATTTATCTATCAAAGGTACCCAACTTTTCCACTTCTTCTTGTTGTTTTTTTTATTAACCTTACTTTCTCTCGCATTAACGAGATGGCTTTAAAACCCCTTTGATTTATATATTAAAATTATATAATCTTTAAATATAAATGGAAACATATTGTGTTAAAGAGAGTGTTGAACCTAGTGGTTATATACAAACAAAAGATGGTAAAAGAAGAATGTTTTGGTGTACATGTAAAACATGTGGAATTAAAAAATATAATTTGTTAAAAATGATGGTACCATTACAAAATTTACTGACCCTCCAAAAAAAAGACTACAACAAAACCAAAGTCTACAAGAAAGAGAAAAACAAAGACTACAAGAAAGAGAAAAACAAAGACTACAAGAAAGAGAAAAGCTAAAATCATAGTACCACAGGGAAACTAATTCAGCCCTCGCAAGGTGGGGGCATATGTGATTTATTATTACAAGGGGCTGTTCATGGTGCAGTGTAAGGTGTTCCTTGGTTAGGTAAAAAGCTATTGAAATGGGAAGATATGGTGCATCTGAAGCTAAGAGAAATAAAAACTTTCAAAACAATGTTATTAATTATGGTTTAGATAAATGAACACCAAAGATACAAAATGTTGGTAGTGAAGCATAAGAAGAATTATCAACAAAAATAAGACCATAAAACAGATAGAAACGATTTAGATGGTGGTTTAATAGATATACATAAAATAATTGGTAAATTACCTAAACCTAAAAAAAAGGATGGACTCCTAGTAATTATAAATGTATGGGACCTTATAATCCTCTTAATGAACATTTTAAATATGATAAAAATACAAGTGAAGTTTTACAATGGAAAGTTAAACCTAAACGTAAAGTAAATGAAATATCAGCTTATCATGATATATGTTATGATATGGGTAAAAGTAAAAGTGAATGCGATAAAGAAATGGTAAAATCACTTGATTTGGTTACATATGGTGAAATTCCTAAATGGGACAAACAGCGAGATTTATTATAAATACAAAACAAAAACTAGGCTTAGGAAATAATTTAAAAAACGTAAACAGTCGTTGAGCAATGGTGATAGGTCTCAACGACTAGCAGATGTATTACATAAACCAATCACTCGTAAATTTACAAAGAGAAGAGTGATTTCAAATGGAATAGATAAAATTTGGGCTGCAGATTGGGTTGAAATGGAAAAATTTAGTAAATGGAACAAGGGAATAAAATATTTATTGGTGGTGATTGATATTTTTAGTAAATATGGCTGGATTGAAATGCTTAAAGATAAAAAAGGGGAAAATAGTAGCATCCCTAAAATGATTTGGACAGACAAAGGCAAAGAATTTTACAATGCATATGTCAATCACGTATTCGATAACAAAGAAATAAAGTTATCTTCAACTGAGAATGAAGGAAAAAAGTTGTTGTTTAGCGATGGAATAAAACGATGAAGAATCGTATGTGGAGCCTTTTTTAAGCTAATTATAGCACAGTATGTTACAACAAAATCGGTGAATTACTTAAACGATATAATAATATACATGAAAAAATTACTCGATTCTGATTGGCTAAGAGCAGTGCAGTTCAAGTGTAACACCAGTGCAAAACGTGTAACACTGGTGCAAAAAATGTAACACCAGTGCAAATTACAAATCGAAAAAAAAAAATTTTTTTTTCTTTTTTTTTGCCCAAAAACAATCGATCGACCTGAATTAACCCAGTGTTGCCGGGGATTTCGATTGGCGTAGATGGGGTTGCCTGTTCGGTCAGCTCTGACGGACGAAGGCGTTTCGACTTCCTCGTGTTAGCACTGGCAGCAGTACGTTTGGCAGCAGTACGTTTCTTGGGAGGCATGACTAAACGATAATCTAAAGAAACTAACAACTATAGGTTGACAGAAAATTTTGAAGTTACCTAAATAAGATTGGAAACCTCAGAGGGGCCGCCACAAAAATGACCGCTAAAAACAGGAAATTCCTGTATTCAGCTGAACAATGTGATAAAAAATAAACGAATAAGCTCATTTCCGTTAATAAACTGCATTGGCAGTAAACCGAGTGCATTGGACACACATACAGGCGGTCAAAAAAGGTTGTACACTCATGCGGCAACTGCAAGCAAAGAAAATGACCATAGCCGAGATAATAAAGGCACACTGCAATCATGTGACCCACAGGGCCAACAAATAAGCCAACGTGAACAGCAAAGCTGAGACCAGCAAAATAAATTATGGCTGAATCACGAGGCAACATATAAATACATTCTGCGGCTTGGCATGAAATGTACACTGTACATATAAAAAGGAAATGGCGTAATGGCAAGGAAAAAACTATTGACCCATTTTGCCTAAAAGCCGCAACGACTTTAAAACAGCCTCTCTCAGGCTACGATAAAATTTATATTGCCCTCGCTGATTAAGATGGACACCATCACGAGCGAGAAATCTCTGGGTGGCATTCCAGAACCTTCTGTGTCCCCAGAAAAAGGAATAGGGGAGTGGCTCTAATAAAACTTTAAGAAATTTTGTAAGAGCACGAGCACGCTCGTTAAATCGATAAATTCGTTAAATAAAATTCGTTAAATAAAGATATTCGTTCGTTAAATAAAGATAAATTCGATAATTCGTTAAATTCCCGATTAATAGTTTGGCAGACTTACACTATTTTAACGTTATGGGAATCGTGTAAAAGGAGCACCAGATCCTCTAGGGCTGAACCCACCACCAAAGCGGTAAGCTGTGAGAGATCGTTGGTTCCCAGCTGTAAAATGACTGTATCGGGTTTGAACGATGCCACCACTTGGAGATCATATTTTAGAGTGGTGGCGACTGTCGTGCCCCCAACACCGTGCCATTTAAACCTAGCCGCCCCCCTTTAAGAAAAATTGGTGATTTAGGCGCAGTACTTTAGAGACAAATTGGTTCAAACGACGTACGAAAGAATGCCCAAGGACTAATATTTTAGGGTTATCCCTAAAACTGCACTCCCGTAACTCTGGCATAAGTTAACCCAATAAATATTAAGAATATATCATACAATTACAAGACTTGCCTACAAGTAGACGTGGCACGTAAAAAGTGTACTTCCCAAGAGATCTAATCGCTGTGATGGTGGAAAGCAAGAGGGAAATACTGTATTAAATAACCACTCTTAAATAACCACTCGCACGAGAATACACGCAATGCAGTGTGATTGGTTGTTATTGGAACTATCATAAACCACCATCGGATGCACAAATATGCGCAAAGACCATACACAAGACCATTGTATCGACAAATAGCATTATGCCACGACATAATGCTTGGTTTTTGCTTTAAGAACAGGTTTTTTAAAAATTAAATGTGGCTTTTAAGGTATTATTTAAGGAACAACTAAGGTATCGCTTCATTCTCTATTTTCGAATTGCCCATAATACACTTTGTTTTTCCCCCAAATATTGCATAAACTTTTGCTTGTAAATGCTCTTGGGAGGACTGCATATTCCCAAGAGCATTTCAAAACAATAGTTTATGCAAAATTTTTTTTTTGGGGGGGGGGGGGCAAACAAAGTGTATCATGGGCAATTCGAAAATAGAGAATACATTTTTGCTAAAAATGTCTAATACTCGTTCCCCTATAACTCGTGAACGAAATGCTCTAGCGCTTCAAAATTTGTCACGGTTGTGTAGTTTTAAAATAAGTGTAGAGGTAAAACTTAAGAAAAAAGTAGATACGAGTAATATATTGTTGAGTTAGCAATCACGAATAAAATGTTAAAGTTTTTTTTTATTGCAACAACTTTATTTGAAACAATACATTATTTACATCACTACATTAGAGTGATTTTACTTCATCTGTGAAATAGTTAGTAGAATAGTACGCACTATTAGACTATAATTCCATTGTTTCCCTTTGTTTAATTTGGACTATAACACTAATTGTTAGATAGTGTTTCACAGATGAAGTAAAATCACTCTATAATATGATACTACACAAACTACACCGACATACGATTACATTTACAAATTTACTAATACTAATTACAGAAGAACTGTCCACTTTCGGCGAAAAGTAGGCAAGCATTTCTTTGCAATTGCAGTTTCTTTAATTATTTCAATTTTTTCTTGGATTCGCAGCAGGAAGTTACGGAAGTATAGTTCACCTTGGCGCCTGTTTGACGTGCAGAATATATAGTATTTTGCTATTAGAATTGAGTAATTTAATGCCTGCCAGTATTGTGTGTTGTCAAAGTAGCCGTATAATATTTTTTTAATATATATTTTTTTATTTTTTATTTATTTTTATTTATTTTTTTTTATTATTTAGAAACTTATAATACTTACAATGCAATTACTTACGCTACTTACAATAAAGTACGACTACTTACAATACAGTACAGCTAATTACATACTACACAATACTAATATGACTACAAACAATACAGTACAGCTAATTACATACTCAAGATACTACACTATTTACAGTAATAATCAAGACAGATACTTACAATACTAAAGCTACTTACGCTATTTACAATACTAATGAAACTACTTACAATACTAACCCAGTTACTTGCTATTAGTTTCGATACTTAAAATAAAGATTACATCCACACCATTCAAACTCATTACCAGGATCTATTTACACGGGTGCAAAGCCCGTGCACGGAGCCCACTTTTTATTGAATTTATCCATGCTATTAGTTTTAACACATATAAACTTTTCTGTTTCATACTTAGTTTTAACCTTTAGTTTAAAGGCAGTTATGCTAGGAAGTGTCTGATTTCTTCTGCAATCCCATATATACAATTTAGCATTCAGTAACAGATAGTTTAGTAAAGGGCACTTTGCGTATATTATTCCAATTATAACGTCTTGCAGGGTGAGATGGAAAAATTCTCTTGTCAAAAAGTAGAAATAGTATTCAAAATCTTTCCAAAAGCGTTGTACATGGCGACAATCAAAAAGAACGTGGTGGAGGGTTTCCAGTTCCGATTTACAGAATGAACATTTATCATCTAAGATGCATCCTATCTTACACAACTTTGTATTGGTTAATAATATTGAATTAAGGACTTTGTATTGAAATGCTTTTAAGTATGGTTCAAAGGACACCTTATGAGGCAATCAAAAAACACTTTTCCAGTCGTCTTCTGACAAATTTAAAGTTTGTCTCAAATGTTGAAAATAATTTGGGAACTGGGCTTTTGTCCTTTTGATTAATGTATAGTAATCCTTAGATTTCTTTTTTAACACGTCAAAGTCTTTGTTATCTATCGTCAAAGATAGTGAAATTTCCGAAGGGGCACTGGCCCCATTGTTTGTTTTTAAGTGTGGTGGTACAGAATGACGAAGTCCTGCCCAAATTAAAAAATTAATTTTACTGATTTTACTCGAAATAATCTTAAGTGAGGTTGAAGTATCTGTGTCAAATAAAAGATCTTTTACAAAAATAATGCCATTTTCAAAAAAATTCCGATAAAAGATAGACCTGTTGTTTATACGTATTTCTTTGTTGTTCCACACTACCAGTTGCCATTCTTTTCCAGTGTCAAAACCGTCACGGAGTTCTGACCACCACTGAAGGAGCTCGGAATAAAATTGGGAAGGAATAGCGAGATCTTTGATATCATAATTGCAATAAAATAAAAAAAGCCCTCCGAAACGCTCCAATGTCACGCGTAAATAGCTTTTCCAAGGACCCTCATTGTTCCCAAAGATTCTTTTCAGCCAGGCTAGCCGTAATGATTTGATCATACTTTCAAGGTCAATCATTTTTAATCCACCGTTCTCATATTCATTTATCGTGGACAGTCTTGTTACTTTATCCGTTCCTTTCCATAAAAATTTAAATAATAATCGGTTTAACTCTTGAACGATTTCCTTAGGGGCAGGCAGAAGTGACAGAATATAAACAAATTTAGGAATAAGTAATGACTTGATTATTGTCACTTTGCCATAAACAGAAAACCTCTGGAAGACCAGATATTTATAAGTTTTTTAACACTATCTAACCTCTCGATGAAATTTTTCTCGTGTAGCAATTTAATGGCATACGAATAATAAACTCCGAGGGCTTTGATAGGTTCGTCAGGCCACTTAATACCGAAGGATTTTGACTTGTTACTTCTGGAAGATCCTACCCACATACCCTCAGTTTTAGATGTATTGAGTCCTGACAATTTCCTGAAAACATCTAAAAGTTTGAAAAGAACGCGTGCCGATTCACGCCGTTCAAGCCGTATAATATGCTACCATGTTTTAAAGAAAGTAAATGTTAAAGTTGTAATTTTAATTGCGAACTTTTCTGCATCGTTCATACAGAAAAATCGATTAGTATTCTGTTTATATTTTTGTATAGTTTAAAAAAACAAGCAGTAGTGTATTATCAGGTTTAAAAACTCGAGGCGAAGCCGAGAGTTTTTACACCAGATAATACACGTGCTGCGAGTTTTTTGAACGGCTTCAAAAACGTTCTTTCAAAAGCCTGTCCCTTCGGAATTAAAACAATTGCGCTTTTGTGCAAAGAGGAAATTAGCATACAAGAAAAACAAGTAAACTAGACTGATTAGCATACAACACATGTGCCGCGTTTTCGACGAAGTGACCATTGCTTCCCGGCTCCTGTCGAAAGTTTTGGGATTTTATAGTTCTGAGGGAAAACATCTACTGAAAAATGCTATACTAAAGTTGTCAGGCACGGTAGATAAAACGGCTGACAATTTTTTTTTTCAGAGGTAGAGAACGAGTAGAAATAAGCAGTTTGCATCTGCGAACCAGTCGCTTACCTGGCAATTTACACGAGGACGCTGGTGTCATTCAAATAACGGCTCACTTGTTAAACTGTTGGTTGTTTATTTTGTTGAGAAGATTCCAAATAGAATGGCGAAAGACCAAATTTCGTAAAACGGTACTGCACAAAAATATTAAAGTCACCATTTGTTGCACTAAGAATCCTGAACAATTACTACCCATATCAGTAATCTTTATATAAAGATTACGTGTGATCTTAATATAAATATCACGGTCATTTTAAAATCATTCTCATTAAAAATTCAGCGATAATTGCATTGTTTGCCAATTCAGCCCCGAACTCCCCTGTGACTGAAATAAATTATACATATTAATTGATAAAATTCCATATAGTAGATAAAATATACATTTCGTCATATGTTTTTCATTTTTTAACATTTTTTCCAATTTATTTCATTTCCGATTTAGGTTTGCCGAAGGAGAGAGTAGGGAATAATTAGAGAAATTGTATAAATATGTATGAGTAGGATTACGTTAATTTGTGAAAGCAAAAGAAGCAGAAAAAGGAGAAGATAAATTATACAGATTCTCTAATTATTTAAATGTTAAAGTGCCCCCATGATCAAATTTTTGATTTTGATTTTTTTACATTTTCGTGTACTATTAGACTTTCTTACTCATCTTGCCAAATTTCAATCCATTACGAACGTCAGAAGTCATTTTATTTTAACATTTATTTCCGAGAATTTACGGCCGCCATTAATCAACCTTGTTCCAAGGCTTGGTTGCGAATGGGAGAAAGTGACGTCAAAGACTCAAGCATACCTCACGGGTTGAAATTATAATAACAATCAGCATAGAAAATTGCACGAAGAAAAAGTCCAAAGTTGTTGCTTTTCGCGTGATTTTCAATACTTATTGTTATTATAATTTGAACCCGTGAGGTATGTTTGAGTCTTTGACGTCACTTTCTCCCATTCGCAACCAAGCCTTGGAACAAGGTTGATTAATGGCGGCCGTAAATTCTCGGAAATAAATGTGAAAATAAAATGACTTCTGATGTTCGTAATGAATTGAAATTTGGCAAGATGAGTAAGAAAGTCTAATTGTACACGAAAGTGAAAAAAAAAATGAAAATCAAAAATTTGATCACAGGGGCACTTTAAAATTTAAATAATATATTTATTTTGCCTTCGGCAAACCTAAATCGGAAATTAAATAAATTGGAAAAAAGTTAAAAATGAAAAGTGATGGACAAAATGTATAGTTTACTGATTTTATTTGACATTCCGAGTAGCATATTTTTTGAAACCGCTTAAGCGAGCGCACGTTTGTGGCCTGACAAAGCCATATATTCATAGCCTGATTAAGTGAACTAAGACTTTAGACAACATTACAAGAGAGAACAATTTATTCAAGCTCTCGCTATTTCAATAATTCCAATACAGTACTTTCTTGACCTTCATCTGAAGAAATATGCGTGTTAAATTTCATATAACATATGGTACGCTGGTTTGAAAAATGCCTCGGCATCTATGTAGACTAAGATCCAAGAATGAAAATGCTGTGTCAATATTGAAATCATTACTTCTTGAGGTTATTATATTTGACAGAACCTCCGTTGTTTTATCACGGCGTTATTGCAGTCCAACAGCTAGATATTATAATCTGTTTTGTAAATCTCAGAGATATTAGTGATTTTCTTACGTTGGAGTTTCAGTTCTGTGGACCTCATCAGTTGCTCCCATAAGTAAAGGTCTTAGGGAGGAACCAATGTTCTATTCTATCCTTACTGGCTCGTTTATTAAATTCGGGGCCAACAGCATTGCTGTAGTTTCAATCGGACGTTATGTTGTGTCTCCTACTGAGGCTTTTCCCTGATGTTTTAGCATGTAAGATATTTTCTGACACAAATAATATAGCTCTTGTACAGAGATTTAATATTGTACAAATTATCATGACCGGCTCGTGCTGTGAAATGATATTGACCTTCACCACATATCTCTCGCCAGTATCGGTTGCTGTAATAATGCTTTGAAGATCCGTCCCCTAGCTCTTCTTCCTCTCTTTTTGGCCCAGTGGTATTGAAAGCTTATAAAAAATTTTTGCACAAAAGTAGGATTTGCGAAATTCCGTTTTTGGCCCATGTTTTTATTCGCCGGGGGATTTTACAGTTGTCTTCTTGTAGTCATCTTATTAATAGCCCCTTTGGCCTTTTATTATAAATACCTAGATGCAAGGGGGAAATATGGAATGGGTCATTCGACAATATGTTAATCGCAGCTTGGCAGAGACTGAGACTTTTAACTTCAATAAGGCTAATACACGCCAGGGCTGTCATTAAGTTTTGAAGCAGGCGTGACATCCAAGATTTCAGCCGTAACATAATAACATGACCGAAGGCCATGTAAACGAAGGCCCGAGCTTCTAGGGGGTCTGGGGGCATGTCCCCTCCCCAGAAAAGTTTTTAAATTAGACTCTCGGAAATGCATTTTCCTGCACTCTTGGGCAGGATTTTTTTATTTTCTCAATCAAAAAGAAATGCAAATAAAACAGGGCAAAACATAATTATTAGACAGTGTTACGAAAATAGTCAAGTACAGGTTGTAAGTGCTTTGACTCAAACTTCACGAGTAGACCCTTTTGCTGTATTCTGCATTCACGGGTGTCAATTAATACATTTTTCTTATTACTAATACATTTATAACATTAACAGAGATTATTAATGTTGTTAATTTCTTCAACAGTTTAGTGTACAATTTATTGTTTGGTGTGCATAATTGGCAACTGAGTTTCCGGTCATAAGGGTGAAGATGACTGATAGTCATCTTCATAATCAGAACCCTCATCTGTGGGGGTGCACATATTGACAAGCAGCTTCTTAAAGACTTGTTCCTGTGTGAAAAGCTCGTCTTCAAGGTCTTGAAGCATGCATCTCTTTTCTTAATAAAGTGGTAAAAAGAATGAAATTGGTCGCTATCTTTGCACTCTGGGAATTTTTGTTCTAAGGTTGAGCTCCTGCCAGGGGGGTACATGTTCCCTTGTTCCCTATTAAAAAAAAAACAATTTATCCCTTGTTCCCCAAAAATATTCTTAAATGTTCCCCACAATTCCCCAGGTTACCGCGCGCTCAAAAGCTCCTCACCAGTTCTTTTGTGAAGAACAAAATTGCGCCCAGGCCTCTTTCCTCCTGCACCGGGAGACAAAAGAGAAACGAGTGGCCTTCTTCTGACCTTTTTTGCCATAAAGAAGTATAAAAATTTCTTGAAAATCTAAATCATCAATTTTCCCTTGTTCCCGAAAAATACGCAAAAGTTCCCTTGTTCCCAAAAAGTAATTTTAAGATATCCCTTGTTCTCCAAAAATAAATGGCCATGTTCCCTTGTTCCCTAAAACCCCTGGGAAAACCTCAAGGTTTTCAGCATAACGTTTGTAACGTTCATAACGTCTGCGGATGTGACAGGCTGAATGTGTACGGCTGGAGAAACTGAAGCCATGTTGCTGGAAGGCTGCTTTATCAGATCCTCCATTTCCTTGGGTCCGTTGGGACTTGGAAAAACTGTCGATTCCAGGTTGGCTTGATACGGGTTCCTTCCTTTTGTTCACGACGAAATTATGAATAAAGATAAACACCCACATAGAATAGTGGTCACACAACACAGAACTGTGAAAAATGGTCAGCGGAATCCCATTTACAGTAAGCACGGCGCATTGCATAATGAGTTTTGCTACTGAAAATGGCGTCGGAATTCAGCGACGATCGATTAAGATGTTCTCGGAAGATTTTTTTACGAGAAAAGTTTTTTACCCAAAACACACCTTAGAATCAGAAATACAGACAACACAAGGTAACAATTATATTTATTTTAGAAGATAAATGTATATAAATAAATTTCAATTTGTTTTGCCCCGTGAATATTCATTATGCAGCAACCATCACCTGTAACATCGACTGAGCTCAGCTGTAACAGGTGTTACGGGTAACGGCCCCTAATGACAGCCCTGGCGTCACGCAATATGCTGCAGAGAGAGTTGACATACTGTATGCCCCAGTCGAGACTGCTTTTTTAGCGTCGATTCGCTCCATTTTGTAGCTGCGGGTAGCGTGATCGAGTCTGTGTAAGCAGCCCGACAAACGGTCGGATGATCATGAATAGCAGCAATACAGACAAAATTTCTTTTGTTTCAGAAAAATCAAATAACTTACCAAGTACTTCTTGAACAGTGTTGCTTGATAAATCTGAGATTCAGGAAAACCTTCTGTCGCATGACAATGAAAATTATTATTTTGCAAGCTAAAAAACCGTGCATTATAGTTCTGATCAATATAAAGTTCGATTAAATTAATATAAAGTTAACAATCGAGCGATGGAGTGCATTAAAAGAACTCGTTTATTATGCTCGCTCATTTTGTTTCTCAAATGGCATAATTAGACTTGAAACTGCATTTGTACTTTAATTGTCGTCACAAATTTATGTAACTTTTATTTCATTTATGCTAGGAGAGAACTTGTTTGTTATAATGTAATATTGTTGTGTTTAAATAATCATCTTTCGCACCATGTGCACTTAAATTCTAGACTGCTTGATTTTTTCTCACTTCTGTTCATTTTCGTTTGTCTCTTCTAGAAAAGGCTGTCATGGACAACATAGACAAGGTTGCACAAGGCATCACTTTTGGAATACTGATTGCCACTTTCTTTCTCAGCACCAATCGTGTTCTAAACGCCATCCGGTTAATAAAAGAATGCTTGATTCTCCTTAACGCTAAAGCTCTGGAAAAAGAAACCGAATTCGTCAGATTAACTTCTAAAGTGCTATATTCCCTGTTGTTCAAAGGGTACCATCTTATTAACAATCATGCGAATGCGATAAAATACGGTAGAAAGCTTCTGGCCTTATTGCACAACAGTGGCCACAAAGCCGAAGAAGGAGAAGTAACCTTGCAACTAGCGGGATTGTACGAATGTCAATCAAAATATATCGAAGTAAAAGAACTTTATTCGAATGCACTTAACATCATGATAGCAACTGGAAAAAGGAAAGGAGAAGCCTCATGTTATGCAAACCTAGGAACGGTGTTTCGGTCTCTGGGTGAATATGCCAAGGCTACAGAACATCTGGAAAAAGCACTTGCGATCAGAAAAGAAATTGGCGACATAAATGGAGAAGCCTCGTGTTATGCAAACCTAGGAACGGTGTTTGAGTCTGTTGGTGAATATGCCAAGGCTACAGAGCATCTCGAAAGAGCACTTGCGATCAGAAAAGAAATAGGCGACATAAATGGAGAAGCTTCTTGTTATGCAAACCTAGGAACGGTGTTTGAGTCTGTTGGTAAATATGCCAAGGCTAAAGAACATCTCGAAAAAGCACTTGCGATCTTTAAAGAAAATGGCAACATAAATGGAGAAGCGTCGTGTTATGGAAACCTAGGAACGGTGTTTCGGTCTCTCGGTGAATATGCCAAGGCTACAGAACATCTGGAAAAAGCATTTGCGGTCAGAAAAGAAATTGGCGACGTAAATGGAGAAGCCTCGTGTTATGCAAACCTAGGAACGGTGTTTGAGTCTGTTGGTGAATATACCAAGGCTACAGAACATCTCGAAAAAGCACTTGCGACCAGAAAAGAAATAGGCGACATAAATGGAGAAGCTTCTTGTTATGCAAACCTAGGAACGGTGTTTGCGTCTGTTGGTGAATATGCCAAGTCTAAAGAACATCTGGAAAAAGCACTTGCGATCAGAAAAGAAATTGGCGACATAAATGGAGAAGCTTCCTGTTATGCAAAACTAGGAAAGGTGTTTGAGTCTGTTGGTAAATATGCCAAGGCTAAAGAACATCTCGAAAAAGCACTTGCGATCTTTAAAGAAAATGGCAACATAAATGGAGAAGCGTCGTGTTATGGAAACCTAGGAACGGTGTTTCGGTCTCTCGGTGAATATGCCAAGGCTACAGAACATCTGGAAAAAGCACTTGCGATCTTTAAAGAAAATGGCAACATAAATGGAGAAGCCTCGTGTTATGCAAACCTAGGAATGGTGTTTGAGTCTCTCGGTGAATATGCCAAGGCTACAGAACATCTGGAAAAAGCACTTGCGGTCAGAAAAGAAATTGGCGACATAAATGGAGAAGCCTCGTGTTATGCAAACCTAGGAACGGTGTTTGAGTCTCTCGGTGAATATGCCAAGGCTACAGAACATCTCGAAAAAGCACTTGCGATCAGAAAAGAAATAGGCGACATAAATGGAGAAGCTTCTTGTTATGCAAACCTAGGAACGGTGTTTGCGTCTGTTGGTGAATATGCCAAGTCTAAAGAACATCTCGAAAAAGCACTTGCGATAAGAAAAGAAATAGGCGACATAAATGGAGAAGCCTTTTGTTATGAAAACCTAGGAACGGTGTTTGAGTCTGTTGGTAAATATGCCAAGGCTAAAGAACATTTCGAAAAAGCACTTGCGATCTTTAAAGAAAATGGCAACATAAATGGAGAAGCGTCGTGTTATGGAAACCCAGGAACGGTGTTTCGGTCTCTCGGTGAATATGCCAAGGCTACAGAACACCTGGAAAAAGCACTTGCGATCACAAAAGAAATTGGCGACATAAATGGAGAAGCCTCGTGTTATGCAAACCTAGGAACGGTGTTTGAGTCTCTCGGTGAATATGCCAAGGCTACAGAACATCTCGAAAAAGCACTTGCAATCAGAAAAGAAATCGGCCACATAGCTGGAGAAGCTTCGTGTTATGCAAACCTAGGAACGGTGTTTCAGTCTGTTGGTGAATATGCCAAGTCTAAAGAACATCTGGAAAAAGCACTTGCGATCAGAAAAGAAATAGGCGACATACATGGAGAAGCTTCGTGCTATGGAAACCTAGGAACAGTGTTTCAGTCTCTCGGTGAATATGCCAAGGCTAAAGAACATCTCGAAAAAGCACTTGCGACTTTAATACAAATTGGCGACATAAATGGAGAAGCCTCCTGTCATGCAAACCTAGGAACGGTGTTTCGGTCTCTTGGTGAATATGCCAAGGCTAAAGAACAGCTTGAAAAAGCACTTGAGACCAGTAAAGAAATTGGCGACATAAATGGAGAAGCCTCATGTTATGGAAACCTAGGAACGGTGTTTCGGTCTCTCGGTGAAAATGCCAAAGCTATAGAACATCAGGAAAAAGCACTTGCGATCAGAAAAGAAATTGGCGACATAAATGGAGAAGCCTCGTGTTATGCAAACCTAGGAGCGGTGTTTCTGTCTCTCGGTGAATATGCCAAGGCTAAAGAACATCTCAAAAAAGCACTTGCGACCTTTATACAAATTGGCGACATAAATGGAGAAGCCTCCTGTCATGCAAACCTAGGAACAGTGTTTGAGTCTTTCGGTGAATATGCCAAGGCTACAGAACATCTCGAAAAAGCACTTGCGATCTTAATACAAATTGGCGACATAAATGGAGAAGCCTCTTGTTATGCAAACCTAGGAATGGTGTTTCAGTCTCTTGGTGAATATGCCAAGGCTAAAGAACATCTCGAAAACGCACTTGTAATCAGAAAAGAAATTGGCGACATAAATGGAGAAGCTTCATGTTATGCAAACCTAGGAACAGTGTTTAGGTCTCTCGGTGAATATGCCAAGGCTAAAGAACATCTCCAAAAAGCACTTGCGACCTTAATACAAATTGGCGACATAAATGGAGAAGCCATCTGTCGTGCAAACCTAGGAACGGTGTTTCAGTCTCTCGGTGAATATGCCAAGGCTAAAGAACAGCTTGAAAAGCACTTGAGACTAGTAAAGAAATTGGCAACATAAATGGAGAAGCTTGTTGTTATGCAAACCTAGGAATGGTGTTTGAGTCTGTTGGTGAATATGCCAAGGCTAAAGAACATCTCGAAAAAGCACTTGCGATCTTTAAAGAAAATGGCGACATAAATGGAGAAGCCACATGTTATGGAAACCTAGGAAAGGTGTTTCGGTCTCTCGGTGAATATGCAAAGGCTACAGAACATCTCGAAAAAGCACTTGCGACCTTCATACAAATTGGCGACATAAATGGAGAAGCCACGAGTTATGCAAACCTAGGAACGATGTTTATTTTTCTCGGTGGATATGCCAAGGCTAAAGAACATCTCGAAAACGCACTTGCAATCGGAAAAGAAATTGGCGACATAAATGGAGAAGCTTCGTGTTATGCAAACCTAGGAACGGTGTTTCGGTTTCTCGGTGAATATGCGAAGGCTAAAGAATATTTCGAAAAAGCACTCTTATTGGAGAAAAAGATTGGAAACATTGAAGCTGAGGTAACAAACCACGCTAACCTTGGAGTTGTAATGGTGTTGCAGGGAAACATACGTGGAGCGAAATCCCATCTTTTGTACAGCATTCATAAAAGTGAGGAGATGCGCTATTTCCTGAGAGAGAATGACCAATTCAAGATATCGTTGTTTGACATGCACGTTGATTACTACCGGTTTCTAAGTGTATTGTTCTTGCAAACTGGGAAGCCTAATGAAGCCCTCTACACTGTAGAGCTTGGACGAGCCACAGCCCTGGCAGACTTAATGTCAGCTCAGTACTCTTTGGAAAAAGAAATATCAGTCAATCCACAGACATGGGTTGGTATTGAAAGGGTCATGGATAAAGAAAGTAACTGTTCTTGCCTATACATTTCATATTATCGAGATGCTATATTTTTATGGATTGTTAAAGCGCACAAACCGGTACTTTTACGGCTTACAAAAGTTAATGAGTGTTTTGTTAAAAAGGGAAAGGATATGCATGTAGAGGAAGTTTTTGGAAACGAAATCTGGAGAAAGTTTCATTTTCCACCTCGACAGCAATGCGAAGATCGATCATGGTTTTCTTCACATGTTACCCACCCAATGCGTACATCATCTCAGGAAGATACCGTCGAAGCTTTTCGCCTGGTGGAAGAAGAGGAAGACGAGAACCAGCAACCCGACCCTACTCTTGCTGAGTGTTACAAAATGTTCATCGCTCCTGTGGCTGACGCACTTGATGAAGCCGAAATCATTATTGTTCCTGATCGTTCTTTGTTCAAAGTCCCATTCGCAGCGTTAAAGGATGAAAGTGGAAAGTTTTTATCAGAGAATTTCAGGATCCGCATTGTTCCTTCTTTGACGTCTCTTAAGCTCATACAGGACAGTCCAGCAGACTATCACAGTCAGACTGGTGCACTGATAGTGGGGGATCCTGATGTTGGTTACGTGCTTTACAAGGGACGTCTTGAGTGCCCTTCAAGGCTGCCTTGCGCTAAAGAGGAAGCAGAAGTGATCGGAGGACTGCTCGGAGTTCAGCCTTTGCTAGGAAAGCAAGCAACTAAGCAGGGGGTTCTTCAAATGATTCATTCAGTGAGTCTGATACATTTCGCCGCTCATGGTAATGCCGAAAGAGGAGAAATTGTGCTTTCCCCTCAAAGACCCACTGATAGCAGGTTTCCACGAGAAGAAGACTACTTGTTGACAATGACAGACATTTCACAAGTTCGACTGCGAGCCAAACTGGTAGTCCTTAGCTGTTGTCACAGTGCACGTGGTCATATAAGAGCCGAGGGAGTTGTTGGAATCGCCCGCTCGTTCTTAGGATCCGGCGCACGCTCAGTGTTGGTGGCCCTGTGGGCCATAGAAGACCTTGCAACAAAGCATTTCATGATTCGTTTTTACGAGCACCTTGTTCGAGGGGAAAGTGCCAGTGAATCTCTTCACCAGGCCATGAAGTGGATGAGAGATAACGGCTTTTCTAAAGTGGGACAATGGGCGCCATTTATGCTGATTGGGGATAACGTGACATTTGATTTTCATAAGTCAAGGTTAGTAGAATACTACTGGGTGTATAAATACGTAGAGTAGTGTTTAGTAATAATAGTAATGGTTTCAAACTGATAGAAACTATCCTTGACGTTTTGAGTACAGAAAAGTCAACACTCGAATTTTATTAATGATGCGATTAATTAGTATTTGAATTTCGTGTCGTATAATTCAGGAGTAATCGTGGTCGTAATTTCAAATCGTCCTCGCGTCACTTCAAATTGCTCCTAAATTATACTCCACTCAGTTCAAATACTATTACTACTACTACTACTACTACTACTACTACTACTACTACTACTACTACTACCGCTACTACCACTACTACCACTACTACCACTACTACCACTACTACTACTACTACTACTACTACTACTACTACTACTACTACTACTACTACTACTACTACTACTGCTACTGCACTGCTACTGCTACTGCTACCGCTACTGCTACTGCTGCTGCTGCTGCTACTGCTACTGCTACTGCTACTGCTACTGCTACTACTGCTACTACTGCTACTGCTACTACTACTACTACTACTACTGCTACTACTGCTACTACTACTGCTACTGCTACTGCTACTACTACTGCTACTACTACTGCTAATAGTAGAAATAGTAATTCTCGCACGAGGTCAAAATGTTAACCAACGGTTATTCTCTTTTTAAAGGGTAAGTAAACGATAGTAAGACGTTGACTAAGATTAAGATCTCGTTTAAAACAACGGTCCATTCTCTGTAAAAATGTACCGTAGAAACAGTCCAAAAGACCGTGGCTAAGTAAGTGTTAGACAATTGAACGCTGGTGTTCTAGGAGATATAGGGTCCCGAGTTAGTGATGACCGTATAAGTAGTCCTTGTTATGGAAGCAGATGATAAATATGTATATGATTTTTAGCGGAGCACTTGCCGGGCCGAAGGCCCGGCTGCGCAGCACCATACTCATAGAATCCGTGTCCGTCATTTTTCATGGTCATGGCTAGCGGAATGTTTCGCGGGCGCGCCTCCGTGACATGTGTCAGTCAGTCAGCAGTCAAGTCGGTCGCGCAAGGCAAATTCGCCGGCGCGTATGACGTCGCAAAACATGCGCGTATGACGCCACACGCGCGGCTACACAGTCGTCAGCTCTGTAAACACTTTTTAATGTTTTAAAAAAGTTGGATCTTTCGCAGTGTTTAGCGGAGCAGTAAAGTCGTTACTTCCCTGCATTTTTTCGCGGTTTGCTACTCAAGACAGGGATACCAATTAAGGGATACTCAGAAGCTGCTTTAGTGGAAAAAGAAGAGCTTTCGGGGATAAAATCTTGCTTCGAGGAACCCTCATACGTTTTTATCAATGCAGGAGCAATGCGGGGAAATGCCTTGTTTTTATTACGGATTTCAGAACCGAAGAAGCGGAGTTTTAATGAATTTCCAAGCAGTCCAGTGACTTAAAGGTAAAATAAATCACATTTTTCGATGGGAATTTATGTTGATATCAATTTTTGATTGACTTTTCCTTTGTGTTTTGGAGACATGTTTATGAAACGTGCTCAAATTAAGTCGTGCTGTTATCTTGAATTTCATCGAGGACAGTTTTGCCTTGATGCGCTGTAAATCGTACGTGTTTTACTTTTAAACATAAACTAATGAAGATTTGAATAAAATTTTTCGAAAGATTGTGTTGTCCAATTTTATGTGCTTGTTCATTCATTACATAGATTGAAAAGCGATTTTATGTAAACAAAACAAGACTTAGATTTTCTGTCTTCACTCGCGTCTCCTTTAATATGCAAATATGTTTGTGTATTTTTGCAATTTTGATTTCCAAATCAGTTTCTCGGGCAATTTTTGGCAAACAAAAACTGTATTTTATTCGGAAAGTAGTCGAACCTGTAATTCTAGACGGAGAAAAGTTGTTTTTGTGAACTTTTCTACGGTCTAAATGTACTGTGCAGACGGTCGGGTAATACTGTTTTTTGAGAATTGCTAAAATTGAAAAATAGCCTGGTCGTCAATCTTAATTCTTGTGCTTCCGACCTTCGTTAAGTTTCACCTTAGTTAAGCTTGTTCATAGTGCTTCGCTGTTAGGCTCTGCCTATCTATATATATTACATGTTATTAAACCCACCCCCACCAACAAAAACGTCTTTTGTTGTTAAGTTGCAGGTAGTCGCCAAGTCTAGTGTGTGGCTGGCATATAGAAACGTTTCTTTGAAGAAGGCATCTGTTCATACATTGAACAGCTGACCACGTGATACATAAGACACGCAATCACCAGAGTTGCAAGACTTGTTTTGTGTTCGCTCTGTTGAACCTTCTTGTATGTTATTGTTCATGTACATAAAACTTCACGTAAGCGCGAAATGCACTGATCCTTTGTTCAAAGGGTTTCTTTGTCTAATTAAATCGTGCTGGCTAGAAACGTAAGGAATCAGTTTAAAGAAGCATCAGTTTTGTATGAAACAAACATGACAGTGCCCCTTTAAACGTTTCATAATTTTGTACCTTATAGGTACATTTTTTGTACTTTGAATCACCCTATTTTAGATGAGATATTTAGCGAATCGTTTATTAACGCTGGATGCCTCCTTTTTATAAAAGCGACACTACAATATATGACACAATAGCGAATATTCCGGATCGTTATTCAGTTACAATGTACTTCGAAAGTGTTTTGCGCATATGAAGTTCTTATATCAAATGCTGTCAAGTAAAAAAAAACCTTACTGCGTATTATACTTTTTTAATAAAATAAAACGCTAAGGCGCATATTATTTTTTCCATTTCTTAATGCTGTGTTTAATAAGGATACATAACGAATAAGTTTCACATTTTTGAACAGTGGACGCGATGTTATTGAGGAGTGTGGTGCCTTTTACGCAATTAGTTTAAGGCCTTGGTCAAGGTCTTTAACCAGGAAAAATGGTTTGTTCGTGATACTTTTGACAAAGAGATTGAAACTAAATCGAAATTTGGCGTTTAGAAAGGTCTTATTGACATTAACATTTTTAAGTATAATAAGCTTTCCAATAGATCACTTCTCAAGAGTGCATTGCGTAAGAGAAGGTTGCATTCATTTCAAGTACAAATTGCCAAGTACATTACTGTAAAGATGTTTACTAATATAACTACTGTATTAGGAAAGAAACTGTGTTAATATATAGTGTGTGCGATAATATAAATTAAATTACCAAGTAGCATTGTTTGTTTAAAATGTGTTTTTTAAATCACCATTACAATTTACCAACTGGTCTCATTAATATTGCGAAAGATACTTCAATTGATGTTCTACTTCAGACATACATTTAGGCAAACTTCTGATTCCAATTTTCAGTTGAATATGCGGGCTGGACAACAATAATTATAACAATACAGCTAAGGAAGAAAAATTCCAGATCACAAGTTAGCGTCCTGCTTCATGAAAAAGATAAATAATTAGAATAGTTCTATGCTATGTAGATGGCTTGTGTTCAGACGTTTTACCTTGCAACTTTCACGTAAAAAATACACACAACTAAATACAAGACAAAAGGCATTAGAATTCGATCTGACTGAAACTTCCTCCGAACGAGTCTTCGATGGATCGATTCCATGATTCCATGGACTTGAATTTAAGCTTATGGAACATTCCGAGGCTCGGCTTTGTTTCAGAGCGACTGTGCGCAAATCTAAAACATCATTTATTTTCAACTAAAGCAGCCGCGCTCTTTATTGATAACCCGAGGAAATTGCGTTTGTCTTTTCACGCATATCATCTCTAAATCTCTAACGTTCTCACTGTCCTTTAGCTTTGAGCAAAACTTTATATAACCTTTTTATATAAAAAATCTTAGCGGTTGATTTGGAAGTTTTATTGACATTGTACAAACTCATTTATTTATATCTATAAATGTTGAGCCACGTAGCACTAGTGATACAAACAAGGAATCAGAGAATTAACTCTGTGTGTAAAATTATAGTGCAAAAGTCAACCCATAAATTTCCCTGTACTGAGCGTTAGCCCTAGTAAGGAAATGAGGGACCACACGAGGGAAAGAAAAAAAACTTTGACCTCGGTGGGATTCGAACCCACGACCTCCGGATTAGATCTTCCGTCGCTCTACCGCTTGAGTCACGAGGCCGTACGGGAGCAGATCGTGGGTAATAAGGTGGTAATTCGTGGCAAATGAGAATGTGAAGGGTACAAATAAATGTTGAGCCACGTAGCACTGGTGATACAAACAAGGAATCAGAGAATTAACTCTGTGAGTAAATTATAGTGCTAAGGTAAACCCATAAATTTCCCTGTACTGAGCGTTAGCCCTAGTAAGGAAATGAGGGACCATACGAGGGAAAGAAAAAAATTTTTGACCTCGGTGGGTTTACCTTAGCACTATAATTTACTCACAGAGTTAATTCTCTGATTCCTTGTTTGTATCACTAGTGCTACGTGGCTCAACATTTATTTGTACCCTTTACATTCTCACTGCCATGAATTACCACCTTATTACCCACGTTCTGCTCCCTTACGGCCTCGTGACTCAAGCGGTAGAGCGACGGAAGATCTAATCCGGAGGTCGTGGGTTCGAATCCCACCAAGGTCAAAGATTTTTTCTTTCCCTCTTGTGGTCCCTCATTTCCTTACTAGGGCTAACGCTCAGTACAGGGAAATTTATGGGTTTACCTTAGCACTATAATTTACTCACAGAGTTATTTCTCTGATTCCTCATTTATTTATATCTACCCTCGAGGGATATTCAAATATTGACGCCAAGTGTATTCAGGATCACAGGTGACCCACAGGAGGTGTGCGTCACGACTTGCAATGCCCCATGGGTTAATTTGTGGAGCGGCTCATTTTCCCTTCATCTCGACGGAGTGAGCATCTCCTACGTTTGCGTTATTTAGCCTGAATTTAATCTAGCGCCATTTCTTTGGTAAAGTAATGAAATATACAAGTCTACAAACGCAAAAATACTTCGTAAAGGCCGGTTTTTCTTTTTATCAGAGACGCTATTCTGATTTGAATCGAAACATACAATCCGTTTTAATAAACAAGACAACCGCAAAGATCAAATTTACGCACGGGTCAACGCCACGAGACCTAAATCACGCAACGACTGCTCCACGTGTTATACAGAACAAACACTGCTAACGCCGACAAAAGATGTCACTTTGAACATCAAAACCTATAAAAGTTTGAATGTTTTCTTCCTTCAACTATAATTGAGGAAAAAAAGGCCGAAAAAAGATCAAACAAGAAGATGATAAAGGACGCGCGTGCCCGCCGCGTGGGCGCAGAAAATTATTGTTTACGATAATGTGGCAACTGAACCGAGTAGGTTTACTTTGAGATCAGCTAAGGCAGTCATAGTGCTCGAATGTAACATTTAATTGTAGCCATAACGAAGAAGGGATATTTTTTCTCTTTAATTCTGCCTGAAAACATTTTGAATTGACATCGCTGAAATCCTTGAAAATGAACAATTTTTTCAACCCCACGCGCTGAAATAGCTTCTTGTTTGCCGCGAGGACTATTGTTTAAACAACGGCTTGCTCTTGGTCAAATCTCGTGACGCACACCGCCTGTGTGAATGGTGAACGAAGTATTCAAGTATTGGCTTGTTGCAGCTGAAAGATTTCTTTTTGTTTCTGGTAAGGTGAACGTTTTTGGTCTGAAGATTAGTGTGTCATCGAAATGCAGCTCAGTTGTACAGTCTACGTACAGGTTTAAGGGGCTATGTCACCATTTTTAGCATTACTTTAAGAAGCCAAAATACATCTTTACTTCAGTGAAATTCCAAAAAATAAGAATCCAGTTAGGTTTAAAATTATTCTACTAGAGCTCTAAGAGTAAAAATAAGTGACTTGGGCTGCAGATGGCCAGGATGGAAATGGATTGCATCTTGAAAAAATTGAGCCAATTTTTACAAGTTTATCGCTTGTGTCTCAGAAAATTCACTAAAACTCTGATTATGGTTTATTTTCTCTACTAAAATTCACTTGATATCTTCCTGTTAGTGTTCTTTAAACATTTCGTGTACGACAAAGGTACTTAGTTTTGATTTGGGGCAGTTTTGACCCGATAACCTCAAAATCACCATGACATAGCTCCTTTTAGTATCGATTTTTTTCTATATTTAAGTTTATAGGGTTTGGTGATGTTCGGTCTTGATCTATGTCTGAATTAAGGTATTTAAACAATTAAGCTTCATTTGAAATGTTTGTGTTCCTTTTCACATGTCAAGGAAGACAGATTGCAAGTATTTTGAAGATATTAGCATAATTTGGGCTGTTCGATCGCTGGACTGTCTTGGATAAAAGACAGTCTAGGGTAGGGCAGGGTAGTGTATGATATTGAAATTTCTTTATTTTTGGAGAGAGAATCACGCTCTTCATGTTTATCGTAAGTAAATAGAATGTTATCAAAGCTTATTGAGGCAAGACACTGATAGTCGCTTACTGGGAAAGCGCAATGTACCACGCTCCAGTTACAAGGAGTATCTGGAAAATCTGGAATCCGGAATAAGAATGGCATCCGGAACAGGAACAGGAATCAGAACCGGAACCGCAATAGGAAATTCTTTTTTTAAATATTTAAATAAGGGCAAACACAGTACATTGTAGCTAAGGTAAAGCATTAATATCAGTTCTGCATACTTCACAGTGAAGTTATAACGAATTATTGATATCTTCACATGTGTCGAGATATGATTTTTCTGCAGTGGGAGAAATCCAAGTATTTCACTGAAGTTTATGTTATAAATATTTTTCATTCATTTCTTTTCATTGATATGCAGGAGGAAGTCATGCAAACAAGGATCAGAGCCAGATTTCTCTGAGAAATGGTATCTCTGTGATATTGTTCTTGTTGTTGAGAAAGAAAGTTCCATGTCCATAAGGCCACTTTATCCATGTGGTCACCAGTGTTTGAAAAAATGTTCTGTTCAGAATTCAAAGAAAAAGCTTTAAACGAATTATTACTTAAAGAAGGATATGCTACTTGTCGTCTATTCAACTTCTAAATCAATTAATGAAAACAATACTATCCTTGGCCAGAGAATATCAGATGGAACAGCTAACGGAACGCTGCGAAAAGTATCTACTAATGAGAGAGCCCCACATCAAGCCACTGACTTTCTTGTTCTAGCCAATGAATACAACATGGAAGAACCGTGTCGGCAGTGTGGTGAAATCGCCAAGCCGTTTTCAATATCTGAACTGCGGTGTCACAAAAATATGCTTTGATCGCACTAGAGGATGTAAATCAGTTGGCTGAAAGACAAGCAGAGCTGCTGGAAAACAAGCTTTCTGTCAGTGAACAAAAGGTGAATACAGCGAGAAAAGAAGCGCAGGATGCAAGTATAAGGTTGTTGAGAGCTAGAGGGCGCACAGGCATTGTACAATACGGAACTACAGGACAAAGCAGTTCAAGACGGGATCGGTGCTTTTGTGCAGTTAGAGGGAGGTGTTTATTTCATTTCTCTGCATAGACTTCTGGTGGGAACACAACTTTGTACTACATCAATAAAACGTAAAACTGGTTTCATTCATGCAATGTATCAAGTCTCTTGACTGTATAGATTTATTTGTATTGCTCATATTTTTCAAGCTGGATATGGTTTTGGGGGTGGAGGGGCGTCTATTAGAGTGACCATTCAAATGGAAGTTCTTCAACCGCACTTGCGTATGGTGATATTTGTTTTTCAGTATTTTTTGAAAATGAAGTTTGACAGTTTCATGAATTTGGATGTTTTGGTCCTGGCAGCCATTGCGCATTAATAATAAGAGGGTCTCATTGGGGTTAACCGTTAACCGTTAGCCGTAAAACGGCCCAAAGGTTAGTCGTCAGGCGTAAAAATTGAAAAAAGTTAATCGTTAGGCGTAAAACATGTTAACGATTTGTCATTTGCCATCTCTTGTTAAGACTGTTATGTTGTTATGTGAGTTTGTGTCGTGTCCCAGAATGGTCCTAAGAACAGTGGGAATTAATTTGTAACTTTTCAAAACAATGGAAATTTATTTTTAAGATTTCTGCTAACTGTAACAGGAAGAAATTAACCGTTAGCCGAAAAAAGGCCAAAATTTTAACCGTTAACCGTAAAAGCCACCACCCCATTGATACCCTCTAATAATATTAAAACACTTTATAGAGCGTATGCACTCACGTGACCCATTTGCTTAGCAACGCATAGCAACCACTTTCGGCGGCCATGTTGGTGTTCCACTTTGGATGGCTTTGGATAGTGTGTTCGAACTGCAGACAACTTTTACGGCATTTTCTCGCTCTAGTCACTCGTTTTTTTTCAAATTATTGTTATCATGGTTCTGTGCTTAATCGTGGGTTGCGGAAATAAAACTGGAAAAGTTCGTGGAGACAAGGAGACAAGATATTTTCGAGTTCCTCGTGTGATATCGAATCAGGGAGAAGAAATATTGGAGCTAACCTCAACTAGGAGGCGACAATGGATATCTGCAATAAGCAGAGAGGACCTTACAGAGGCGAAACTGGAAAATGACAGGGTCTGCAGTAAACATTTTATTTCTGGCGAGCCCGCCAAAGAGTGGGACCAGTTTAATGTGGATTGGATTCCTACGCAAAACCTGGGTCACTCTAAAATTAAAATGCAGGATCAAAACACAGACATGGCTGATCGTGCTAATCGAGCTGCCCTGCGAAGGAAACGTCGCCAAGAGCTTATTGAGAAGGAAATCTTAGAAAAAGTGAAAAAAATCGATGAACCAGGTACGCCTATCGCAGAAATTTCTGATTTGGTTCAAGTTCCTTGTAGAGAATGTCAAACAGATGAGAAGGAACTCGAAAGTTTATCAGGTACCTGTACATGCAGACCTGTAGATACTCAAGATGCAGAAACGCCTATCGAAGAAATTTCTGATTTCATTCAAGTTCCTTGTAAAGAAAGTCAAACAGATGAGAAGGAACTCGATGAGCCTGAGAGGCCCATCGAAAGTTTATCAGGTACCTGTAAATGCAGACCTGCACACCCTCAAGATGCAGAAATGCAAACGACAGATGTACACCCTCAAGATGCAGAAACGCAAACGACAGATGTACACACTCAAGATGCAGAAACGCAAACGACAGAGTTAGAATATTTATTTAAAGAATGTAAAATTCAGTGTTTCACTGAAGAATACTTTGACTCAGATGATAAAGTCAGATTTTACACAGGACTACCCTGTTTGGACACCCTGAAGTCAGTGTTTACATTTTTGGAACCCCACATTAACAGGAAAAGTAAAACTCTAACTGCCTTCCAAGAGTTCATAATGGTTTTGATGAAACTAAGATTAAATGTGCCACAGCTTGACTTGGCTTACAGGTTTGATGTACACCAGTCAACTGTATCAAGGATATTTTTTTCATGGATGACATTAATGGACATCAGATTGACGCCACTGATTGTTTGGCCTGACAGAGAGGAGCTCTGGCGCACTATGCCGAAATGTTTTCAATTTTCCTTTGGGAAAAAAACAACCATTATTATTGATTGCTTTGAAATTTTTATAGAAAGGCCATCTAATCTGCTTGCGAGAGCTCAAACTTTTAGCAATTATAAACATCATAACACCGTTAAAGTACTCATAGGGATCACCCCCCAAGGATCAATTAGTTTCGTTTCAAAGGCATGGGGAGGCCGTACGTCTGATAAGTATTTGACTGAAAATTGTGGGATTCTGAAGAATCTACTTCCAGGTGATCTTGTGATGGCCGATCGTGGGTTTACAATAGAAGAAAGCCTGGTCTTTCGTCAAGCAAAATTGGCAATTCCGGCATTTACAAAAGGTAATGATCGTTTCCGGTTATTCCATTTCCGGTCATGCACGTGCATGTGACGTGCATGTGGCGTAAGGCGCGACCCGCCTATAATGTGTGAGTTTACATTAACATAACGAGCAAGTAATTATTAGCATAGGGCAAGAAGTTGTGATCTTGTGTGTGTAGTCTTCGAGTCGAAATATACGATGTTTTAACCTATCTGCTGGCTGATTATTGACACGACACGACTCGACATGGTGTCAGGAGTGGGATGAAATTAGAGCGGACTGAAACACGTCGAAATCTCCGGCAAAAATCGCGTCGAAATATCTGCTTTTAGGCGGTTTAACACACCGAGCGAGCGGACATGGCTGCCATGGGATTCAAAACCCCAGAGATGAATTGGGACGCGTCAGATTTGCGAGACGAATTGGCGAAATTCAAGCAATACTGTGATTTGATCTTCAGCGGTCCATATTCAAAAAAGTCGGAGAAGGAACAAGCCTCATTCATTTTACTATGGATTGGCAGGCAAGGTTTAGAGACATTCAACAGTTGGGCATGGGAGAACGATGGAGACCGTTCAAAGCCAGCAGTAATTTGGGAGCGATTTGAGAGGCACGTGGCGCCGAAAGTAAACCACAGGTTAGCGAGATATCAGCTTCAACAACTCAGACAGAAGAATGAAGAATTAATCGACGATTTCTTAACGCGTTGCCGAAATCAAGCTACGAAATGCAGGTTCAGAGACAAGGCCGAATCGGACGAGCGCCTGATCGAACAACTAATAATTGGAAGTAAACACAAGAAAGTTCAAGAAAGATTACTGGAAAAAGGCGAAGAGCTTACCCTCGACGAAGCTATCGACATCGCCAGGACGTACGAAGCCACAATTTCTCAAATGGAACAACTAGAAGGTGAAAGCAGCAAAGATATTCATGTGATCAAGGGCAACGACGACAATAAACCAAAGAAATGCCCCAACTGTGGACTCGAGCACCCCTTGAAGCCCAGAGAAAAATGCCCCGCCTATGGATCCGTATGTCTGAACTGTCAGAAAGACAACCACTGGGCAAGAGTTTGCCGTTCCAGGAACCAAGGAGGAACACGTGGAAGGTCTAGAAACAGAGGAAACACCAGATCTCGTCCTCGCTCTAGGAGCAGAGAGCGACGCGGCAGACGAAGATCCGCCAGTACCAACCGCAGAGATCAGAATGCAAGAGAGTTAAGTGATCAGTTTGAAACAATCACATTTGAATCAATCACCGTTGATGCTACTGAGCCCCAAGCTCGACCTGCAGATGAAATCTTTGTAACTATAAACATTGGTTTGGACACCACCAACAAACAACCAACAGCACTCAAAGCGAAGTTGGATACAGGAGCCCAAGGAAACATCCTGCCCCTGAGACTGTTTCGTCGTATGTATCCTCAAAACATCACACCAGAAGGTTTTCCCAAGGCAGGAGTTCTCAATCACTCACCTACAGTGCTTACGGCTTATGGAGGGACAAAGCTGGCTCAACATGGCAAATGCAGAATCCCTTGTGAATACAAAGGTAGAAAAGCGGTTGCAACCTTCTACGTCACAGAAGCAAACGGTCCAGCTATCATTGGCCTACCTACGTCCCTCGAGCTCAACCTTGTCACCCTGAATTGCTCTGTTCAGCAAAGCTCACCACAAAATGTCAACCACACGGCCGAGCAAGCTACACCCATCAAAAGCAAGGATGATTTGGTGCAAAGATATCCTGATTGCTTTGATGGTATTGGCAAGTTCCAAGGCCAATACCATATCACTGTAGATCCATCAGTACCCCCGGTTGTCCATGCCCAAAGGCGTGTGCCGCTAAGTCTACGTGATGACATCAAAGAGGAGCTGGACGACATGGAAGCTCGCGGCATAATCATGAAGATTAAAGAAGGCGAACCAACCGCCTGGGTTAACAGCCTAGTGTATCGCAGAAAGCCAAACGGCTCACTCAGAATATGCCTGGACCCCAAAGACCTCAACAAAGCCATTTCCAGAGAGCACCATGCGATTCCAACCTTACCAGAGATCCTTCCAAAGCTAAATGGAGCCAAATGCTTCTCCATACTGGATGCCAAATGTGGATATTGGAACGTTGAGTTAGACCAAGAATCAAGCTATCTGACAACCTTTAACTCACCATTAGGCCGCTACAGATTTCTTCGCATGCCATTCGGTCTCAAGATGTCACAGGACGTATTCCAAGCTAAGATAGATCAGACCTTCGAGGGCTGCGAAGGTACAGTAGGGATCGCTGATGACATAGTGGTTTTTGGAAAGTCAGAAGAGGAGCACGACCTTCACCTCACCGAGATGCTAGACAGATGTAGAACCACTGGGCTGAAGTTAAACCCAGACAAATGCAAGATTAAACAGAGGAAGATTAAATTCTATGGAGTCATATGTGGTGAAGAAGGAGTACAGCCAGACCCTGCCAAAGTTTCAGCCCTAAAGAACATGGCACCTCCTACTAGTAAACAACAGTTGCAGTCGTTCCTTGGTTTGGCAACATACATGGGCCCAT
Organism: Cladopsammia gracilis; assembly: GCA_022457155.1. Lineage (NCBI taxonomy): Eukaryota > Metazoa > Cnidaria > Anthozoa > Scleractinia > Dendrophylliidae > Cladopsammia > Cladopsammia gracilis. The sequence continues at coordinate 1,833,461 of JAJGOT010000043.1, forward strand.
TCATTTCAAGTCTCAGCACCTTGACAGCCCCCCTGCGAGAGCTAGTTAAAGATAACAGCATCTTTAATTGGAACCCTACACACCAACAAGCCTTTGAAGCAATCAAGAGTGCCATCAGTGCTGAAACTACTCTGGCATACTATGATCCAACTAAAGAAGTCACTCTTCAGGTTGATGCTTCAACGACAGGTCTTGGAGCTACCTTACTGCAGGATAAAAAGCCAATCGTTTTCGCCAGTAAAGCCTTAACGGACACTGAGTCGCGTTATGCCAACATAGAGCGAGAGCTACTAGCTGTGGTGTATGGATGCGAACGTTTTCACACTTACCTGTACGGCCGAACCTTCATCGCAGAATCAGACCACAAACCATTAGAGGCGATCCAGTTAAAAAACCTCATCTCAGCACCCCCAAGGCTGCAAAGAATGCTCCTGCGATTACAGCCATACGACATTACTATCAAGTATAGGCCAGGCAAGCAAATGCAGATAGCCGATGCTCTCTCAAGGCTATCTCCTGAAGATGTTGCTCCAATAGCTGATCTAAATGTGCAGATTCACGACATATGTCCACAATTCTCAGACAAGTGTTTGCAGAACATCCAGGCAGAAACAGCTAAAGACCCTGAGCTTGCCACCCTCAAGGAAGTGGTGTACAACGGTTGGCCCTCCACAGTGAAAGAGCTTCCCGCACTCGTACGACCTTACTGGACTTATCGAGAAGAGCTATCGATTGAAAACAGTATGATTTTCAAGAGTAACCGAATTATTATCCCACAGTCACTCCAGGGAGAAATCTTATCCAAGCTACATGCCAGTCACCAAGGTACAGAGAAGACCAAGTTAAGAGCACGCACGTCAGTATTTTGGAGGAACTTGAACAAAGATATTGAAGAATTAACTAAGTCGTGTTCAAAATGCCAGGAACTGCAGTCCAAACAAGCAAGAGAACCCTTGCTGCAAACTGAAGTACCGCCAAGAGCCTGGCACACTATAGGAACTGACATCTTCTACCTTGACGATGACGAATTTCTTTTGGTTGCGGATTACTACACCAAGTACCCGTTTGTCAGAAAAATTCCCAAGGGCCGCAGCACTAGCAAGTGTGTCGCAGAGCTGACCAAGCAGATCTTCAGTGAGCAGGGAATCCCTCGAATCGTGAGATCAGACAACGGTCCCCACTTTCAAGGTGACTACCGGCAGTTCGCGAAGGAGTATGGATTCCATCACGTGACAAGTTCCCCCAACTACCCGCGTAGTAACGGTTTCATTGAAAGCCAAGTTAAAGTCGTGAAAAGAGCTCTGAAGAAAGCAAAGGTGTCCAATGTAGACCCGAACATGGCCCTCTTATGCCTTCGAGCAACTCCGATTGACAACAAATTACCATCTCCAGCGGAACTACTGTTCGGAAGGCAAGTACAAGACAATCTACCCAGGAAAATCCAAAGTGACCAAGCCAGTGATGACGTTATCAAACGATTGCAAGAGAGGCAGGCCCAACAGAAATATTACTATGATCAGCACACCACTACTCTACCCAGTCTGGTCCAAGGAGAACGTGTGACCATTCAGAACCCCAGAACACTGAAATGGGATCCAGCTGTGGTACTGAATAAGGTTGAAGGAGTCCCCCGGTCTTATACAGTGTCTACACCAAGTGGCAAGCAACTACGTCGTAACCGATCCCAAATACGGCAAATCCCTCAAAGTTCCCCTAAACAGGTCAAGTTTGACCTGAGGAGAAATCAAGTTTACAGATTTTCCCCAGAAGTAGAGCACAGATCTCCTATTATGCAGCCCAGCCAGCCAAGCCCTAGGAGCAGTCCACGTTTGGGAACTGGCCATTCAGCCCACCCTGCTCAAGAAACTGTCCAACCCATCATCCAACCTCCAGAGGCTACCCGATCAGTAGGAGTAAACTCAACCCCAACTGCTGGAGGACAATACGTGACCCGTAGTGGGAGGACAGTCAAGGCACCCGTCAGGATGGGCATTTAAAACATTTTTGTCTTGTTTGTTTTCTTTCTTCTTCAGATGAACATTATTAGGTCATTGCTTAGAGGAACATTGCTAAGAACATTTCTTATAGTTCTAAGTCAGAGGAACACTTTATCAGGGTGTATCCCTACCGGACTCAGCAGAGCTGTTTAGTTCTTGATCTATACTAGTTTGTTATTTCACACTTTAATTATAATTGCTAGTGTTAAAGTATCACTCAGGTATTAGCTTTTCGGAAAAAGGGGGATGTAATGATCGTTTCCGGTTATTCCATTTCCGGTCATGCACGTGCATGTGACGTGCATGTGGCGTAAGGCGCGACCCGCCTATAATGTGTGAGTTTACATTAACATAACGAGCAAGTAATTATTAGCATAGGGCAAGAAGTTGTGATCTTGTGTGTGTAGTCTTCGAGTCGAAATATACGATGTTTTAACCTATCTGCTGGCTGATTATTGACACGACACGACTCGACAGCCAGCTTGATCCTATTGATATAGAAAAGACACGTGGTATAGCAAATGTCAGAATACATGTGGAACGAGTCATAGGATTGTTGAGACAAAAATACAGTATTCTTCAGAGTACATTACCTGTTGATTACCTAACGTGTTCCGACAAGTCTGCTTCAGGATGTCCGATGGTTGACAGAATGATTAGAGTTTGTTCTGCTTTAACAAACTTGAGCCCCCCTATTGTACCATTTGTTTAGTGCACTGATTTATCTATATGCATGGATATAAAAAGACCTGTTACTCCTTTTATGGCTGGCTTGCTGCTCTCTTTCTGTTTTGCAACCCCAAGGGGTACTCCAAATTTCCATGATGGGAGGGGGGAGGGGGGGGGGGGGGGTCCGATGTATTTTTTTGGTTGAAAATTTAGACTCCCAGTATTTTGGGGATCTAGAAACCCGCCAGTTATTTTTTGGCGTCTTAAAAAAGTGTATTTTGGGGAGTTTCAAATCTCTCTTTTTGTTGCGACTAGTACAAGTGTCAGGGTAAACGCATGGTATATTTTTTTGAGTATAAAATTGGGCCGAGAGTGGGATTATGGGACCGCTTGGGGGACAAACAAAGGAGCGCTCTTTTGTTTGTCCCCCCCAAACAATCCCATAATCACACTCATGGCCCAGGCCATCACTCTTTTCTAAAGTGGGTTACATACTGAGCCAATTTAGTGAATATTACATTGGTTTGTGCACTTGCAAGAACCTGCATGATGCAACTAGTGATATGAAAGTACTGAAACATTTATTAAGAAGACAAATTGAAATGCATTCTACAGGTTGTTTTTGTGGTTAAACTGTCTCTTTCATATGAAACTGAAAGATATTAATTGAAAGTGAAAGTCACAGCATAGGGAACAGCTCAAGTGCATCATTTTTCAAACAGTTAAGTAAGTGTCTCTTCATTTCTGCTACATCAAACTGGACTGTCTGTGGAAGTATTCCAAAAATCAGACATGTGGCAAAGGCAATTGAGAATACTCCACAATCGCTGCCATTACTCTGCTGCTGGACAGCAACAACTCGTATGCCAGAAAATTTGTCAATGCCAACTAGGTTTATCACCTGTTGCTCTACTTCAGTTTCGATGATTTTATGATAAAGACTGTCATATAGGTCCACAATTCCATCATCACTGCCAACTGTACTAACACAAACCCAATGTCGATTTCCAGTGTGTAGAATCTGAATAAATTGTCCTGTAACTGTACTAAAATTTCTACATCGTCCAAGGGTGGGTCTCTGCAGCCCTTCCATAGTCGGGTCGATCTCCCTCAGTAAAACATGTGCTTGGTGTATAATTTCACAATCTAGCCAGCCAACTGGGTCACAAATTATTTCATAATGTTCCTCAGTTAAGTTGCCCAATTTTGCCAACCTCTCAGAAACACCAGTGCTGGTGCCAGTACAAATTACCTCACTTTGGTCAGTTTCTTGAAGTAAAGATTTCTGAATTTGTTCCACACATGGCATCGAATTAGAACATGTTTTTGTTATGGTAGAATCACAGCTGCTAGTATCAGGAACTTCAAATGCACTTTGATTGACCTCTTTAAATAAAGATATTTTCTGATCTTGCTCCACAAAGGGCATTGAATCAGAACTTTCCTCTGCTGGGGTTAAACCATCAGTACTGGTTCCAGAACCTATGACCTCACTCCTGTTTTGAAGTACAGTTTTTTTCTCAATTGTTTGCCTGGGATTAGATTTGCAATTAGGGCATTTCCATGTTGTTGCTGCATTACTAGGCATGCGTTTGTAATTGACACATTGCAGGTGAAAATATTTTCCATTCGGACAGGAGTCGCTGTGACATTCAAGAAGTTTGTCTGTTTTTAAGGCTTTCTGTTTGCAAATGCAAATGTTTTCCATCTTCAAAGCTTCTTGAAAACAGCAACTTTGTGTAGCTTTACCAGATTTATTCTGCTTCTTACTAGAAGTGGGGGCTTTTTGACAAAGAGGACAAAGCCAGTTGTTTGGAATGTCAGTGATCTTTAAGCAGGATAAGTGAAAATCTGAAATGGGGCATGAGGGATTGCTGCAAGACACAACAGATGACCCAGGTGTAATTGTGCGACAGAAGCATACCCCTTGAGGATCAACAGGTTCAATGTTAATGTCTTTTTTCTGAGTGTACCACCTTCCAAGAATTTCTGGTAATATGCAGTACCTCCAAAAATGATTTATTTTGGGTAAAACATTGTTCCAGTGCTCATTGTTGGGAAGCACCCTCTCAACAAAAAGTTCTACCATCTCACTTGTTGGACGACAAACTACAAAGTCATTGTAAGCTCTTGCAGCAGTGAACAATTGTTGTTGCACCTGGTAATAATACTGGTGATCTTTCTTTAGCCTAAAGCCATCTTTCTCCAAAAGAAGACACGAGATCTTTTTGGTAATGTAACTGACAAAGTCAGCATCCTTAAGGCAATAGGGGCATTTAACCTCACCGCACCCTGAACCGCAGCAATCACAACAACACAGGAAATCTGGACTTGCATGGATCCATGGGTATTGAGCATTCACAATCAGTCCACATTGCTCCAATTTAAAATTAACATGTCTTTGTTTCATTATGTTTTCATAAGTTTTGATAGCAAGACTTTCATGCTTGCAACCATGTTCAGTGGCTGCAGTGGAGAATTTAAAAATGCTTGGGTAGCAAATTGTTTTAATGAGAGACTGCGATGGCTGGGCAGGGTTAGTATGGGCAGCTTGTTTGCTGACAGATGCTCCTATTCTTCCTGCTCTGTGGTAAAAAAACTGTGAGCTACTTGCTTGCTCCCTGGTGTCTTCCTCAATCAGTTTTAACTCATCTTGAGTCATTTCTAATTTTATTTCTGAGCATGCTTTCAACAGATCATGGTATTCCATATCCAAGTATTTCTTATCAAACAGGTCGGGAATTGACTGAATTTGGCTGCTTTTGGGTAAAAATGTCTCTGAGTAGGGGTGGATGATGCTTAGAACAACTGGTTTCTTCTTGGAAAGACTAAGCCTAGCAAAGAAATCGTTCAGTTCTGAAGAATCTGGTTTTTGTACTTGTCTATCTGAATCTGCTGTTGTAGTTAATTGAACTGGTTTGGTGGAACAGGTCGATGCAAATTCCACCTTCTGATCGAGGTTTTCCTTTAGTTTTTTCGCTGAGCTGAAATTTATACTCTCTACCTCTGCAAACGAAATCTCTTTCACAAAACTTGGCAAAAGCCAGTAGCTTTTCATCTGTGTACAGGAGAGTTTTCCACGGATCCTGTTAAAAGTCTCTAAATAAAACAGAACGCTTGCAACGTGCGAGCAGCACTCGCCCAGCCCGGCCATACAACTGCAGTGAGCACTTAAAATTGTTCCCTCTTTGTTTGTTATTATCCATAGAGGAACACAAGGATCGTTCATTTTCTGAGAGTGACGCACCTTGCCAATCACAACGTAGTTGCCGGCAATAACATGACCTTCCACAGTCTTGACAAATCCTGAAATCATTTGGTTGTAAGCCTGGAGGCTTTTAAAGGCCTTAAACTGGCTCTGCGAATAGTAACTTGTTTCCAAAACCAAAAAAGACACCAGATCAATCGATTCCACAGGCGGTAGGCTTTCCCGATCAAACTCTTTTTCTGGGATCAAAAAAGGATCAATTCCCACAGCTGATATTTTTTCACTGTATCGTTTGGCCACATGGGCCTGTAAACCCTTTGCGTAGTCGGACAATGGAGCGGCGGACATCTTAGATATGGAACACCAATATGGCGGATGCCTCGTTTTCGTGCGCTCGTGCAGAGCGATGACGTCACGTGCATACGCTCTATTAAAAGTGTCAATAAAAACACTTATAAAATTCATTAATAATTCATAAGGTAAGTACAAAAGAAATGAAACTTTAATGAAGGTTTGTAAAACCCAATACAAATCAACTGAGTTGATGAATTATTAAACAGTAGCATTAACTTTTGATACAGACAACTGCTCAACTAATTAGCATGCATTAACTTTTCATACAGATCTCTACTCATTGTTTCATTTCATAAGTAGGATAAAATATTCGCGTCCGATCTGTATGGTCGTTTTCAATAGACCAATATCACGCTAGCATGACACAAAAATATATTTAGTTTATTGGGAAAAAGAGCCCAGCATCAAATTTAGCATATCGATATTAGTAAAACTACAAAGTTTTGTAAAGATTGCTAGCAAACTGAAGAAGATATGAAATTTTAAAACTAAGCATTTTTACAAAGAAATGTATGGTGGACGGGCATAGATTGCCCGTCCAGCCTCGTTTTCGTGTTTTTCCCATACATTTCTTTGTAAAAATTAGGCCAGAGTACTAAGTTTCAAAAGTCCATATCTCCTTCAGTGTACGAGCAATCTTTACGAAACTTTACAGTTTAACTAATATTGATGTGCTGAATTTGATACTGGACTCTTTTTCTCTTTAAATTAAATATGTTTTCATGCCCTGCTAGCGTGATATTGGTCTATGGCTCGCCTTCGGCTCGCCACATACAGATCTCCCGCTCGTATTTTATCTACTACGTAACAGAATGAATCCATTAGGGACACTATTTAAAAAGAATTTACAAGCAATCGCAGAGTAAGAAGCCCGAGAGCTTGCTCGCAGGCCAGTCCTTTACCCGTTGCAAATGTAATACTTGACCGCCGAAAACGAGGACATTATGAACACGATGTACTGATTAAAATTAAAATTAAAACCGATCTGCAGTCTTGAAAAGGATTTTTCAACATAGACATGAGTTAGATATTGAAATGTAATTTTTCAGGTTACTTGTGTAAGCGGTGGTCCAGTGGTGTAAGGCGCTGTATTGTTGAACCTGCTTTCGCGCGAGTTCGAATCTTGGAAACGACGTTGAGTAACTTTTTGTTTTTTCTCACTTTCTTTTCTTTTTAAACGGAAATTTGAAGTTGGCATTTATAGCGTTTTGTATCATAGGAGTCTTTATTTTTTTAAGCGAACTGTTGCAGTCAAACAAAATCATAGAGTTAACACGTGTGAAGTCCTTTTTTTGCGATAGATAGGATTCGCTCACTAAAAAGCGTGCACAATAGAATCGCGTAAAATCTATAACGTGCTTGTCAGTGATTGGCTTCTTAGTTCCGGCCTAATCCATATTCATGTCACTTGCAGAACGTGTCAAAAACCAAGCAAGTTGTAGTTGAGCGAGGACGGCGGATATCGTTGTTGTCTTAAAAGAGTGGGGAGTCGCACGAGAGATAAGACAGAGATGAAGCGAGGAAAGAAGTCTTCAAACTTGAAACGCGTACGAGTACAACCGAAGGTGCGTACTGGTTTGAGAAAATATATTGTTACAATTTTGTCCCGAAAACTAAAATAATTTTTATTTCTTCTCAAAAAGAGAATTTGAAGCCGCACGAGGGAAACCGAAGACAAGAAGCAAAGAAAGAAAATTTTTAACAAGTTCAACCAAATGTGGGCAGTGGTTTCAAACTATATTATTTTTAATTTTCTTTTCCAGCAAAAGCTAAATCTATTTTCAAAATGCTGCTCGTAGTACAAGTGTGACCACGTGCACTTTGAGCGTCGCTTTCTTGGCCGTAAAACAGTACATTTGCATTAGTCGTATTTGCTTCATATAGTGCAGTAAAATGTAGCAGTCTTGCTTCTAAGCTATAACGAACGTTGAAATAAGTTTTGGCCGCTTAGTTTTACCACGTCCGTAAAATTCGTAAAAACAGCCTCGCGCATAGGTCATTCGCGTGCATCCTAAATTTATACGGGAAGCTTTCCAACGCGTATAAAACTCGTTTTTGGTAAGATTTCCGTATAACCTCATACATTAATTATAAATGTATACGCTATTGTTTTTCTTTAGGCGTTTTATTGTTTTGGCTTCTGTTTTAGTTTTAAGAACAGTATGCATAAGTAATGTACGGGGTTATATGGAAATCTTTCCTGGTTTTAATTTTGCTTGCGTCATTAACAATTATTTACGGATATTTTTAAGATGCATAAAATTTAGAAAGCAAATGAAAATGTCCTCACCAATGAATCTGTTTATTTCTGTTTTCAGGATTACTAACACAGTGGTGCGGAAAAGAGGAGGAAAACAACAAAGAAGACAATAGAAAATGAAAGATGGACAATGGAAAATGGACAGTGGACAGTGGAATTACTGAATCGAGAGGAAGTGCTAACAAAGATAGGAAACTTTAGGCTCTTACTTCGTGTAGAGGACACAAATGACGTAAAACAAAAGGAAACAATACTTCATCAAAATTCTTTTACCCAAAACCAATGGGGGCAGTACGCAGCTCCTACAAGGTCTTCTCTGATTTGCTGAGAAAACAATAGAACAAACAACACAACAATGGACCCTAGTCCTGAAAACAATAGAGCTGCGTGATACAGAGGTCCAATGAAATTAGAGGTTGTAAAGAGCTGCGTGAATGACCGAAAACAATGTTTCCTATTGTTTTACGTCATCTGTGCGGTATACGAAGTTACACCCGAACGTTAGCATTTCAGTTATAGTTATAGTTAGTTCTGTGGCTAAATCCTGAGAAATAAAGTCTTCAGGCAAACATGGAACGCGGATCTGCGTTTAACACACAAAATTCGCAGCGTATGCAAATAAGGTCACGTATGGAGCTTTTTTCTCATGGCTAAAATTGGGTGACATTTGCCTCTAATTTTTCAACTCGTCCCCAGACCCACGATTTGACCCTTAAAACCACAGCGAAAACGCCATTTTTTTAAAGGGAAGATCAAAATTTCCCCATTTATAAATTACTTTTCGGAAATTCACAATCGGATTCCAGTAATTTGGTTATTATTCTATCCGGAACGTTAAAATATTTTAATAACTTTAAAAAAAAGTCCCGTCATTTTGACCATGAAGTGACCAATGTCACGTAAAGGCTTGTATGGAGTTCAACTGCGCAGTCATCGCTATTAGCAGTATAACTCATTTTAATAGGCCAAATGACAACATCCACACGCGGTTTTGAAGAGACGGAGATGTAGTGAACGTTTTGGTGGGAAATATAATTTAAGGGAAAAAATGGGTACGGATCCGTCAAAAAAGAAGTACTGACCTCACATTTTCGCCCGTGTAAACTATGCGTACCATGTCTTTTGGGATTGATCCGGACCTGTGTTTTATCAGTTTTGGGGGCCATAGACGTCTATGGCCCCAAAACCTGATAAAACACGGGTCCGGACCCGTTTCTTCATTTCTTACGTCAGCTTGCATAATAACTTCGCTGAGCGCATGCGCAGTAAAAATCCGCGAGCCCCTGGGGACTAGAAATTGGTCCGGTCCCCCCAAAAGTGTAGTTTAAACGCAACCTTCCAAACTTGGTCCTTAGGCCTTTTTTTGTCCCACCTGCAGTAGAACATTATCGTGTAAACGGCTAAAATTATGCGGTCCGTACCACTTTTTTGACGAGTACGTGTCCGATTTTTCTGCCGTGTAAACGGCCTTTTAGTTGGAGCGAAAAAAAAACCCGTCATTTTGCCATTTTTTCAGTGCAATAGGCTTCGACTGAGCCCATTTTGGCTCCTGTTAGTCATTTAGGTGATGACTTGCGCGGACTAGTGTCCAGGCCGTTCGAGCTCAATTGCGCATGAGCAATAGTTCATTTTAGTAACACGCACGCCCAGAGCAAATGTCTCCTTTCAGGGGGCAATTGTTTGGTATGATTTTTTTTGTAATAAAACCGTGTTACATGCCTCCTTGGCGGAAAGCCATCCAGTCTTAAAAATACTGATTCAGTGAAGGCACAACGCTATACAAATTGTAAAGTTCTTTTTACATCAGCCACTATTTTATAAAGATTAGTTTTTAAAAGACAGTGAATTTAAGGATGTTTAAAAGAGTTGGAACGTTGAGCGATGTTCTGTAAATTATTTAATTTGATTCATCGTATGGGTTTATTTTTATGTATATTATCAAAAAGCAGCGAAGCAAATTGATATTGATTTTAATATAAGTTTACTAAAACTTGGCGACAAAAGCAAAGGCGATTTTTTAGTCTAGAATTGGTCGTGATCGCTCAAAGTTTCTGCCATTTCCGCACAACGTTTGGTTATCATTGTTTCATCTTCAGTTGGTGATCATGACGCAAAGAGGTGATTCTTTTAAGGTGGCTCTGTAAGGCTTTAATAACCTTTTCGAAAAGCGTAAAGCGCAAATTGCTGTGTATTTGTTCAATCAGGGATGATAGTAAAAGACGACAGCTAGATGAACCTGGGAAATAACTTAATATCATTAACAGAACAAACAAACAATAAACTGACCTAAAATGCAAATTTGAAAATTTGACAATTTGACAATTCTTGGTTTTCATTGCTTACAAGATCCAAACACAAAGGCTTTAAAAAATTGGAAAAAAGAATTCAATTCTGTAGAAAAAGGTTACAGAGAAAATGAATTTCAGAAAATTACAAGTCTTGCATATGCCATGTTGGTGTCCCTCTTCAAGACTATTAGAATGACACATTTATAATTCTATAGTTTCTGAACATTGAAAAGAAACTCAAAAATATTTCCGTTTTATGGCATTCGCGAATCCGGCAGTTTCAGACCGTCACAAATTTGATGAAACTTTAAAATGCTTTAAAATGCTTTACTTCTGACAAGGATAGTTTACGACCGTAAAAATTGTGTTGCTTTGGCAATTTTTATAAATGTTATTGCATCAAAATGTTCAGGTTAGATGAGAAATTGTTTCTTTGATTTGTAATTTTGAATGAGTCGTGAAAAAACATTTTAGTTGTTCGTTTAAGGTGGCTCCCAACAGTTTCCAGCACTTTCTAAGACTTAGATTCTGATGGGTCATTAAAACCACTCTTTATCAGCTGATGCTACAATCATGATATCAAACGAATGTCCAATGATTGGTGAACACGTTGTTATCATTTAAGTGACACAATATGTTACTATAGCAACAGTATAACGTGCTGAAAACACCCTTCAATTTACCTTTAAGTGTTAATAACTCAAAAATGACTCGGTGAAACACATTTTTTATTGTTGAATTTTGATTAGTAGGAAAGGATGCAACTTTTGGCAAAGTTTAAAAAAATTCTGTAGGTAGGGTTCAGAGCCACGTTAAATTTTCGAAAATTTAAGGTGGCTCTGAACCCCACCTGCAGAATTTTTTTAAACTTTGCCAAAAGTTGCACTTTATCATACTGATCAAAATTCGACAATAAAAAATAAGGTTCACCGAGTCATTTTTGAGTTATTAACACTTAAACGTAAAAAGAAGAGTGTTTTCAGCACGTTATACTGTTGCTATAGTAACATATTGTGTCACAAAAATGATACCAACGTGTTCACCAATCATTGGGCATTCGTTTGATATCATGATTGTAGCATCAACTAATAAAGAGTGGTTTTAATGACTCATCGAATTCTAAGTCTTGAAAAGTGCTGGAAACTGTTGGGAGCCACTTTAATAAAGGGGAAAATAAATTTAAAAAAGACGTTGTTTTTGTATAACGTATAACGTATAACGTACAACTGTATAACATTTTCATTTCGTAAAAAGTTGAAACTGGATTCAGTAGTGGGAACAAAAACTCGGTTTCGATTTGAAACCAGACATAGGGTTTTATTCTGGGCTGTAATTACTATTTAAGTGTTCATAGACTTTTTTTTTTCTGCCAACACATGATGTAGCACTAGCCAGAAGCAAACAAAAAGAAAATTGATTTTTGAGTTAATCTAACAGTCGAAAAATTGTTGTTAAACTCGACAAAAACATAGTCACAAGTATAACAGCATGGAGTAAAGCAATAGGCCATTTCCGAGTTACGTTACGCCTCGTTGTCAAAGCGAGGCTAGGTGCACAACCTTTCATATGGAAATAAGTTTTTATTGAAATGCAAATAAAACTCATTTCCATATGAAAGGTTGTGCACCTAGCCTCGCTTTGACATAAGGTAATAGGGCATAAGGTAACTCGGAAATGGCTTATTATTTTTTGTACTCCAAATTGTTGAATTATTTTTCGACTTGCTCCAATCATGATAAAAAATTAGAATATAAAAAATATTAAAATATTAAAAGCAACTCGTTTGAAGAAACGAAAATTCGCGATATTTTTTTGGCGCTACAAACAAGAATTGTGTTGGCTGAAGAAGGTTTAGTTAGAGCAACATGGCAAGGTATAAAACTGTTCTAAGGAAAGATTGAAATGGACATGATATAAAAACGTTCCAAAACCGAATCGTTGGTAATCAGTTATATAAATCTTTTTAATTCCGTGCTTAAAAATTGTTCACAGTGATTTATAACTTGACATGGTGCTTTTAACGTTATTTCAAATACTCTGTTTTCACCGACACGTGCAAGAAATTGAAAAGACAAGGTTATCGGGTAAGATATTTTCAATCATAATTTAGTTTGAACAAGACATCGGGCATTTTACTATACTTGACTTAGACATTTTTCTTCGGGAAGTTTGGAATATATTTTTCCACAATTTTTGCACGAGGTGGTGTATGAAAGTTTTTTGGCGGAAAGATTCTTAAGGAAAACCTTTATAATTTTTTTGTCGAAATTGTTGTTAGGGGAAACGCTGTGTAAATTTTTCTAGATTTTCCGAGCCAAAAGACTTGTGTATATATATTGCGAGAATTTCTCAATTAACTAATTAAGATACTTAGTTAGAAAGACAAGGTAAATAAAAACATTTGTTTATACACTATCGTATTGTAAGTGAAATAAATAAAATGTTACAACTTGAAGACTTGTTTTATTGACTACAATTTCAGAATAATAAAATATATTATTTATACTCAATACAAGCAAGGTTGAAAATGAAAGATTTCAATTTTAAAAAACAGTGCATGCGTATATTGGGCACCCGTATTTTTCGAAGTTTTTTTGCAGGAAAATTTAAACCCTTCAAACAAATGTTTACTAAGGCAAACAAAAGAATATACAGATAACACAAAGTTGCAAAATCAATTTAAAAAAAAAATGGCGCATGCGCATTTTGGGCGTCAGTATTAAGTCTTTTGTTTGGAAAATTAAACAATTTAGAACAGTTGTTACAATGGAATAATATAAATATCGAGAAAAAATTGAAATAGTGGTAGTTAAAAAATCGTATCTAAATTTTTGCAAAAAAACTGTCGAAAATAAGTCTTGGTACTCTTTTGTTTTCAGAAAAAATGTCTGAATGGAGTGTAATACTAAGTTTATCAATTTCAGTCTTTTAACAGTGCAAATCGCTTTTGTTGGAGTAACATTAAAAGAAAAAAGCGTCCGCGACGCTTGTTACTCAACGTTTGTAGTTTCACACGAAACTTGATTTGCACTCTAAAATGTTTTCATTTCTCTGCGCCCTTTATATAGGTAATAGCGTCCGTTTTAAACCAACTGCGGAAATTATTTCCCGTTTAAAACAGTATTATTCAGTTCGAAATACGCGTCTTTAAACTGAGACATTCCCCTTTATATCTCGATCTAAAACGTTAGCAATGCGTTGTTTCAAAAATATTTTATAGGGATTTTTCTGAATAAGCGCTTTTACTGCTGTAATAAGCGTCGCCTCCCCCCAGGGGCCCCGAGGTCGCGTCACTCACACACGGTGGTCATCATCCATAGCGCCGTGGACGCCTTAAGGTTACAGTGTACCTTCGGGGGTGTCTCCAGTATAACAGCTCTAGCGTCTTAAGATTACACTTAATATACCTAAACCCAGATATCAAATTAAAGCTTATAGAGCTGGCTATCTAAATACGGAAACCATTTGGTAATAAAATGAATTGTTGAATTTTTTACGACGTCTAAATTCGAACGTCCGAATCAGCTTTGAAACGCTATAACTCAAAGCGATTATTATATTTTGCTAATTTGATTTGTTCTCGGGTTTCCGGACACGAAGCGCTAAAAAAACGTGTCGGCGATTTTCCATATTCAATTGCAGTGAAAAGTTACAGAATATTTTTGAAAAGGGGAGAAAAAAAATTGGAATGATCGCACGGAAATGCCTCTTGACGAAAAAGTTTTAGGAATTAAGAAATTCGCCGACACGTTTTTGTTGATTATATGTTAGCCTAGCTTCTGTCCAAATTTAAGGAAAATCGAACAAATTCCCTTTGAGTTGTAGCTCTTTAAAGTGTCCCCAACAAGCGAAAAATTAACTTTGAGAAAACGGCGCTTAAAAAAACATATCGCTTAATAAACAAACTCCGCCCACAAAAGTTATACCGTCATTTCTCCGTCAATTTTCACTATTTTTTGATACTTTTTTTTTTTGGATGAAAGTTCATTCTGTAAACTTTATTTTAACGCCAAAAAAAAATTTTCAATAAATTTTCGATCTGAAGGTACACTGTAACCTTAAGGTAAGACCTGCACCTTTCGTAACGCCTCGCAGGATTGGCCAAGAAAACAATACAACAAACAACACAACAACGGATCCTAGCCCTAAAACCAATAGAGGCGCACCTTATCTAGGTACAGTGAAATTAGAGGTTCCAAAGAGGTGCAGGCCAACTGCGCAGTAAGACCTCTACATTCTGTCTCCAGCCGGAGCGGTCTTGTGTCATGCATCTTTCTGATTTAATTCTAGGTCCAGTGAAGTGGTCCTTAGGGGCCGATTACATGGCGAGTTTTAGCCCGGGCTGAAATTTCAGCTCGGTAGGCAGGCTGGAATTTTGTTGCGATTACATGACGAATTTCAGGGTATATACTTCATTGTAACACATCATATAGGGATCCTATCATATAGGGATCCTAAAAACTCATTTTAAAATGCTTAGCTTTTATTTACTGTTATGGGTAGTGATATCCATAACAGTAAATAAAAGCTAACCATTTTAAAATGAGTTTTTAGCCCTTAGTAAGTGCCGGATTCTTTGACGTGCATAAATTAAAACCACCATGAAGTATATACCAATTTCAGCCCGGACTGACAGCCGTAGCCGCCATCTTGTTTTATTGAAAACAAATCATTGCGCATGCCCAAGTGCACTTTTCTACCCAGGTGACCTCGCTTTCAGCTCGGGCACCTTATTCCAAAATGGCGGCCAATTTATTATTCTTTTATGTGCATTTTAATTAGCCCTCTTGGCCTCGTCAGCATGTCCAAAATACAAAGGAGTTTTCAAGCGAAAACGAGGCGAAGAGGGCTAATTAAAATGCATATAAAAAAATAATAAAAAAATTGGCCGCCATTTTGGCATAAGGTGTATTCTGAATGAGTTTTTTCAGCCCGTTTTGACAAACCGAGCTGGAAATTTCAGCCCAAGCTGAAACTTTCTTCATGTAATCGCAAACGTCGTTTTAAGAAGATTTCTTCAAAAAAACAGATCTCTGCAACAAAACAAGAATTTCGTTTTATCGACTGAGTCGATAAGGTAAATTAGCCACCGTAAAAAGATTCGAGAAAGCTGAGGTTTCGAATGCTAGCCCTTCCCCGGAGCGAATCAAGGGATTGTGGGTAGTGTCATTTTTTCAACGTCTCGGAGATGTTCACGAAAACGGTCGCCCAATCTCCTCCCTGTTTCGCCAATGTAGCTCTACAAACTATTCTCACTGCATAATTAATTAGCTCGCAGCGGAAGTTTAAGTAATCCTTCGCATTCACCCGTGATCGCGCACGCTCGTGGTGGTAGTGATGCTTTGCGCTCCTCAAGTATAAAATTGGCCGTTTTCACCTTAAACGTGGTCATTTCATCGGTACTCCGGGACGACGGTCATTTCTCGCTTAGTATCACTTGTCAACCGCCGCCAGCGTCATGGCTGACCGTGCTCTTCCTGCACCACCCGCTCCCGACGTTGCTCCAGTTGTTGAGAACCCAGCGCCTCCAGTGAATCCGCCCCCTGTGCCAGCATTAGGACCAGAGCCGGCCGCGGTACTTGGAGCGGCAGATGAGGTAATTTTTGGGTAATTTTATAGTCTTTCGGCCTGGGGTTTATTCCGCTTTTGTATCCCTGGGTTGCCCGCTAGTTTTTGATTTCTAGCAGTTTATGTATTTCTCTTCGGCTGGGCCATTTGCGTCCTTTAGCGTTTCTTTCTCGCCGCCATTCGGGTTTGGAATAGCTTT
This sequence comes from Cladopsammia gracilis, assembly GCA_022457155.1. Classification (NCBI taxonomy): domain Eukaryota; kingdom Metazoa; phylum Cnidaria; class Anthozoa; order Scleractinia; family Dendrophylliidae; genus Cladopsammia; species Cladopsammia gracilis. The sequence continues at coordinate 1,850,004 of JAJGOT010000043.1, forward strand.
GGTTGGTTTTCAATATTCTTTCGTCGCTCCGACGTTTGTTTATGCATTCCGCGCTTTCCTTGGCATAGTCTTTTAGTCCGTGCCATTTTAGTTTATTACGGCTTTGTTGCTTTCAAGTCCCATTGTTTTCCACGTCACCTTTCGCTTGCCCTTTCTTTTCGGCGTTTGTTTCGCATCGTTAGTTTTATTTTCGTTCTGGTACTTTACATTTCGGGGTGTTTCTCGGTGGAATTCTAGCGTTTGTCGCCAGGGTGCGGCATATTTGCGCGTTATGTAGGTGTATTCCACCCTTATTAGGGAGTGTGCGGGATTGCAAATTAGTTCTATTCCTTTGTTGTTAGGCGCTTACTTTCTTATTCATTTTTATGCATATTAGTATGTGTCAAATTTCCTGCAGTCCCGCACCCCACAGCGTGTTGCAACTCCGGCATTTGTTCCATGCTTTCTGCGCATGTTATGTTACTTTCAGGTCGCTTTCCCCATTGCCTTTATCGTCTCCCTTAGCATGTCATTTCCTTCGGCGTTTGTTTAGCATCGTTAGTTTTATTTTCATTCGGGTAACTTTGCACTTCGGGGTGCTTCGCGGTCAAATTCCAGGAGTTTGCCGCCTGTGTGCGGCACGTTCGCGCGGTATTTAGGGATATTCCACCCGAGTTGGGGGCGTGGTGCGAGAATGCAGAAAATTGGTTCTTTTATTTTCTTTTAGGCGTTTACTACCGGTTCTCTTTTCATTTTTTATACATTCTAGTACGTGTCTGATTTTCTGCAATCCCGCGTCTCGCAGCAAATTGCTATAGGATCGATTAAGATTGTTCAGGGCTATGAGTTTTTTACATGCATGAGTATCCCACTGGTGAAGACTGCTGAGAGCAGTGAGTTATTTTGAGTATTCCACCAGTGAAGACTGATCAGTGTATTGAGTTATTAAAACGACTATCCCACCGGTGAAGACTGCTTAGTGCAGTGGGTTGTTATGAGTATCCCACCGGTGAAGACTGATCAGTGGCATGAGTTATTGAAATGCATAAGTATCCCACTGGTGAAGACTGTTGGTGCAGTGCGTTATTATGAGTATCCCACCGGTGACGACTGTTCAGTGTTATGAGTTATTTAAATGCATGAGTATCCCACCGGTGAAGACTGCTCAGTGCAGTGAGTTATTATGAGAATCTCACCGGTGAAGACTGATCAGTGTAATGAGTTATTAAGATGCACGAGTATCCCACCGGTGAAGACTGTTGGTGCAGTGAGTTATTATGAGTATCCCATCGGTGATGACTGATCAGTGTAATGAGTTATTAAAATGCATAAGTATCCCGCCGGTGAAGACTGCTCAGTGTAGTGAGTTATTATGAGTATCCCCACCGGTGAAGACTGATCAGTGATATGAACTATTAAAATGCGTGAGTATCCCACCGGTGAAGACTGCTCAATGCAGTAAGTTATTATGAGTATCCCACCGGTGAGGACTGATCAGTGATACGGGTTTTTAAATGCATGAGTATCCCACCGGTGAAGACTGCTCAATGCGGTAAGTTATTATGAGTATCCCACCGATGAAGACTGGCCAGTGGTACGGGTTTTTTAAATGCATGAGTATCCCACCGGTGAAGACTGCTTAGTGCAGAGGGTTATTATGAGTATCCCACCGGCGAAGACTGTCAGGGTAATGAGTTTTTGAAGGAGTGTCCCATCGGTGATGACTGCTCAGTGCGGTGAGTTATTAGGAGTGTCCCACCGGTGAAGACTGCTCGGTGCAGTGAGACCGGTCAACCCAATGAATTACTATGATTATTCCGCCGGAAAAAAAAAAAAAGAAAAAAAAAACACAAAAAAAAAACACACAAAAAAAAACCAAACAAAACAAAACAAAACAAAAAAAAAAAAAACCACTAAGCCACACGGACTCTAGATGTTTCATGTATATCAATGCACAACAATAATTATCCAAGTTATGGCACCACGAGGAACTACATTCCAATCAATAATGAGTTCGTTTTACATGGTTTCCTTCCTTCCCCCCATTTAGAATAGGTTTTATACGGCTCACAGGGCGACGTTTATGACCGAGGGTTGTTCTCTAGTCGGGGATTGTTTTTCACCGCTTTGCACAAGCCTGAGAGGCTAAGCGCTTTAGCGGTTCCGAAATGTGTCACTGCTTGCTTTTGTTTATAATGTGTGCGATTTCTTGCTTTTGTTCAAGGTCGTAATCTTGAGGTGTGATTTTCCTGCCGTTGCTTAGAAGCGTCAGTTGCCATAATGGGCAAGTTTGATTGATAGGACTTAAGTCGCATGGCAAACACAAAGCAAAAAAACAAAACATAAAAAAAAAAAAAAAAAAATTCCGCATTCGGAGTTGCGCCGGGTGTGTAGGTGCAATTTCCAGTTTGTAATTTTAGGGCCCCTCTTATAACTCAATGCGCCTTATAACTCAGGGTACGGTATATATCAACAGTGGATTGGTATTTCACCAGGGAAGGCCGCTCGAGCTTGGAATACCATGCGGTTTGGGGTATGTGTTATTTGGTATGGGCGTCCTTACGTTATCGCTTGTTTGCTCGGGATGGCAAATCACTGTCTCATTCTTAGGTTATTTCTCCTTTTATAGCCTGCTGCTCGTATTAAGATGTTGGAGGACCGGATTAAGTCCTTGGAGCAGTTGAAAACATCAGAAAGCTCCGAGTCTGCTCTTGCGGCGTTGCGCGGTCACATCAGTCGCCCACCTGCGATGTTTGATAAGTATGAAGCCATCGAGCTACTTCAATCTTTGGTCCGTCTCGCAAGGAACGAGAGCCACCAGAGAGCGGATGAGTTCGTTGCAGCACTGGACGAGATAAGGGCCAGGATGGACGCTTTGGATGATGCGCAGCTACAGCGCCTTTTTCTTGGGCTGCTGGGAGACCCGGTTCGGGCTAAAATGGCAAAAGAGGCCACCGCCATTTTGAAGGGCGTTGGCAAAGCATCACCGCCACCCCTCTCTAACTACGCTCTTCCTGTGCGCAGACCGGCCCCTTATCCTGGCCGCGCTCCAGTACGTTGTTACAGATGCTTCAAGTGGGGACATTTCGCTCGTTCATGCCGTGCTCCACAAAGTGACAGACAGTTTGGTCGGGGCCGTGCTGGACGTTCGTAGGTTTCAGCTGTACTGTATTTGGCCATTCTAGTCGCAGCTTACAATAAATGTATACTCTTTCGTTATTTGTCCGTCTTGCCTCGTTTATTTTCCGCCCACTATACTCGCTTTCTTCGTTGACCTTGGGGGGCCTGCTCAGTGTCTCAATTCCGGACCTAGTTCGGAGCTCGGGGTCAACGAAGGGGTGGGTCCCCTGCCTTTTGTTTACACAGTTTTCTCCCTTTGTTATTGTAGGATCCTAGCTCGTTTTACATCAGGGTTGTCGAAGCTGCCTCCCATTCGCCTTCCGACAATCTTCCTGTGTGTGATATCAAGCAGGGGACCTCCCCTTTCGTTGGCCCCCTACCTTCGCCAAGTATGGTTGCTGCTTGCCCCAGCCTAGCATCGTTGGGTCAGCTACGCTTCTTTAACCCCCAGTTTTTCAGAGCGGGCGAAATTCACAACCATTTGTCCGTGTGGGAACAACTATTGAGCGATCTTGGCTCCTCTCAGGTGGATTTCATGGAAATCGTCCAGGAAGGTGTCAAGATCCATCATTTTTTCCGGCCTTTTAAAGGAAACTTTAAGGGTTCTTCATTTGATGCGCCACGGCCGCCCTCTATTAGACTTTGTAACTCCAAGACTTGCCAACAATTTCGGGGTTTTGTTTCGGATACTATAATCGAATGGGTGTCAGCTGGGGTACTTACGGTTTGGGGCAAAGTTGATGAAGTGGCCCCTCCCCATTTGGTCCTCCCCCTCACCGTGGAACCTTCGAAGCCCCGGCTTTGCCATGACGAGCGGTTTTTGAACCTGTGGATAAGGGATCTTCCCTTTAAGCTTGACCACCTTCCGGACCTGCCCAGATACGTACTCCCTGGACACTTTTAAACGTCTTTCGACGCTAAAAGTGGCTATCAGCACGTGCTTCTGCATCCCTCGTCGCGAACCTACTTTGGCGTTGAATGGGAGGGTGTTTATTTCGTATTCTGTACTCTTCCATTTGGTTGGAAAGCGAGCGCCTATATATATGACAATTTAGGTCTCGCTGTCACAGGTGCAGCACGCTCGCTTGGGGTTCCTGTGTCACAATACATAGATGATCGTCACGTGGGTCAGCTTTTTCGCCCGCCGGTGGACGCCAGCTTGCCCCCTAGCAGAGTGCTTGCTGAGGCCGCCGCTTATATTATGTGTTATCTGCTCATAGAGGCGGGTTACTTTATTGGTATCGGTAAATCACAATGGGTCCCTTCAACTGTGGTTCGTTTTCTTGGTTTTCTTTGTGATTCCTGTCGCCAAGCTTTCCTCCTACCCGATGATAAAAGGTCCAAGTTTAGTACCCTCAGAGAAGAAATTTTGTCCTCTCGTTGTGTTGGCATTAAAACGCTTCAGAGATTTTCGGGGAAGGTGATTTCATTTAGCTTAGCAATCCCCGGATGTAAATTATACGTCCGGGAGACATTTAAGGCAATATCTCTACTCTGTCGTTCCTCGAGACCGTTCGTTTGCATTGATGGAGGACTTCGAGAGGAGATTTTATACTGACGTTTTCTGGACGATTGGGTGGATTGCTTGCCTTGGCGCTCCGAGCATCACGTAACGGTTTCGCTCTTTTCTGACGCCTCTTCCCGCTCTTGGGGCGCGGTCCTGCTTGAAGATGGGAAAAAGTATGTTTCCAGGGATTATTGGCCGTCCGAGTCATCTGAGGATATAAACCTGTTAGAGTCAAGAGCTTTGTCGAATGCCCTCGTTGCGTTCAAGGATCAATTATCCAATTCGAGAGTTGATATCCATGTCGACAATCGTATCCTCAAGTCTGCATTGGACAACGGCGGATGTAAGAACTCCGCGATCAACGAAGTTCTCAAGAAGATTTACCATTTCAGTCGTGACCGAAACTTCAGCATCCAGACCTTCTACTGCCTTCGGGAGAGAATCCAGCTGACGAACCCTCGCGGGAATATTCGGACTTGGACTGCATGCTCACCCACGAGGTGTGGTTATACTTGGAACGCTTTTACGGCCCCCATTCGTTTGATTTGATGTCCTTAGATAGCAATTGCCAGAGAGACAGGAGCGGAAATCCTCTGCCTCACTACACGCCCTGGCCTACCCCCGGGTCCGGAGGGGTAAACGTTTTTGCCAATCCCTTACCTGCCGGGCACAATATTTACGTGTTCCCGCCTTTCGTTCTGCTTGGTCCTCTTCTTCGTTACATTTACGATCAGGATTTCCATGGCGCGTTCACACTCATCGTGCCAGATACTCGACCAAGGCCGTTTTGGTGGGCGACCCTGCAAGCCCTTCTTGTTGACCAATTACTGCTGGGCAAGAAGGGCTCGGCTTCAGCGCTACTTTTTCCTTGCCGGCATTCTCGAGAATGGCTCCCGCGCCGTCTCCAGTGGGATCTCTGGGCGTTTAGATGTGTCCGTTAGTGGAAACGTTTATTTGACGATGTCCTTTTTCCTAGGTTTCAAGACCTTGGAAGGCTGCCCGGCGTTGCCCTGCATGTTTATATCCCAATGACTTTGATGCTAACTTTTGTCAGGCTTGCAGTTTCCGTTCATGTCTTCGTCAGGCTGGTGTACCTACTGCGCTTGTGGACCATACAGCAATATCCAAGCGTTTCCAGGAATTTTGTGACGCATCCAAGTCCAAACCCTATCAGCGTCAGAGGTCCGCCCTTGAAAAGCAGCTACCGGATTTCCTATTTTCTTTATCGCCTCCAAAATGTATTTCTTCATGCACTTCAGACGATGTTATCAAATTTGTCATAAGTAAGGACAAGTCGGGCAGAACTAAAGTACACACTCAATTGTGCTCTAAAGTTAATTGTGATTGCCCAACCCGTTTAGCTGCGGGATCAGTGGACTCTTTGTTAGGGAAACTAAGGGCTGTTTTTAACAATATTGGCCGGCTGCATGATTCTAACCCGGTGGCGCATCCCCGGGTCAAGGAATATCTTAAATTTATTCGGGAGGAACAGGCCAGTAGGGCGATCGTACCCTCGCAGGCGGTACCGTTGTTTTTCGTTAAGTTTACCAAGCTCGTAAATTTTCTCAGGTGTTCTATAGAGAGCAGCGCCCACTTGTCCGTGGTAAATAAGTACATTTTAGTGAGGGACGCCGTTTTCTTCGTTGTTGATTTTTTCACCGGGAATCGTGCTTCGGATTTAGGTCGCCTTTTGGCGGATCAAGTTTTTAGGCTTAGGGACCGCAAGGGATTCTTGCTAAGGTTAACTTTAACTAAGACTTCACGGGGTGACGCGCCTAGCCCGTTCGTTTTGGAACCGTTCAGTGATCATGGCGTCTGTCCGGTTTCCTGGGTTGAATACTATTTATCTGTCTGTCAGTTGTTGAACATCGAGTTAGCTAAAGGGTACTTCTTTAGGGCTACTGACCGGGGTAGAGCTGTGAGCCAGAGACCTTTTCTGGGCTCTGCGGTTAATAATCGTTTGCGTAAACACCTCACAGACGCCGGCATAAATTGTGGAGAAACGCCTCACAGTTTTAGGCTGGGAGTTTCGAATACTCTCAATATGTTAGGTTGTTGAAATATCTCGTTACTTAGGGTGGCGGAGCATTGGCATGGTTAAGCATTACACCAGGATGTCGGATACCGTTGGCTCCTTGACTCTTACCGGGAGAGTCCCCTCTGGTGCTGAATCCCTTAACCAGATCCCGGCTTCGCACCCTAGTAATCTCCAGTGTATCGTCTAGCTCTAAATCAAGTTTCATATGTATGTAGATCGGGCTTCTCTTAGTTTAAGAGTGTAAATGTACTAATGCGCGAGTTGTTTCCTAAGTTTTAGGAGGAATTCTGAGTAATGGAGGGGAATAAAGGATGGTGCGGATATTTTGCGGTGTTTGTTGTCATTATTCATTTGGGTGCTTTCTTCATCCGTAGTTTATGTCGTGGTGGTGAGGGCAGGAGCGGATTCTTCCCATAACTTAGCCTTGCGCGTAGAGGTAATGAGTATGCAGTGAGGATATGGTACTATTCTCACTGCATAATTAATTAGCTCGCAGCGGAAGTTTAAGTAATCCTTCGCATTCACCCGTGATCGCGCACGCTCGTGGTGGTAGTGATGCTTTGCGCTCCTCAAGTATAAAATTGGCCGTTTTCACCTTAAACGTGGTCATTTCATCGGTACTCCGGGACGACGGTCATTTCTCGCGACCCACCCACCTCCCCTGGCGGCGGTTGACAATCCCGGCATTTATCCTCGTTGCATGCCTATTGCCTCTGCAGTCGCGGATTCTTCCCATAACTTAGCCTTGCGCGTAGAGGTAATGAGTATGCAGTGAGGATATGGTACTATATAAACCACACACTACCCACAATCCCTTGATTCGCTCCGACGAAGGACTAGCGCTCGTAACGTCAGCTTTCTCGAATCTTTTTACGGTGGCTAATTTACCTTATCGACTCAGTCGATAAAACCAAATTCTCATGCTTCACCCCCACCCCACCCCACCCCACCCCCCACCGACGCAGCACCACAGTTTCTCTAGAAACTAACCCCATTCAATTCTCTGCTACAAAGGCATGCACATTTTATACCTATTTCGTTGCATGTGATTCGTGGAACTTCATATCCTTTATGTAGGGCACTCTTTACAATGCAAGAATAAGCAGGCGTTTTTTTTTTTAAAAAGTATTAATGTTAAATTATTTATTGTTGAGAAAATAGAAAATGTCCCTCGAGTGGGAAGACATTTTATAGCAAATGTCCAATGATAGGAACCGACATCTTACCAAGGTCTCGACAAATGCAGGAATTGACTGAGACATGGCATTACATAATGAAAATTGCCCATGTCCCCGTACTTATCATCTGAAAGTAGTCCCTGCAAGTACCTAAAGTTTTGTGTGTTGGCTTGTTCCCATAACTACTGTCTGGGAAGTGGTCCCTGTAAGTAGCCAAAGTTAGTTATTGGCATGTCACAATAACAGCGTCACCATAAAAACATAGCATTTTCCTAATTCCAATTGATAGAAATGTATCAAGAAAGGAAGTTACAAGCAAACAAATCCCCTTTGTATTTTTTGGAAACCTGCTACAGATGAAGTAGTCCTCACAAGAGGGGTGTGAAAACATTGACTCCACAAGTAGCCAGGGGCGCGCACGTGTGTGTTTGTTAATGGCAGATCTAGGGGAGAGGCCCAACCCCCGTTATATTTTTAGCATCTAACATTTACACTCCGGGACCCCGCTTATTCACTCCGGGTCTCTCCCCCCCTCCCCCCCCCCCTCACCTTTCCGTCCCCCCTTACGATAGAGTGTGGATCCGCCTCTGGTTGTAGGTTTTTTTGCGAAATCTGTGGATGAAAATATTTACTCAAATGAAGGCTACTGAGCCGTTCTTTTCTATGATACCATATTTATTTCAAGAAATGCCCGTGGCGTTAATTAAATTTCACTTTCTCATTAGGGGGGAGGAGGAGTTATTAGAGGGGACGTTTATTAGAGGGAGGCGTTTATTTCATTTCTCTGCAAACACTTCTGGTTTGAACACAACTTTGTACTACATCAATAAAATGTAAAACTGGTTTCATTCATGCGCAATGTATCAAGTCTCTTGACTGTATAGCTAGATTTACTTGTGTTGCTCATATTTTTCAAGCTGGATTTGGTTGTGGGGCTGGAGGGAAGTCTATTAGAGTGACCATTCAAATGGAGATTCTTCAACCATACTTTCGTATTGTGATATCTGTTTTTCAGTATCTTTTTAAAATAAAGTTTAATATTTTTTTTGAATTTGGATGTTTCGGTCCTGCCAGCGGAATCATTGCGCATTAATAATAGGAGGGTACCAATGGTATTAACCGTTAACCGTAAAACGGCCCAAAAGTTAGTCGTTAAGCGTAAAAAATGTTAACAGTAAAAAAATGCCATCTCTTGTTAAGATTGTTATATTGTTATGAGTTTGTGTCTTGCCCCATAATGGTTCTAAGGAGAATGGAAATTAATTTTTAACTTTTTAAAATAAACGTTAATTTTTAACTTTTGACCAGTGACCAGTAATGAACGAGTGCCACCAGTGACCAGTGGCCAGTATGAACGAGTGCCTTTACTAGCCTACGAGCAAGCTCTCGGGCCCACACCCGAGTGCCACCAGTGACCAGTGCGGCCTTTACTAGCTTACCAGCAAGCTCTCGGCCCCACGCCCGAGTGCCACCAGTGACCAGTGCAGCCTTTACTAGCCTACCAGCAAGCTCTCGGTCCGACGCCGGAGCCCGAGAGCTTGCTCGCAGGCCAAGCCTTTACCCATTCCAAATGCAATACTCGACCTCCGAAAACGAGGACATTATGAACACGATGTACTGATGTTTCGCGTTTGGAGTACTTTGATGGAAAATTAAAACCGATCTGCAGTCTTCAAATGGATTTTTCAACAAAGACATGAATTTGATATTAAAATTTAACCTTTCCAGTTACTTGTGCGAGCGGTGGTCCAGTGGTGTAAGGCGCTGTATTGTTGAACCTGCTTTCCCGCGAGTTCGAATCATGGAGAAGAGTAACTTTTTTTTCACTTTCTTTTCTTTTTAAACGGAAATTTGTAATTTGAAGTTGGCATTTCGAGCGTTTTGTATCATAGGAGTGTTCAATTTTTTTTAAGCGAACTGTTGCAGTCAAAACAAAATCAAAAAGTTAACACGTGTGAAGTCCATGTTTAGGGATTTAGGACTCGCTCACTGAAAAAGCATGCACAATAGAATCGCGTCAAATTTGTAGCGTGCTTGTCAGTGATTGGCTTCTTAGTTCCTAATCCATATTCATGTAACTTGCAGAACGTGTCACAAACCAAGCAAGTTGTAGTTGAGCGAGGACGACGAGATGTTCGGATATCGTTGTTGTCTTAAAGGAGCGGAGAGTCGCACGAGAGATAAGACAGAGATGAAGCGAGGAAAGAAGTCTTCAAACTTGAAACGCGTACGAGTACAACCGAATGTGAGTACTGGTTTGAGAGAATATATTGTTACAATTTTGTCCCGAAAACTAAAATAATTTTTATTCCTTCTCAAAAGGAGAATTTGAAGCTGCACGAGGGAAACCGAAGACATGAAGCAAAGAAAGAAGATTTTCAACAAGCTCAACCAAAGGTGAGAAGTGGTTTCAAACTATATTATTTTTAAGTTTTTTCCAGTTAGCTAAAACGATTTCCAAAATGCTGCTCGAAGGACAAGTATGCGACCACGTGCATTTTGAGCGTCGCTTTCTTGACCGTAAAACAGTGCATTTGCATTAGTCGTATTTGCTTCATACAGTGCAGTAAAATGTAGAGGTTTTGCGTCTAATTATAAGCTGTAACGAACGTTGAAATAAGTTTTGGCGCCTTAAAGTTTGACCACGTCCGTAAAATTCGTAAAAGCAGCCTCGCGCATCGGTAATTTGCGTGCATCCTAAATTTATACTTGAAACTTTACAGCGCGTATATAAATTTTCGAATTTTGCTTGCGTCATTAACAATTATTTACGGATATTTTTAAGATGCACGGAAATTAGAAAGCAAATTAACATGTCCTTACCAATGAATCTATTTATTTCTGTTTTCAGGATTACTAACACAGTGGAGTGGAAAAGAGGAGGAAAACAACAAAGAAGACAATGGAATCACTGAATCAGGAGGAAACGCTACAAAGATAAGAACTTTAACATTTTAATTATATTGCACTATAAACTGGTGGCTGACAAAAATTTCTATTTCGCAGATTTATCAATTAAAGTGCTTGGTGCGAAAAGGGCTTATATCCCGGTTTTGGCCGAAATGTGAGAAGAACACTCCAAATTTGTCCATTTTTGCATGCACCGGGAATTTTGTGTTAAACGTTGATTTGATTTAAGCTAAGCTTTTAGTCATAGTAATAGCAATTGTTTCAGTACTGGCCGTTTGCTATGACTAAATCCTGAGAAATAAAATTACACGCAGAAAAATTACACGCGATCTGCGTTTAATACACCAAATTCGCAGCGCAGACAAATAAGGTCACGTTTGGAGCTTTTTTCTTATTTTTAAAACCGTGATACATGCCTCCTTTGCGGCAGGCCATTCAGTCTTAAAAATACTGAATCAATGAAGGCACAAAGCTACAAATTATAATTTTTTTTCTTCAGCCACTATTTTATAAAGATTAGTTTCCAAAGGACAATGAATCTTAAGATTTTAGAGGAAACGTTGAGCGATGTTCTGTAAATTATTTGATCTGATTTATCGTATGAGTTTATATGTATTTATTTTATCAAAAAGCAGCGAAGCAAATTCATATTGATGATGTATTAATTTACTTAAACTGGCAACAAAAGCAAAGACGATATTTTTAGTCTAGAATTGGTCGTCATCGCTCAAGGTTTCTGCCATTAGCACACACATATAAAATCCTTTGGTTACCATAGTTACATCATCAGGCAGTGATGCAAAAAGGGCATTCTTTAAGGTGGCTCTGTAAGGTTTAATACCCTTTTAGAAAAGCGCATAGTGCAAATAGCTGAGCAATTTTTCAATCAAGTATGATGGTAAAAAGTTAACGACAGCTACATGAACCTGAGAAATGACTTATCAACATCATTAACAGAACAAACAAACAAACAAACAAACAATAGACTGAACAAAAAGGAAAATATGACTTTAAATTCTTGGTGTTCATTGCTTCTCATTAATCAAAGATCCAAACACAAAGGCATTAAAAATAGGTAAACAGTAACTATTTTAAAAAAATCCAGCTCTTTAGTAGTCTTCACAACTGTTAGGATGACACAAAATTGATGAAACTTTAAAATGCTATATTTCTAAAATGGAGCATTCATTGAATATCCACATTTCCAGGACGATTTATCTACCTGATTATCAAAATATATAAAACGAAGAGCTTTTATGGTGGTCTTACTTTAAGTTTTAGACCTTTTATTATGTCACATGAAAACCAACAAAAGACAGACGAAAATTACACTGACACACGGATCGCAAAGGACCAATCACAACAACAAGAGACTTTGATTAGCTTGGCATCAACTGATGATATACTATCAACATGACTCTTACTTCCGTTTACGTTGTGGACTCGTCAGTCAATATCAACTCGTCAGTCAATATCAACAACAAAAGTTCTTTTCAGACCTGCACTGATAAATACAACTACACATCAAACTCGACAGACTAAAACAACTTTGTTGACAAATATGTAAGGTGAAACATTCTAAAATTATATTATTTCGCAGCCTAGCGTCAAAATGCATTTAAGTCATAGCAAGACGAAATTGTTCCTGATGTCTTAGATTGTATACGATAAGGTTGACAGTGCCACCCTAATAGATTCAGCTTTGCATCACTGACTGATTGATTGATTAATTAATTAATTAGTTAATCTACAAGAGAACAGACTTTTTCAAAACAAACAACATTTTCAAGTTGAATTTGCTCTTTCAAATCCAGAAAAGATTGTTTATCGTTAATTTGATTTTAGCAAAAATGTTTTTTTTAGCTTCGGGTTATTTTGGGTGGAAAGGATCTCTGAAGATTTAAGTTTTAAAGGGTCTTTGTTCTCTTGTCGTCTTGGTATCTTTTTTATAAAACCCTCATGTCTGGTTCGGGTAAAGTTGCTATTTCTAGTTCATTGGGCCAGCTATACAGACCACAAAAACACAACAAAGATTTCGTTTTACAAATAATCTAGAAATCAACTGAGCAATACAGTTTGAATATTTTAGAACATCTCGCATGATTATGAATTCAGTCTTTCTAAATGAGCGTTATTTAAAGTTGGTACCACCAATACATAAGATAGCTCGCGACATTTACTGAAGCAGAGGTTCCATTTTTAAGGCAATATTTTTTGAATCTGTAAGCTTTAATATCAATATTTTTTCATGTTATAATTGATATGATAATCCAGAAAAATAAACGCTATAACACGGAAAGTTTGAATAATTCACGAACACGAAGGGGATTTCAAAGCACCTTGAGTCTACACGTCTGAAACTAGGCATTGTCTTTTGTATATTTACTGCATTTTATATCTCACTGAGAAAGAAGGAAAAACAAATTACTATACTTTTTCATAAGTCAAACAACTTGAACCAAGATCTCCAAATTCAAAATAGAAAAATTGACATTCGACCATGTGCAATTTCTGGTATACTGGATAAAATAATCGAGGATTGGATAATGTGATCAATTTTAAGGTGGCCGAACAGTTTTGATAGGTTGTGAGGGCATTATGCGAGAAAGGTTTCAGCTTAAAAGCTTAAACTTGGCAAAAGGAAAATATAGTGATGGAAGTTTTTAATTGACGACTAAAATGTACGCTTTGAACTGTATTCATGACAACGTGGATGATTGAAAACAACCCTAAAATTTCACTTTTATAAGGTTTACGTACAATCCAGTCATTAGATGTTCTCATGAACTTGCACACAGCTTACAATAAATAATTCTTATTGTTTAAAATTGGCTACACCAAATTTTAACAAACGGTTGTTTAAATCTTCAAGAACATAGCTGCCCAGTTAATATTGATCGTGTCACAGAATTCCTTTGTTAGACTTCTGTTTTAAAGTTCTCATTATTTGAAATGCGATAAAAATAAGAATTATGACAAATTTCATGAAATTTTAATGAGTGGATTTTGAGAAATTGGCGTTTGTGTACATTGTTTACAAAACGGAGCAGTCGCACATTCTTCCAAAAACCCGCGCCGTCACGCGACTTGCCGCTGATCGCCCGCGAAACTGTGTTCGGCCACCTTTAGTGGCTCGACTGGATTTTTGGGGGGCGATACCTCCGAAGTTTAAGCATAAACTACGACGCTATTAACAATGCTTTGGAAAAACGATTACCACAGCTGTATTAGATAAGGATGAAAATTTGTTAAGACCAGTGTTATATAACATCGGAGTTGTAATGACGCCATGACGTTATTTACTTGCCGTCGTATTTCTCGGCACTAGGAGGTTTTTTCGGTAATTGCTAAAGGAGCTTGTACCTCCTATAGCCGCCTCGGTTATGGCAAAGATTGAACAAATTCTAAAAGAGCATTTTAGAAATTTTGGGGGATGAAGTTTTGGGGATTATGAATACAGTGAAAAACATACTATCGACATAATTGACTAATATCTAAAGAAAACGATGCGCTTTGAGGATGCAGTCTCATCTCACAGTAGTTTGATTCCATTTGAAATCATGTGTAAAAAAGTGAGGGGATTGCTTTGGCCGATTGCGAAAAGAAGGATTTGATTAGTGTGTGTTCAGCTGCCCTTGTTGCCATTTTTTTATGTAATTTGGTCTACGGCTTTAAATGTGATGATAATTTGGAAACCGCTTGATAAATGTTTTTCTAAAAATTTGACAATCAAGAGATTAATCATCAATTTATGACATTGAAAGGACATTGAAATTATGCAAGGCAATAAAATAGGGCCTCCAATTTACCAATTTTTTCCCGCAGATTTTGTTTACAAGTGAGCGTCCTCATTATTCACGGGTATTGTTTTCAAGTTTCGTATCCACGTGCACAACTTAAGCAAAAAAATCATTTGCATCGAAAAGAACGCTCGATTGCTTTCCGAAGAATTTTCCGTAACATGCTAATAACTGGCTTGAGAATTGCAATAACATTGCGCACAAGCTCCCTTAAGCGATTACCGAAAAGACCTCCTGGTGTCCAGAAATACGACGGCAAGTAAAAAAACGTCATGGCGTCATTACGTTGCTATGGCAACTCCGAGGTCAATGTAACACTGGTCTTAACAAATTTTCATCTTTATCTAATACAGCTGTGGTGACCGTTTTTCCATTGTAAATGGTGTCGTAGTTAATGCTCAAACTTGGGGGTATCGCCCCCTAAAATTCCAGTCGAGCCACCTTAAATCCTTTACTAAATCCCATTAGAAACAGCAACAAAAGAGGCAAATAAATTTCGCATTACCTCAGTGTTTACATTAAGACTATGAAAAAGGCAGGAACTTACGTGCGACCGATAGGTTTTCGTGCCAAAAATTCGCCCTGATTGTGCAATGTTTATATTTTTATTTATTAGCAAATCCATTCTATTTACCAAGAAAATAATACATCGTTCACAATGGTTACTACTTTGACGAAACACCTTTTACAGTAAAAATACTCAGCGCGTTCCGCTTATCATTTGGGAATGACTTTCATTAATCGGGAACGGACTGCATTATTGAAATCTTTTAACGGTAGCCCATTCGAAATACGCAAGCGTTGGCCGCTATTGGCCGTTGTTGGTTTCAGTGTATTCAGTCGCTTGAACTTCATAGGAAATTTTTTTCACTTTCCGAGAAAATTTCTCTTTCAGAGCCACCATAGTAGCATTTTAAGGATTCTTCTTCGGAGTTTTAAGGTGGTCAGACACGAGAGGTCATGTAGTAGGGACATGTCGCAGCGACATCTAGCAGCAACAAAAATTTGTGTAGTACACACTGAGGAACATGTAGCAGGGAGTGTAGCGGGGACCGATATAGCAAGGAAAAAATCATAGCGCTTGTACACCACACGAAAATGTCGCGGGGACTTGTCTCAGGGACATGTTGCAGCGACACGTCCCCTCGTGTGAACTGATACTATCATAATTGTGCAACACCAATTTTGGGGACATTTGTCCCCGTGACATGTCTCACGGACAAAATATCCCCAAAATTGGTGTTGCACAATTGTGAAAGTATCAGTTCACACGAGGGGACGTGTCGCTGCAACATGTCCCTGAGACAAGTCCCCGCGACATTTTCATATGATGTGCAAGCGCTATGATTTTTTCCCTGCTACATGTCCCCGCCACACTCCCTGCTACACGTCCCTCAAGTGTGTACTACACAAATTTTTGTCGCTGCTAAATGTCGCTGCGACATGTCTCTGCTACATGACCCCTCGTGTCTGACCACCTTAGGTGCAAAGCTTCTTTATGTCCAAAAAATACTCGGTGATGAATTTTTGTTGAGCGAACGGAAATACTGCGATGTGTCAAGCCACCTCCACCGCGGTCAAACGTCCAAGGCGTTTTTCGTTTTATTTAGTGGGATTTTATTTAACATTAAATGGAAATATGGGCAAGTATGTATAAAAAAACTAGTTGTCGTTGAAAATTGACCAAAACTCTTTGTGCCTGATCAAAATTATGTTGGCAAATGGCGCCGACTATTCTGCAGTTCACAGTTTTTAAACGCTTAGAACTTTTTTAGTAAACTTTCAAAACGTTTGGTAAAATTGACAGTATATTGGCAATATATTTAACTTTAAACAGTGAAAATGACAACCTTAACTTTTAAGAACTTTGCTTAACTTTTGCAAATTTCTCTCGTTTGACCGTGGTTAACAAGACGCCTGATGTCTATAATTAAACCAATGAGCATCCGTTATTTCGAATGAGGCTGCCGTTGGCCGATATTACAATATTCAATTTTTAACTATTAACCTGAATTTTAGGTAAACCATTATTCGTTTGTCTCACGATGGAGTCACTTTAAGATGTTGATCGCGACGTTTCGACTGCTATTACTGCTAGTCTTCATCAGGCGATGAGGTCGATTGGTTACGTGTCGCTTATGTAGCACGTTGGCTTGTTGCTATTGGTGCATTTCGATCCTCATTATTATTCCGAAAAGATGTTGTTCCCTCTCCGGTCCGATTTGATATCGGTCGGCTGTTATGCTTCTTGATTGTAGGCATCCACGCTTCGGGAATTTCAATTCCACTATCTCTGTTGATGTTATTAGGATGAAGTCTTATGTGGATGGCCTCTTTAACTCTACGGGTGTACCAGTGTGGGTCACGGTCATTAAACTTAACCTCGTCCCAAATAGGAAAATGCCCGGTCTTGTTAGCGTGTTCTGAAACCGCGGAGGTTTGAGTACGAGCAAGCCGTATGTCTCTATCGTGTTCTTTTATCCTTTCATGCATAGACCTCCCTGTTTCTCCGATATACACTTTGCCGCATTCGCAAGGAATCTTGTAGACAACACCATCCTGTTTATTAGAGTCGAGGACGTCCTTAGGTCGTACTAAGTGTGACCTGAGAGTTGTGTCAGATTTGAAAACAGTGCGTACGCCTTGTTGTTGTAGGCAGCGGCGAAGAACCTCTGATACACCTTTGATATAGGGCAATACTGCAGTAGATTTAAAATCACAAAAACGAAAGGACCAACAACAAAGAAGGAATCCACGCAGGATTTTAAATCTACTGCAGTATTGCCCTATATCAAAGGTGTATCAGAGGTTCTTCGCCGCTGCCTACAACAACAAGGCGTACGCACTGTTTTCAAATCTGACACAACTCTCAGGTCACACTTAGTACGACCTAAGGACGTCCTCGACTCTAATAAACAGAACGGTGTTGTCTACAAGATTCCTTGCGAATGCGGCAAAGTGTATGTCGGAGAAACAGGGAGGTCTATATGCATGAAAGGATAAAAGAACACGATAGAGACATACGGCTTGCTCGTACTCAAACCGCGGTTTCAGAACACGCTAACAAGACCGGGCATTTTCCTATTTGGGACGAGGTTAAGTTTATTGACCGTGACCCACACTGGTACACCCGTAGAGTTAAAGAGGCCATCCACATAAGACTTCATCCTAATAACATCAACAGAGATAGTGGAATTGAAATTCCCGAAGCGTGGATGCCTACAATCAAGAAGCATAACAGCCGACCGATATCAAATCGGACCGGAGAGGGAACAACATCTTTTCGGAATAATAATGAGGATCGAAATGAACCAATAGCAACAAGCCAACGTGCTACATAAGCGACACGTAACCAATCGACCTCATCGCCTGATGAAGACTAGCAGTAATAGCAGTCGAAACGTCGCGATCAACATCTTAAAGTGACTCCATCGTGAGACAAACGAAAAATCGCTTACCTATCTTACACACCACGATGAACAACAACCACATTTTTAGTAACATTAACCTGAATTTTGATTTCAATAATGCAATCCGTTCCCGATTAATGAAAGTCATTCTCAAATGATAAGCGGAATCCGCTCGAGTATTTTAACCGTAAAACGGTGCATTTCGCCAACCCTTTGTACAAACAGAAACGTAGTACCTAAAGATTTGTGCTACATTTATCCGCGACAAGAAATCATGAAGAAAAAACGTAGCGGTATTAACGCGGTTTACTTGCAGAATTTAGAGTTTATAACAAGATAAAAATACTGCAAAAGGATCGAAAAGGCTCCTTTTTACGAATGGGAATACATGAACCCTTAGAAAAAAGTATCGGGAGAATATTTTGTGTGCGAAATTTTGTGGAAAGTTGCTTGCCATAAACCTTGAAATGTTGCAAATTTGAAAAGTTGTATAATTTAAAGATTCAGAACAAAAATTACAGAAACGGTTGAAACGCTAACCTGTTTAAATTAAATTCAATTATGACATGGTCTAGCTAGCCTCGAGCAAACTTATCATAATCTGATTAAATCATATCTTTCGCTAGTTTTTAAAACCTTTGTTTACCAAAATTGCACTGCAAAACTAGAACTAGAGTAAATTGATTTCACCTGAAGTTCTTACTTATATGATGAAAATAGCGAACCATTTTCAAAAATCCCTTTAAAAAGATTTAGCTTAGTTTCTCATCACTCATCACTAAATTGGCCTAAAACTCTTGAGCTCTTGGCACAAAGTTGTATACTTTTTTGTTTAGGTTTTCTAATTTGAATCGATAAATGATGCGATGTTTTGGCCATTTTACACAATGGAGATCTCAATTAAATTATTAAAAAAAATTTATCATCAACGACTTGAGTTGTTTTAATTCGACAACTGTCTTTCTTGTCAATTTAAGATTGAAAATTTATGATAACGCCCCTTTCCAGAAACAAGACTTATTTTTTTGTTTGAATTTTTGTCCTTAAAAAAGCCTAAGGATGGCGAACCATATTAAAAAATCATTAATAAAAGATTTAGCAAAGTTTCCATAGCTAAATCGTCATACAAAAGCTTGAGATCTTTTTCTCAAATTGGAATTTATAAGTGATAGGATGTCAGTGATGTTTTGGCCATTTTACACAATGGAGATCTGAATCAGATAAAATTACATTTATAGTCAGTGAAACAAATTTAGTAAAGGCTTGACTTTTGTCCTCGTTAACTGTCTATCTTTTGAATTTGAATTTGAATTTATTTCCATGTTTCGTGTTTGAATATTTTACTTGAAACAAAGCTAAGGAGTTTAATGTAGATAACATTTTCTCATACGAATCGATAACTATTGTGGTTTTTGGTTACTTTACAAATGAACAGGTCTATAACAGTCGAATTGCTCGCGATTTAAAATTAGAAGTTATATTTGTTTTTTTCTACTTAAAAGTTTTTTTGCCAAAGGGAATTGATTTGTTTCGTTTAATGTTAACTGCTCAGAACCAGTTATTTTGACGTTTTACAATCTTAATGATTTTGACATTCACACCGACAAGGATAGTTAACGACCGTAAAAATTGTGTTGCTTTTGCGATTTTTATAAAGTTTATTGCATCAAAATGCTCAGGAAATATTTTAATTGTTCGTTTAATAAAGGGGAAATCAATTTAAAAATATCTATATTTTAAGACGTTGTGTTTTTGTGGTCTGTATAACGTTATTTTCATTTCGAAAAAAGTTGAAACTAGATTCAGTAGTGGGGACAAAAAATCGGTCAATTCTATTTGAAACCAGAAATAGGGTTTTATTCTGGGCTGTAATTACTATTAAGTGTTCTTGGCCTTTTTTTTCTGCCAACACATGATGTAGTACAAGCCAGAACCAAAATTGATGTTTGAATTAACAAACAGTCGAATAATTGCGGTTAAACTCGACAAAAACATTTGTCACAAGTAAGAGCATGGAGTGAAGCAATTATTTCTTGTACTCCAAATTGTTGAATTTCTTTACGACTTGCTCGAATCATGTTGAAAAATTAGAATTAAAATCTGTAGGCAACGCGTTTGTAAAAAGAAAATTTGCGATATTTTTTGACGCTACAAACAGTTGTGTTGGCTGAAGAAGGTCAAGTTAAAGGCAACATGGCAAGGTATAAAACTGTTTAAGGAAAGATTGAATTGGACATGGAATAAAAAACGTTCCAAAATCGAATCGCTTGTAATCAGCGATATAAATCTTTTTAATTCCGTGCTAAAAATTGTTCACAGTGATTTATAATTATAACTTGTCATGTTGCTTTTAACGATCAGTCTTGGGTGATGCTCTTCTAAATCACAAACTTTTGTAAAAGGGACTCAGGCAGCCTTGGATAACATGGAAGAATAACGCCCGGTTCAAACGTCGAACTTCACATGTGCCGAACCTAATAATTAGGTTCGGCACATGTAAAGTTCGACGTATGAATCAATTAGGAACGGCACTTTTGTATTTGGGTCGACTCTGTCGTTCTATTCGACTGAGCTTGTCGAATAGAACGGCAAAAGATCGACTTCGATTCATACGTCGAACTTCATATGTGCCGAACCTAGTGCATAAATTATGTTAACTTATTTTTCAATATAACCGCGCTTCTGATTGGCTATTTACAGTGTAGTGGGTTTTCGCGCCTTTGCAGACAGAACTCACAGAAGCGTGAAGACGGTTACCAGCATTCACGTTGTAGATTTTTAGACCGTGGCTAAAACTGGACAGCTTAAATCGGTCTTCTTAAAAGTTGCTTTTCTTAGTATCCATAAAGAAATCGTAATGTATTTTAAAAGTTATGGCGTTACTTTATTTTGTCCAAATATCAAGATCACGATCTCCTCAGCTGTTTCCTTGCCATAACAGAAAACAAAGCACACTAAAATCAAAACAAGAATTTCCAGGCTAGGTGAATTTTCCTTTTTTCGGTTTATTTCACTATTTTCATTTTCACTATATTTCTTTTCGCCACGAATTAGGTTCGGCACATGTAAAGTTCGACCGTCTGAATCAACAGTCGAACTTAATAGTTTGGGTCGACCTAAATGGGTATTAGGTTCGGCACATGTGAAGTTCGACGTTTGAACCGGGCCTGAGTTCATGCTCCTCACCCTTGTCATCTGTCTCTTTGTACAATGTATTATCCTTTCGTTTGTAAGCTAAATTTTTTAGTGTTCCTTTAGTTAGTTATTAATAAAGGATGCCTAAGTACCAAGTTATGCATGTTCTTTTGTCAGTTGTGTTTAAGGTCAATAATAAAACTCGTGTTATATTCATCTTGTGCTACATCTATTGCTTTCAATTGTTTGCAGAAGTTTAAAGGGTTGATTATTAAAAATATATACATGTATCAATTTTTTTCTATTTTTATCTTTTGTAATTAAGATATTTTTAAATTGTGAATAAAGTTATTTTTATTATTTTTTTTACAAAGCATATATTATATATTTAAAATAAAACTTGAGTTCACATGTACATGTATGTTACATATAAAAGAATAATAATATAGACTGATATGCAATTCATGTTTGCAGATATTGTAAAAGAGTATACATATATCTTTGGGGTATTTCTCATTTCTTCAAAATGATAATTATTTTTCCCAATAATCATGAAATAGCTGTCGTGTTACTATATCATTATTTTCAAAAAATAGAAACCAATTATTTTGTTTTAATGAATTAATTTTCATTTAATTTCTCCATTCCATTTTTTAGGGACAGGAGATTTTTAACACATATGGCAAACTTGCAAACTGCCACTTGCTTCAGTCTTATGGTTTTGTGGAGGATGAATTGCCAAATCCTTATGATATGGTATGGGTTGCCCATAATTTGCTTGTAATAATTTCATGTTAAATAAATGAGGATAGACTCTTCAAGAACAAAAGCAGGGATTTTCTTAGTATTTTGGAAACCATTTTTGGTTGAAAGGCTATTGAATGTTTTTTAGAATGTTTTTGTTTGGAATCTTATTTAAGGCCAGCCAGTCATCAAGGGCAACAAGACTGTTGAATGCTAAGTTTGAGTTTATGGAGGAAATGGTAAGTATGATATGCTAACTCTTATGTTGCAATACTCAACTGATGTTGTACAATATACAGTCCAAAATGTATTTGTATACCTTCATTCTACAGTATTGCTCAAAAGTAAGTTTTCATCCTCTCACGAAACGTGTATCGCGTATGTATGCACCATCTTAGCGTTATGTATAAATTTGTATACATTATAGTTTTCTTTGGTCACAGTGTGTTTTCATGTATCTTCTAAAACTCATTAGTAATTCATGACAAGAACACAAAGGGAATCACTACAGTGAAGGAGGTTGGGGATACCTGGTCTTAATTTGGATACATGTACATATTACTCGCTTATCAGTTGTTTTATTTCGTTCAGTCAACAGTGCTCTGTTTAAACTGGCTATAAATCATAATGCTAAACCAGATGTTAAATAAAAACATCCCCTAACAGATACATTCGTTTAACTGTCCCAGCCAAGACATATCTCCGAAGTGGACAGTAGAACATGATCGGGTCACAAGGGTGTGAAGTAATGGGAGGTTTCACTGTAGGATCACTGTGTTTATTAACACTGTGATAAACTCTTGTTTTTGAAAGGGTGTGGCATCGGAGGATGACGTGTTTCTGTTTGGAAGAGAGGGGTGTTCACACTTTGGTCCAGATTTGTATGCCACCCTGAGGGTAAATATAATTAAATATTAATCATTAATACTTTTTAATATGAATCTAGACGTAAGAAATTACTTGACCAGTAGTTTTAGTTGAGGCCAGGTAGAGGTCAGAGTCTATGCTTGTATGATTGAGCAACAAGGCATTAAAGTCATAAGACTGAGGCCCCGTCCATACGTATACGTTTACGTCTGTAGACGCAAATGTTTTTATCTAAAACGCTCTCGTCCATGCACCGACACGTGTACGTTTACGTTCGTGAACGCATAAGTTTTTATGCGTTTAGACCTCTCGTCCACACGTCAACGCTAAAAAGATCTGCATTGAGCATGCGTAGATAAGAAGTATCTACGTCAGCAATATTCGTTTGCGCTGTCCACACGTAAATGGGTTAGCAGTGTTTTCGAAAATATACACTTTGGAGAGTTTTCGAAAATATCTGTTCAGGTTGACCGTTTTCATCGTTTACTTGTGGACGGGAGGCCTAAACGCATTAACGTATACGTGTGGACGGGGCCTAATGCATAGCCAATTGCAGTATGTTACATGCAGTTTTCCACTAAGTATTGCTTCATAACTGTACCTAGTATTTTACCGAGTTCTTAATAGACCACTTGTTATCTAGTGGTCAGTCACCAGAGCAGTTGCTTTTGCAATGTCGAATATTACCATCTCGGGTGAGGGTAATTATAAGAAACACTATTGTTATATTTTGAATGTTTTCTGCATTAAAATTCTAAAGCTTGAAAACGTCAATAATTTGTTTTGTTTATACAGTATTACATGTATGCTGTATCTAAATGCGAATGGAATGGTGGTCTATATTTTTAACAGTTTATTGCATATTCATAAATTACTTACACAGTTACATATTACATACTATACTTACAAGAAACAATGTATTAACAAATACAATAACTGACGCCCTCTTATAATTAATGCACATTAAAGCTCTCACCAAGGATAAAACTAACGTCTAATATTTAAAATAAAAACGACAAATATACTATAAAAAAGGATGCCACTTCTCGTAATGTGCATGTATAGTTTCTTTTTCATTTTTTTGTTTTTTTAGCTATGATCAGTTCGACTTATTGTATGTGCTCCTTGACTTTAAGTAGCATCAAGCTCGGTTTTACATTCTTATACCGACAAGAATATATAACTTGTTTTCCCAGAATTATAATATGATTAATCAGTTATTATGTTCTACATTGTCTACAATGCCAAGAAGAATCGTCTGTTCATGAAATAGTGGTCTAGATAAGATCGAGCACGACGTACATGTAGGTCTATTCGTCTTCCGAAAATGAAGTGCTGTGTCATTTCACAATTTTGGAAATGTCATAAGTAAAATCATAAGCCATCAAGTTCTTTTAAGTTAGCCAAGATGGTCGGTAGTCAGATGGTCGGTAAGTCAGTCGGTCAGCTAGCCAGTCAATCAGCCAGCCAGCCAGCCAGCCATTTCGTCATTCAGGTAAGTCAGTCTGCTTGTCAGTCAATCAGCTAGTTTGGTTGGTCAGTCAATCATTTCATCAGTCGTTCAATTAGTTACGTAAAGATTAAATATTTTCTTGAATGCTTTTGGCTTAATGTTTACCGAATTGTTTCCAAATTCGATTTTTGTAGATCCTTCATTTGTCCGAGGTAAAGTTCAGGCAGCTTCTAGAGGAGCAAATCCAAAAACAGAGAACCGAAAAATTTCATGACATTAGCCATGTGTTGAATCAGCAAGACGAAGAAACGAAAAAAGACACAAGTTGGGAAATTTTGGAACTTGTGTTTAATGCAGAACAGAAAAGGGACAAGAAGAAAAGGGGAATAGAAGACGAGAAATCAAAAGAGAAAAACAAAAAATTTAAAAAGGTCCAAAATGACGAAGAGCTGGGAGTTGAAGATTGCAATCTTGGAGCTATTTCAGGAAATAATTCTTTCAGTAAAGCTTACAGTAATGGTGTTCCACTGTGCTTAAATGGTTACTTAGAAATTGGAAATATTAAAAGTGACAAGAACACTTCGGCCGGCAAAGCGGTCTGCAGTCCTATTGTGGACGGAAAATCAATTGAAACCAAAACAAAGGATGCGAGCATATGTGTGAAACAAGATTTTGTACAAGGAGGTGTAGAGACCTGTGACAGAGAGAGGTAAAAAATGGTGTCGTGACTGAAGGTGACAGCCGTGATTGTGACGGTGACATTGGTGATGATGAAGGTGATGGTGATAGTGACGAAATTGAAGACAATGTTGAGGACCATAATGATGATGACGATGATGATGATGGTGGTGGTGATGGTGATGATGATGACGACGATGATGAGGGGAGGGGAGGGGGACGAGGAGGAGGAGGAACCTGAACAACCACTAACTTACAGTAAGTACCAAGGCAAGCAGCTACAACAACAAGGAAAAAATAGCTTAACCATTGAATTTCCAAACGTTCGCGCGTGTTAGAGCAATTTTCATTTGGCTGTCACAAAACCAAAACCAAAGTAATCAGTGTGGCCAATCAACCCAAGCAAACCCGAATTACTTTTCACACTCAGTTGAAAGCCTGTCTGTTAAAAATTGGTGTGAACTCACTGCATTAATTTTTTTCGCAGATTTGTTGTCTTAGTGGCCAATAGAATGGAGAAAAACACTGCAAAGGTAAGCATTTTAACAATACGTTTTTTCTTCGTTTTTCATTATTAACCTTATTGGGCCAATTTGTTTTCAAGTTAATTGCCTTGCGTCTTAAAAAATTCACAAAAACTCAGATTGTGGTAGATAATCCTTTCGAAAATTCATTTAATATCTCCTCTTGGTGTTCTATAAGCATTTTTTGTAAGCAAAGTTACTTAGTTTTAATTTGGGGCAAAAACGTCAAAATCCCCGTGACTCCTTTAAGACTGTTTTGTAAAGTACGGAGTTTCCGATAACTGGTTTATAAACTGACAATGTTTCTTCTAATTCAAAACAGTGCTGCAGAGTTGTGCATAAAAAAAATATATGTAGAAGACAAGATGGACGAAGAACAAGACAAGAATTTAAGTAAAAGACAGTTGTCTGTGTTACGAATCAAGTGAGGCCAGAGATCTATATTAACGAATTTGTGAACTTGTCGTCGAAAACTGACAATCTGCATGAAATATACCGTATTTTCTCGATTAAACGTCCCCGGCGTTTATTTCAAACTTGGTCTCGGGGACCCGGCGTTTATTTGAAGCCGGCGTTTAATCGGGGTCCGGCGTTTATTAATGAAGTTAAATTTTCTGTCAAGTAAACAACAAGTGCGATCCTTGTGCGATGACTGTGTACCGTGAGCATGGACCTGATAACGACAAGATAAATGTCGGACACATCCCTATATAGCTCTCATTCACTCTTTGCTTCTTCGTAAAACATGGAGGGAATGTTTCGGCTAAAGTGAGACAGGAAACCTACAGAGCTAAAAAACTTGAAACAAGGCGGCCTTGAAGTCCCTTTTACTGTTCAATGCGCGATTTATGCCACCCAGAAAGCACAATTTTTGACAAGACTAAATAACTAATAAACAAACGCTGGAGGGAAACTCGCGATTTTAACGACAGCGAGCACTACAAAGAAGAAAGTGTGTCAGTCGTAACAACAGGAACGTGAACATTGCCATGTTTTCAATTTTGTGTTGTTGTACAGCATACATCTAAGTTAATGTTAGGCCAGATTTGCTCGTTAAACATTTATTAATATTACAAAAGCAGTATACCGTGTACTTGTACGTGTCATAGCAGTGCTTTTCTAGTGAATATCTTTACTTGTTGGCTCGACGCAAATAAACGCCGGGACCTCAAACAAACGCCCCCGACGTTTATTTCAAACTTGGCCTCGGGTACCCGACGTTTAACCGGGTCCGGCGTTTAATCGAGAAAATACGGTAATAACAAATAGAGTAGAACGTAATACAGTGATTTCACAAAACCCGTGAAACAATTTTTTTTTAATTTAAAGTTTGTCATTGCAATGCGTATACAACATTGATATACGGGAAATGAAGTGCAGGAAAAGCCCAAAAGAAAACAAGTTATTGATAAATAGTCAAATGTAAACAATGGAATTCTATTTTACGGGTTAAGTGGAACCACTCTAATATAATGCATTTTTTTATAAAAATATATCTACATTTTATTGTTTGTTTGCATACATTTTTATAATTTTCAATCTTCATTATAATTTTTTTGTTTTCATTTGCTCATCATTAACTGCATCATCAATGTATTAAGTCATGTAAACAGCATTCACTTCAGAGGGCAACTGAATGTTTAAGTTTGTTGAATGTCACGATAAAATCTGTGTTCCATATACAGGCGTTTATTATAAATTTATTTTTTTACTTATGATCAATGACTTTTGTCTTATTTTTTAAACGCCAATTTCCACTTTTGTTCTAGGCGTAAATCAACTTCCCTTCAAATCCCTCAGTAACACTCTTTTCTGCCCCTGTAAAGTGAGATAAAGAAACAAATGGTCATTCCATGTAGGATAATTTGTAAATAGAAATATTGAGAGTTCAGAACAGAATTCAAAGTGTTCACAAGGACACAAGAATAGGTTCTTTCTGTGTGCACCGGAGCACAGATGATGTAAAACAAAAGGAACAAAGAACGACAACAATACAAATGCAAAACAAGACCAAAAATACAATACCTCACAAACAATAAAAAACAATGAGTACTGTTGCATACCACTCACTTAGCTGGATATGTGACCACTACGGCCGAGTGGGCTACCTGTGGCTCGTGTGTGACTTTACTGTTGACTGTTGCATACCACTCACTTACCTGGTCATGTGACCACTACGGCCGAGTGGGCTGCCTGTGGCTCGTGTGTGACTTTACTGTTTACTGTTGCATACCACTCACTTACCTGGTCATGTGACCACTTTTTAGCACACTGTTCCATCGCAAGCGTTCAAACATTGCTCCCGCGATTCAAAGTTATTTTCATTTCCCAGCCATCCATTGTAGATAAAAAGCTCGCACAGCTGGGTGTCTTTGTTGTAGTAAAAGCGAGCAGCGTACGAACTTCCGACACCTTCATCTTTGGACAAACAACAAAGGTTTGCTGAACCTTATGAAAGAGAAAAAAAATCAACGTTTCATTAGCCCCAAACAAATCCGAACAACCGGTAAAACAAAACATGTGGGGAGTGAGGAGAGGTTAAAAATGTATTGAAAATCTCAAATTAAGTGATGGTTCAAACTTGCGAAAAATAAAACAAAATGATTTAACATGATTGAAATTGAATTAAGGTATTCTTGATTTTGTGGGGATAGGATAACTGGCTTTCACTTCTCCACTACACTTTTAATTACGTTGGGTTGTAGCAAATAAAATCCTGATTTCTTATCGCTTATAAATATACCTTACGCAATTTCAGTTGGGGTTTTGGACTTTTTTTTTTAATCTTGACAAATTCTATTATTTTTTACTATACGTGCTTTTCTCAAATATGGGCCTTCGTAATCTTTCCTTATGTTTTTTTGTTGTTGCAAACCATTATAATTATTATTTCATGTAAAATGCTTGTGTAGCGTTACTTCGTCTTTAAGGTCAAACAACCCCAAGCAAAATTAATCTACTCATTAAGACACTCAGTAATTTGGCACTAATAGGACCAGGCAATAATACCTACATGCTGCAACATGCTTCAATCTATAATATTGTGTTTGTCTGAGGCAAAAATGCGAAAATCATAGGAGTCTCTCTCTCTCTATCAAAAAAAAAACAACTAAATTACTTGATAATGATCTTATTCCTCTGATCGGTGTTGGCCTACTTTTTGAATGCCAATAAAAACCAGTCGTTTACATCTACAGATATGAAATGCAAATGTGAAATGTAAATTAGTTTACTATGGTTAGTGCCATGGTCTATAAATCGGAAATCTCTAGGTGCGGTAAGTTGAGGCAACAAACAATTTGAGGGTGATAGCAATGTTGCATTTCTTCTCACCTGTTGTGGTTATAGCAGCGATTATAAGGCAAAGAACAAAAACACGAACCATCATGTTGTTAGATCTAGTGCAGAACGTCTCTCTTTTTGTTTCTTTCAGCTTTGGTGGAAACGGTTTATGCCCTATAAAGTGATTACATCTCTCTTTTATATCCTGTATGGCACTTACTTCCTGTAATGGAATCACACTTCTTAGATTCTGTTCACGGAAATTCAGCTAAAACAGTTGACCTCGTGTTAGGAGGGCAGCTGGACGATACTTAATGATTTGCATGTTTTCAACTGGCGAAGCAAGATAAACAGATTATTTCAGATTATTATTTTTAGAGTAGATTTCATAATTGATGCGTTCTAGTGACTGTAGTGAGGTTAACGTACTAAATTACGGGAAACTTT
Source organism: Cladopsammia gracilis (assembly GCA_022457155.1). Classification (NCBI taxonomy): domain Eukaryota; kingdom Metazoa; phylum Cnidaria; class Anthozoa; order Scleractinia; family Dendrophylliidae; genus Cladopsammia; species Cladopsammia gracilis. The sequence continues at coordinate 1,879,076 of JAJGOT010000043.1, forward strand.
GAGATCGAAAAAGCTTAAAACAGCTGACTAAATGAGAGAGAAATAGAATCCAATTTCACAGACGTTTTAAAAGACGTTTAGGTGAAACAACTGACCTCGTATATTCTGATGTTTACAATCGGCTGTTAAGGTAAATTGGCCACCTTAAAAAGATCTAAAAGCGCAACCCTTCGTCGGAGCTGAAGCAGTTGACCTCGTGAATGGAGGCGGCATAGAAATTACAAATAATGTTCTAATCGTGCGATAATTTGCAAACTGAGATAAACATTTGTGTTGATAGTGAAGGTAATGTGCCCAATTAACGCAAGTGCACTCAGTAATATTTTCTTAAGTACACTTTACAAATATTAACTTTAGGACGTCAAGAGAGTGCAAAAACTTGATACAACTGCCGGGTCACCAAAAACATGACGAAATGGGATCCGTATTTACAGATTTTTTGTCATTAGACAATTAGCTGAAACTGTTGACCTTGAAGAAGGAAGGCAAAATGTTATGTTTTCCTATTTATTTTTTTTCCTATTTATGTTAACAATCAAGTTAATCATGTGATAATTTGTGTTAAAAATAAGGGAAAAGATTACCTAGGTAACACCGAGAGGAGATGTTCTATTTCCTGAAATGCAATCACTCTTACCATATTCTGTTCACGGAAATTCAGCTTAAACAGTTGACCTCTTGTTAGCGGGATTCGAATGTACTTTTGTGTTTACTAAGAACTTCAGTAAAACTAACTAGATTTCACGGATTGTATTCCAATGGACGTTGAGCTGAAACAGTTGACCTCGTAACAGGAGGGCAGGAAATAATAAATGTTCTAATCGAGTGATAATTTGAAAACTGAGATAAACAGATTGCTGTACTCTTGTGTCTATAAATGTTATAATTAATGCCTTATAGTGAAGGTAACGTGCCCATAAATATAAGAACACTTTACAAATATTAACTTTAGAAAGTCAAGCGAGTGCAAAAGCTTAAAACAACTGGCGGACTACCAAAAACATGACGAAATGGGATCCGTTTTAACAGATATTTTTGTCATTAGACAATTAGCTGAAACTGTTGACCTCGTAGGAGGAGGAAATGTTATGTTTTCCTATTAATGTTAACAATCATGTTAATCATGTGATAAGTTGTGTTAAAAATAAGGGAAAAGATTACGTAGGTAACACAGCAGAGCTGTTCTGAAATGCAATCACTCATCAGATTCTGTTCACGGAAATTCAGCTAAAACAGTTGACCCGTGTTAGGAGAGCAGAACGTAAATTATCGACCTTCAGTAGTGTTTGGAAATTTGGTTAAAATTGGCAAGGAGAGATAAATAGATTATTTCATTTTGTGTTTTACAATTGACGCTGGTGACTGTAGCCGGGGGATAATATGCTTTATTAACTAACCTGCGCTCTTAAGAAATACACGGCAACTGTGTCCGATATAAAATTGACGGGGGGGGGGGGGGGGGGGTGATCATCGGAAATTTTGAAGGGAATCCCTAAAAGGTACCAGAAATCCTTCTTGTGGGTGTGGCTCACATAAATTTTTACTTCTACTTGGTAAAACTTCTTCAGTTCTGAGAAGTCGTCCCTGTCAGCATATTCAAAGGGAACAGACCGCAAATAAATGTGGCTACTAAATATATCTGAATTTCGTAACTGTTCATCAGTAGGATGCCCAAAATGTGTGCAATTCCACAATTGGTTTCGGCTCCATTAAATCCTATACCAATTGCAGAACATTTTAGGAGGAGCCACCCACAGTGTGAGCACAGTTACTGACAAGACATATCAGTTAGGAAAACAACGCAAAATAAATGTAGTACGTTAAATAACGAACTAAGCACACACGTCAACTAAACAAGCTAAGCACGCGCACGACTCAAGGAAAATTGCGCGCGCGCGCACTAGCATTAACCTGAATAGAAGCAATATAGAAATTAAATAGGGGCGCTAGAATAATATAAAGGATCTGAAATAACAAAGGATACGGCGGTGTTTCTCAATTTTGGATTGCTAGTTTAATTTCTCGTAGTGTAGTGCCATATTTCTCAATGATAGCACTGTGGCGTTTGAAGAATTTAGTAAATGATTTACGAAGGAGTGAAGATTGCAATTGTTGTCAAAAGCTATCGCAATATCTCTAACAGTGGTCATTTCTGTGATTCAAGCCCTCTTAGTGATACCAAACCACGACTATTAACCAGTAAGGTATGACAATCACCCCCTTCATTTTTATATGGGAATACCCCAGGGAGTTCCCCCCACGGAATAAAAGCTATCACAACTCTAACAGTGGTCATTACAATTCAAGCCCTCTTAAGTGATACCAAACCACGACTATTAACCTGTAAGGTATGACAATCACCCCCTTCATTTTTATATGGTAGTCCCCCCCCCCCCCCCCCCCACGGAAGAAAACGTTTGTCAGCTTCCTTTTGTCTACCTTTTTATCTTTGTAAAAGCATTACAAAGATACTAAAAAATACCAGGAATTAGGATTATCAACAACTCGCAAGGATAAAATGGATTGAAAACGTTATGACTTGATTCGTTTCTGATGTGAAGAAATCAACGCTGATGATGTAAAGGTAATACTCATTTACTGCCCCTACTCCCTTCCCCTCCCCTCCCCTTCCCCCGGGATATTTTTCCTTCAGGCCTGACTGGAAAAAGACACTGGACAGTAAAACCACGTGACTATGAATCAAAGAGAGGTCCCGGATCGACATCAGGATAGGCAGAAAATCTTGAACAATTGAAAATGATAACAAGGCAAACTGACAATACGGTGGAGAAAAGAAATAGACAGAAAGAACAAAAACCCGGGGGGGGGGGACTCCCATATGTGGTCGGGCGGGGGTGCTCGTCGGGAAAAAAAAAGTGGAACCCTAAAAGATACCAAAGTGGGCGTGGTCAACCAGAATTTTACCCCTAAAAGATACCATTTTTTTACCAAATATGTGCATGAACAATGCGCCTACAGTGCTGGATATAAATAGATCTGACTGTACATGGGCTCGAATTCCAGCTACGATCAGAAGGAACACGGGAAGGTACTAGCAACTCGTCTTTCGCCAGGAACACCCTAAAAGATACCATTTTCTGGGAAAATAAGGTTTTTTCATCATATACCCTAAAAGATACCTAGATCCTGAATTTTAACCCCTAAAAGATACGACGAGCACCCCCGCCCGACCACATATGGGTGTCCTCCCCCCGGGAACAAAAATAAAAAAAAACATATATCTACCTGATTTTTTTGTAAAATATGGATGATTAAAAATTTCATTACAAGTACGCAAAACAAGGGTTTTATGACTCCAATCAGCTTGAAAATCACACAGAGAAAGAAAATGGAAAAGAAGAGAGCGGAGAAGTAAAAATCACTAGCGATACCTATCTTTTGATATTGTGTGGTTTAAAGAGACAGAATTACCTGTCAGTTAAGTTACCAATCATATTTGTCGGATCCATGTTTGTAACCTTTTAAATTGTAAGACTCTTGTAATTTTTTTTTGTTTACATCAGTTTACTCGTTACGAACTACATGTGTACCGTCCTCTTAGATCACCGTGTAGCATGATATTTACAGCTTTTGAAGAGGGCATGTGCTGACGATAAATGCTTTTCAAAATATCAGAGAAAAATAACCCACACAGACATTTAAAAGCACAGTCAACCACACAAACTGGGGATGGTAAGCCTGTGCTGAAACACAGTTCACTTCGGCTCTGGAAGCGGTAGTTTCTTGGTGTTGCGGATGGTGTGATCACCAAATGACGTAAAACAAAAGATTCAAAAGACACTGAACAATACCCACACCACAACACAAAAGATAACCAACAATGGCTTCCGCAACACCAAGAAACACCCCTGGAAGGTCAATGAAAGCACTACTTCCGCCTACCGCCTTTATCGAGCTACGTTTTCATTTTTTTTTAGTTTTATCTGATCTATATAATCTCGTCTATGGTGGACGATTTTCTCGTTGACGCAATGCTTAAAAGTTTGGAAAATGTTTTCCTGATTGTTTCAGCTTTCCATGTTTTTCATCGGTCAGTACTCTTATTGATGAGACCCTGATGTGCGACAAACTTCAGATACTGAAACAAAAAAAAACATTAACATGCAAGGCTGATCGGACAGCTGAATTCGTCCGATTTCTTTTAATAATATTTGCCCAATATTTCGGTTAGACAAAACTAATCTTCATCAGAGACTATTGCAAAACAGAGACTTCGGAGCTCGTTAACGTCGGTTTAATAGCTAAACTTTGAAATTGGCGAGAAAAAAATTACCAATGACTGCGATAGGATTCGCACAGTTAATAGTTACAATTGACAAAACTTCATAGCCCAATCCGTGCGACAATCACATTTGAGCTACAACTGAAAACCTTACTTAAACCTATGACATCACTATAGAAATTAAAATATAATATCAGCAATAAAACCCGAAATAAAAACTTTGCTTAAACCTGTGACATCGCTACAGAAAATGAAAATATCTCCCATGAAACTGAACTCAAAACCCTTCTTTAAACCTGTCACATTGCTATAAAAACAAAAAATATCTGCCATGAAACCGAACTAAAATTCTTCTTTAAACCTGTGATATCGCTATAGAAAATAAAAATATTTCCCTTGAAACCTAACTAAAAACGTTCTTTAAACCTGTGACGTCGCTGTAGAAAATGAAATTAACCCCCTGTGAAAACGAATTCAAAGCCCTGCTTAAGGACGTTCGCGCGAAAATCTTCTAACATTGATTTTTTTTATAAAACTTTTGCTACATTACTCGTATCAGAAATGCAAAAAAATGAGGGGGTCACCGACTTCGTTTCTGAGATAAGCTACCTGAAAGGCGACCCTTATTTTGAAGAATTGGTCTTCCTTACGAGATGTGACCCCAATCTCTGTTAGTCCAAAATTATTGCAAATGAATCCCTAAAATGCAACTTTCTTTCCAAAATTTTATGCGAGTAGGTCTGTTCAGCAAATTCATTCAACTGGTGACGTTCCTTGAAGTAAATTTTATCTTTAAGGTGGCTCGATGGTGTTTTTTTCTGTGCCGACCACTTTTTTCAATCTTGTATTTGGATATCTTAGTCATTATTTACCTAAATACTCATGGCACACAATTACTAGGGAAAAATTGAAGTTTCCATTTCAGTTGTATTTTTTGTGATCGAAGCGTCCTTGGCAACGATACGTTGCTAGGCGTAGTTTTACTTGTGAGGCCGCCGTCGGCTTGTATGAGAAATTTTGGTAACTCGCTCTTGGGGACTGAAAGAGTACCACAATGCACACATTTTAGCCAAGTTTGGTTAACTTCTGTGAGAGGATTTTTGAATGGCGCGAGTTTACTTATTTTAGGGTTAAATTTGGTAAAATATCAAAGTTTGTTGTATTTCACCCCAAACTGAGAGATCGAGGACCTAATGCCGATTTCAACTTTACTCATTCATAAGAACAACTATTGTACCTTATTTGTTTGGCTCTTTTGGCGGATTGACGGTTTTCGATTTTTCCCTGTGCCGAGTTATAATAATCGAAATTTACGATGTTTTTGCAACAAACGAGCAGAGAATCTTCTGTCCTCGCTTATTTTAAAAATCTGAGATAGAATTTCCCAAGAATAAGCGAACTATAAATTTGGACCTTCTTTTACTTAGTCTCCAAATTTCGTGTTGGTTGAAATGCTGTGAGACTTGTACGCTGAACGTCGAGTTGGTAACATGCGCGCTAGTATTTTCAGAGATTTCTTGTTCTCCGAGATGTTTACAATTCATGATCTATTCTGCATATTTCATTGTTCTGAAATGACACCTGCACGCGAATTCCATTCTAGCACGGGCGGAACCAAAACGCTTGATTAACTTCCGAAGACCTGCCGATTATGGTAATAAAATCTTCTGTTAGACACGCTTATTGTAGCGTTTTTCACGTCTTTTAATAAGGGAAATAATTGCTGCCTTGACAGTGAGTAAAAATTTCTGTTTTCTGTTTGCGGCATGCTCTTGCTATTTTTAGGTCAATTACGTGTTTAACGTTGATGTTCAACAGCTCACCTGTTATCTCATGAACACATTGCCAGGACTGATGAATTACCACGCCTAGCAACGTATCGTTTCCAAGGACGCTTCGATCGCAAAAAATACAACTGAAATGGAAACTTCAATTTTTCCCTAGTAAGTGTGTGCCATGAGTATTTGGGTAAATACTGAATAAGATATCCAAATACGTGATTGAAAAAGAGTGGTCGGCACAGAAAAAAACACCATCGAGCCACCTTAAACAACAGCATTTGCAAACTCTGACAGCCGCAAGTAGGCAGGATTCGATGGCGCGCGGGTAGAAAAATGGAAAAAATTCAAACTTCCTACATTGATTTTTTGCTCATTTTTTCAATCTGTCGAGAATTGGCAAAGAAAATTATCTATCAAAAAAAAAAAAATTGGGCGTCATCGACCATCCAAGCGAGTTAAATCTAAGCAAAGTCAAAGCAACGGCTACCAGTCGTTTATGTGCTTAGCTTTCTTCTCTTGCGCGCGCGCTGGTGCATGACGAAGCATGGCGTTGCGACATGAATTGCGTGCGCAGTAAGGATGCGCATAAACAATTAGCGCGAACGTCCTTAAACCTGTTACATCACTATAAAAATAAAACATATCTGCCATGAAACCCAACTAAAAACCTTCTTTAAGCCTGTGACATCGCTAAAGAAAATGAGAATATGTCCCATGAAACCGAACTAAAAACGTTCTTTAAGGACGTTCGCGCTAATTGTTTATGCGCATCCTTACTGCGCACGAACGAGCGCGCACGCAAAGTAAGAAATCTAAACAGACAAAGGACTGGTAGCTGTTTTGTAGCTTTACTTAGATTTCACTCGCTTGGATGGTCGGTGACCCCTACGTTTTATGGCTACATAATTTTCGTTTCTAATTCTCGACAGATTGTGAAAAAATGGACAAAAAATCAACGTAGGAAGTTTAAAATGTTCCTATTTTCCTACCCACGCGAACATCGAATCCCGCCAACTTTGCGGCTGTCATTGTTTGCAAATGGTGTCGGTTAAAGATAATATTTACTTTGAGGGACGTTACCAGTTGATTTAATTTGCTTTATAGACCCACTCGTATAAAATTTGGTGTAGAAAGTTCCATTCTAGGGTTTCATTTGTAATATTTTTAGACTAACAGACATTGGCGCCATATCGAGTATGGAAGACCGATTTTTTAAAATTAGGGTGGTCTGTCAGATAGCTTATCTCCGAAACGAATTCGGTGACCTCCCATTTTTTTTTTTTTTGCATTTCTAACACGAGTAACTCGTTGCCAGCTGTGGCAAAAGTTTTAGAAAAACACAATGTTAGAAGATTTTCGCGCGAACGTCCTTAAATCTGTGACGTCGCTATAGAAAATGAAATTAACCATCCGTGAAAACGAATTCAAAGCCCTGCTTAAACCTGTGACATCGCTATACAAATAAAAAATATCTGCCGCGAAACCGAACTAAAAACCTTCTTTAAACGTGTGACCTCGCTATAGAAAATGAAATTAACCCCCGTGAAAACGAGTATAAAGCCCTGCTTAAACCTGTGTCATTGCGTTGGAAAACTTGGCAAGCAAGGTGCTTCGTGGTAAGTACAAACTTTTGGTCCTTTGTTACTGAGTTCTGTAGCACTTAGAATTAGTTATACCTTGTATACATTTATATTTTTATTAACTTGGTGTAATGCGCAGGCGATCATATACTCATGAAGCCTGCGCAATATAAATGCATTATTATTATTATTATTATTATTATTATTATTATTATTACTGTTAAGAAAAAAGGTATTCCAAATCAGCCTCGGTCATCTTAAAAAGGCTAAAAAGGTTAAAAAGTCGCCGTAACGGAAAAATATTTAACTAAACAAACTGAAACTTATATTTTTACAAAGGTTTAGTAAGACCTATGTTATGACAAAGTTTGAAATTTTTCAATTTTTTATCTTGCATAGTCGTAGGCCAAAATTAGGGAAAGCCGCTCTTAAAATATAATAAACTGTTTTCGATTTTTCGGAATGTAGGAAGTAATACCAGATTGAAATAAATGAAATTCTACTTTGCAAAGCGACAAGCGTTGTGACAAGTATTTTGTGTCCTTTTTACTACTTTAAGAGTAGTTCTAGCCATTTTCGTACGTATGTATGTACGGCTGCGGCAAGAAATAGCAACACGATAGCGAGATAACTCGATCACTTGTTTTTGAATACTGAGTTGTTTAACTCTGAAATCTCATCAAGGCCAAACATTTTAAAACCAACATCAAACCGTGTAAAAGTACCCAGTTTATCAGAAACTAAATACACATAGTAACTTTAGTATCACTTTGATCACATAAACACAGCAGATGAATGTAAGCCAGTTTTAAGTCAGTAAGTATCCTTTACATCGCCGGCCTTTTGTTAAATTAACGAAGTTCAATACTGCCAAGACCGTCGTTCGTTTTCACCTTCTTTTGGCAGAACAGAATCAAATGAACGGATGCTTTTCTCAATTTTAATTGCGTTAACCACTGGTACATTTTATTGCATTTTAACCTGAATCATGCTGGGTTGCAGTGTTGATTAGGAATGGTTTCAATTTCTCGATCCACAAAACAGTCTTAGATCCAACCGGACGCTTTATTGTTTTATTGTACTAAAAGTAGACATTGAGTATAAAGTGTACGTACTGGTTAATTTTTGTGCACCAAATAAAGATAAAAATGGCGAAAAATTCTTTAGAATTATTCATGCAAATCTACAAAAAGGTTTAGATAACGATAAAGACATCATAAGTGGATGTAATTTCAATTGTCCCATAAACATATTACTGGACAAAACTGGAAGTATAATGACTTCAACAAAGATGGTCTAAGCTATATCCAAAAGCTTTACCTGGAGTCAAAGATCACTAGAAGTATTCTGTGGACTCGATTATTGGTTATTATAATTCAACACATTGATGTATTGCCCAAATATGGCATACTTGTCCAATACTCTGACAAATTTATGCATAGCATTGTACTGTAATACATTGTGTCGTTCTAGAATGTATTGTTAAACTATTGTTATGGTCATATAATACAATACAATGCTATGCATAAATTTGTCCGAGTACTGGGCAACCCTTAAATATGGTCAAAGTGCCTTCGATATCGTTAGCTCTACATGATATATATCCCGCGATGGTGGCAATTTCGCATTTCGAAGGAAAGTGAAAGCGACCACTGCATGCAATTTCGTATATTTGGGAGAAAAAAATGCGTGAACTATTATGGATAAAAAAGGGCAAAAAGGAGAACAATAGAAAAGAGAAAAACTATTGATCATACGATTGGACCAAAAAGGCGCAAAATTGCCGCGTTGTGTCTCAGTGACTAAAAGCTGGTTCAAAGTTTCAACCGCTCAACAAGAACTAGAAATCCACATAAACTAAAGGTAACGACGTTTTAAAGGTTTATTGTGTCCTTACATTGTAAATTTTTGTAAGACTTACCATCCTCTCGCCAGTTCTTTCAGTCTTTTCTCCGCTCTGTTTAGGTAGCCGTGTGTTTGTTCAATTTGTTTTGATTCTGAATTGAACTTTTTAAGACACGAAATACTTTTCATAAAGGAATTCTCTGCCATTTTACTATGTTTTAATTCGTGCAGTCATTACCCAGTCGCTCTTAACGTAGACGAAAGCTCTCCGCATGAAACTGTCAATTTAAGCGTGGAAAAATTTTCATTTTTGCCGCTTGTTAAACCGGGTTTTGCTTAATGCCAAAAGCGGCTTTAGAAAACGAGTTTGCTTCATTCATGGCGAGATTTCGACGATTAGCATGGTGGGTTCACACTAGACAGTAAGTCCGCTGTTAACGGTTGTTATTAAAGAACTTTTTATGATTTTTTGAAGATCTGTTTTTACTGCAGACTGATCTCCATTTAACGAGAAAAACATTCATCACTTGATTCTCGCTCGTAATAACAGAGCTGTTGTCTGGCGTAGGAGATACGATTGTAAGAAAGAGGTTCGATTAGGTTATTAATAAAGGAAGTGGATAGAGTGGCGTGTTGTGTATTTTCTGATGAGTTGTTGTAGACAAGGTCGTTCTGTCAATATTAAAGGTCTCGGTAAAAAAAGGAGGACTGTGGACTGTGGACTTGTTTACAATTACATGAAAGAGTTATTTTTGTAGAGTTCTTGCACTGTTATATAGTAAAAGATTTATCGATCGTGTCTATAACCATATTGTCGACATTGTTACTTTATCCTAAATTTCATCGTCGATTGTTCATAATAGCTGTGTTTTTAAGCCTACCGCACATTTTCGCATTTATAATTTCAAACTTGAGACCGAATTCGTTGAAATTTTTTAGGATTAAGTGTTAATTTTTGTAGAGTTGTTAAACTGTAAAAGATTTATCGATCGTGTTGATAAGCATATTCTTTGTTAATTTATCTTAATAGTAGTTTTTATATTATGTAAATCAATGTGGAGTACAAATAAAGTTGTTGTTGTTAAATTTTATCGCCGATTCTTCTCAATACCGGTTTTTTTAAAAACAGTCGTCACTGCTAGTTTTAAATTCTACAATGCAAAGAAAGTTTTCTGATCGAAAGGATTTGAATGGTCAACCATATGCGTTTGAAAATACGAGTTTGACGAGACAGTCCCGAAAAGGTCAACCAAATTTCACAAATCTCAGCTTTCAGATTTATTTCTCAAACTCATTAATAATTCATAAAGTGACCAGCCATTAAATGACGTCCATTTGGGTCAGGTGGATGAGTCTTAATACCCAATGAAACACCAGATCAAGATCTTAAGGGTTTTGATCTCAAATCAAATACTTGCATATTAATGAATTTTGCAACAATACATGTTATTCCACTCAATTATATAATTTCATTCGTAACCTTACATTCCTTTCTTGGTCTTCAAATATAAGCCCTCTCGAGTGCCATCTTTCGATTCCGCGTCGGTGAATGCTCGGTGAAACAGAGTAAACCTTTAAAACAATAATCTGAGTATTATAAATGGAATTTCAACATGACATCGACATTTTAATTTAAAAACAAAATGGACCATTTTTCTCACCTTCGGTTGCCATTATCCAGGGGATTTAATGCTTCAGCACCCTTTTTCTCTTCTAGAAAGCGTCGGATACCGCATACTATGCCACAAACAGTCTTCGGTGGATATCTCTCTCTCGACTTTTTGGCCACGTCCATGACAAATTTGCTAAGTCAATAATTCAAACTCAGTGCGTCCGTTTCTTCACTGAATACGAGTAATACGAGAAGAAAGTGACATAATCTTGTGTAAATCAGTCCCTAAACATTCCTCTCGAATCTCAGAGAACGGGAACTTGAACCGTCCGAGAAGTTTGCCATTCGTAGAAAATGGATGTTGCCCATTTGTTTTTTTTATATTTCGTTGACGGGGGAATAGGCAGGATTCGATGGCGCGCGGGTAGAAAAATGGAAAAAATTCAAACTTCTTACATTGATTTTTTGCTCATTTTTTCACAATCTGTCGAGAATTGGCAAAGAAAATTATCTATCAAAAAAAAAATTGGGGGTCACCGACCATCCAAGCGAGTTAAATCTAAGCAAAGTCAAAGCAACGGCTACCAGTCGTTTATGTGCTTAGCTTTCTTCTCTTGCGCGCGCGCTCGTGCATGACGAAGCATGGCGTTGCGACATGAATTGCGTGCGCAGTAAGGATGCGCATAAACAATTAGCGCGAACGTCCTTAAACCTGTGACATCGCTATAAAAATAAAAAAATATCTGCCATGAAACCCAACTAAAACCTTCTTTAAGCCTGTGACATCGCTAAAGAAAATGAGAATATGTCCCATGAAACCGAACTAAAAACGTTCTTTAAGGACGTTCGCGCTAATTGTTTATGCGCATCCTTACTGCGCACGAACGAGCGCGCACGCAAAGTAAGAAATCTAAACAGATAAAGGACTGGTAGCTGTTGCGTTAGCTTTACTTAGATTTCACTCGCTTGGATGGTCGGTGACCCCTACGTTTTATGGCTACATAGTTTTCGTTTCTAATTCTCGACAGATTGTGAAAAAATGGACAAAAAAATCAACGTAGGAAGTTTAAAATTTTCCTATTTTTCTACCCACGCGAACATCGAATCTAGCCAACTTTGCGGCTGTCATTGTTTGCAAATGGTGTCGGTTAAAGATAATATTTACTTTGAGGGACGTTACCAGTTGATTTAATTTGCTTTATAGACCCACTCGTATAAAATTTGGTGTAGAAAGTTCCATTCTAGGGTTTCATTTGTAATATTTTTAGACTAACAGACATTGGCGCCATATCGAGTATGGAAGACCGATTTTTTAAAATTAGGGTGGTCTTTCAGATAGCTTATCTCCGAAACGAATTCGGTGACCTCCCATTTTTTTTTTTTTGCATTTCTAACACGAGTAACTCGTTGCCAGCTGTGGCAAAAGTTTTAGAAAAACACAATGTTAGAAGATTTTCGCGCGAACGTCCTTAAATCTGTGACGTCGCTATAGAAAATGAAATTAACCATCCGTGAAAACGAATTCAAAGCCCTGCTTAAACCTGTGACATCGCTATACAAATAAAAAATATCTGCCGCGAAACCGAACTAAAAACCTTCTTTAAACGTGTGACCTCGCTATAGAAAATGAAATTAACCCCCGTGAAAACGCATATAAAGCCCTGCTTAAACCTGTGACGTTGCGTTGGAAAACTTGGCAAGCAAGGTGCTTCGTGGTAAGTACAAACTTTTGGTCCTTTGTTACTGAGTTCTGTAGCACTTAGAATTAGTTATACCTTGTATACATTTATATTTTTATTAACTTGGTGTAATGCGCAGGCGATCATATACTCATGAAGCCTGCGCAATATAAATGCATTATTATTATTATTATTATTATTATTATTATTATTATTATTATTATTACTGTTAAGAAAAAAGGTATTCCAAATCAGCCTCGGTCATCTTAAAAAGGCTAAAAAGGTTAAAAAGTCGCCGTAACGAAAAAATATTTAACTAAACAAACTGAAACTTATATTTTTACAAAGGTTTAGTAAGACCTTTGTTATGACAAAGTTTGAAATTTTTCAATTTTTTATCTTGCATAGTCGTAGGCGAAAATTAGGGAAAGCCGCTCTTTAAATATAATAAACTGTTTTCGATTTTTCGGAATGTAGGAAGTAATACCAGATTGAAATAAATGAAATTCTACTTTACAAAGGTTTAGTAAGACCTTTGTTATGACAAAGTTTGAAATTTTTCAATTTTTTATCTTGCATAGTCGTAGGCCAAAATTAGGGAAAGCCGCTCTTAAAATATAATAAACTGTTTTCGATTTTTCGGAATGTAGGAAGTAATACCAGATTGAAATAAATGAAATTCTACTTTGCAAAGCGATAAGCGTTGTGACAAGTATTTTGTGTCCTTTTTACTACTTTAAGGTAGTTCTAGCCATTTTCGTACGTATGTATGTACGGCTGCGGCAAGAAATAGCAACACGATAGCGAGATAACTCGATCACTTGTTTTTGAATACTGAGTTGTTTAACTCTGAAATCTCATCAAGGCTAAAAATTTTAAAACCAACATCAAACCGTGTAAAAGTACCCAGTTTATCAGAAACTAAATACACATAGTAACTTTAGTATCACTTTGATCACATAAACACAGCAGATGAATGTAAGCCAGTTTTAAGTCAGTAAGTATCCTTTACATCGCTGGCCTTTTGTTAAATTAACGAAGTTCAATACTGCCAAGACCGTCGTTCGTTTTCACCTTCTTTTGGCAGAACAGAATCAAATGAACGGATGCTTTTCTCAATTTTAATTGCGTTAACCACTGGTACATTTTATTGCATTTTAACCTGAAGCATGCTGGGTTGCAGTGTTGATTAGGAATGGTTTCAATTTCTCGATCCACAAAACAGTCTTAGATCCAACCGGACGCTTTATTGTTTTATTGTACTAAAAGTAGACATTGAGTATAAAGTGTACGTACTGGTTAATTTTTGTGCACCAAATAAAGATAAAAATGGCGAAAAATTCTTTAGAATTATTCATGCAAATCTACAAAAAGGTTTAGATAACGATAAAGACATCATAAGTGGATGTAATTTCAATTGTCCCATAAACATATTACTGGACAAAACTGGAAGTATAATGACTTCAACGAAGATGGTCTTAGCTATATCCAAAAGCTTTACCTGGAGTCAAAGATCACTAGAAGTATTCTGTGGACTCGATTATTGGTTATTATAATTCAACACATTGATGTATTGCCCAAATATGGCATACTTGTCCAATACTCTGACAAATTTATGCATAGCATTGTACTGTAATACATTGTGTCGTTCTAGAATGTATTGTTAAACTATTGTTATGGTCACATAATACAATACAATGCTATGCATAAATTTGTCCGAGTATTGGGAAACCCTTAAATATGGTCAAAGTGCCTTCGATATCGTTAGCTCTACATGATATATATCCCGCGATGGTGGCAATTTCGCATTTCGAAGGAAAGTGAAAGCGACCACTGCATGCAATTTCGTATATTTGGGAGAAAAAATGCGTGAACTATTATGGATAAAAAAGGGCAAAAAGGAGAACAATAGAAAAGAGAAAAACTATTGATCATACGATTGGACCAAAAAGGCGCAAAATTGCCGCGTTGTGTCTCAGTGACTAAAAGCTGGTTCAAAGTTTCAACCGCTCAACAAGAACTAGAAATCCACATAAACTAAAGGTAACGACGTTTTAAAGGTTTATTGTGTCCTTACGTTGTAAATTTTTGTATAAGACTTACTATCCTCTCGCCAGTTCTTTCAGTCTTTTCTCCGCTCTGTTTAGGTAGCCGTGTGTTTTTTCAATTTGTTTTGATTCTGAATTGAACTTTTTTAAGACACGAAATACTTTTCATAAAGGAATTCTCTGCCATTTTACTATGTTTTAATTCGTGCAGTCATTACTCTGTCGTTCTTAACGTAGACGAAAGCTCTCCGCATGAAACTGTCAATTTTAGCGTGGTAAAATTTTCATTTTTGCCGCTTGTTAAACCGGGTTTTGCTTAATGCCAAAAGCGGCTTTAGAAAACGAGTTTGCTTCATTCATGGCGAGATTTCCACGATAAGCATGGTGGGTTCACACTAGACAGTAAGTCCGCTGTTAACGGTTGTTATTAAAGAACTTTTTATGATTTTTTGAAGATCTGTTTTTAATGCAGACTGATCTCCATTTAACGAGAAAAACATTCATCACTTGATTCTCGCTCGTAATAGCAGAGCTGTTGTCTGGCGTAGGAGATACGATTGTAAGAAAGAGGTTCGATTAGGTTATTAATAAAGGAAGTGGATAGAGTGGCGTGTTGTGTATTTCTGATGAGTTGTTGTAGACAAGGTCGTTCTGTCAAAATTAAAGGTCTCGGTAAAAAAGGAGGACTGTGGACTGTGGACTTGTTTACAATTACATGAAAGAGTTATTTTTGTAGAGTTCTTGCACGGTTATATAGTAAAAGATTTATCGATCGTGTCGATAACCATATTGTCGACATTGTTACTTTATCCTAAATTTCATCGTCGATTGTTTATAATAGCTGTGTTTTTAAGCCTACCGCACATTTTCGCATTTAAAATTTCAAACTTGAGAACGAATTCGTTGAATTTTTTTAGGATTAAATGTTAATTTTTGTAGAGTTGCTAAACTGTAAAAGATTTATCGATCGTGTTGATAAGCATATTCTTTGTTAATTTATCTTAATAGTAGTTTTTATATTATGTAAATCAATGTGGAGTACAAATAAAGTTGTTGTTGTTAAATTTTTTCGCCGATTCTTCTCAATACCTGTTTTTTTAAAAGCAGTCGTCACTGCTAGTTTTAAATTCTACAATGCAAACAAAGTTTTCTGATCGAAAGGATTTGAATGGTCAACCATATGCGTTTGAAAATACGAGTTTGACGAGACAGTCCCCAAAAGGTCAACCAAATTTCACAAATCTCAGCTTTCAGATTTATTTCTCAAACTCATTAATAATTCATAAAGTGACCAGCCTATAAATGACGTCCATTTGGGTCAGGTGGATGAGTCTTGATACCCAATGAAACACCAGATCAAGATCTTAAGGGTTTTGATTTCAGTTCAAAACTGTGTTTGATCTCAAATCAAACACTTGCATATTAATGAGTTTTGCAACAATACATGTTATTCCACCCAATAATATAATTTCATTCGTAACCTTACCTTCCTTTCTTGATCTTCAAATGTAAGCCCTCTCGTGTGCCATCTTTCGATTCCGCGTCCAATGCTCGGTGAAACAGAGTAAACCTTTAAAACAATAATCTGAGTATTATAAATGGAATTTCAACATGACATCGACATTTTAATTTAAAAACAAAATGGACCATTTTTCTCACCTTCGGTTGCCATTATCAAGGGGATTTAATGCTTCAGCACCCTTTTTCTCTTCTAGAAAGCGTCGGATACCGCATACTATGCCACAAACAGTCTTCGGTGGATATCTCTCTCTCGATTTTTTGGCCACGTCCATGACAAATTTGCCAAGTCAATAATTCAAACTCAGTGCGTCCGTTTCTTCACTGAATACGAGTAATACGAGAAGAAAGTGACATAATCTTGTGTAAATCAGTCCCTATACATTCCTCTCGAATCTCAGAGAACGGGAACTTGAACCGTCCGAGAAGTTTGCCATTCGTAGAAAATGGATGTTGCCCATTTGTTTTTTTATATTTCCTTTGACGGGGGAATAGCTTTATCGACTAGATTTTCTTCTTCGACAACCGTTTTAGCCTCCCTAAACAGAGACGCTTCTGTTTCGCACATGGTCTCACACCAAATGGCGAAACACAACAAGCTCAATAAAATTATGCATGTGACGGCATTTGAAAAGGACAAAGCCAAAAAAACTAACACTGAATAATTCTGCATTGTTTCATTTGAGAAGCCAGATCAAAAACTCGTGCTTCAGGTTTGATCGGGGCATCCAAACACCTTGAAACAATAAAAGCACTCGGCCGAAGCGGCCTCGTGCTTTCATTGCTTTTCGGTGTTTGGATGCCCCGATCAAACCCTCGCACTCGTTGTTGATCTATTACGTCAAGCATCGTTTGAGAAACGAATACAATTTTCCTTATTAATCGCCGAGGAAGACTGGCTCAAAACAAAGAGCTCGAGAAACATACACACATAGGCTCAATTAATAATTAGGTAAACTACTAAATTCGATTAAATTGTGATCAAATTAATATTAAGTTAACAATCGAGCGATGGAGTGCACTAAAAGAACTCGTTCATTGCGCACGCTCATTTTGTTTCTCAAATTACATAGTTTATAATAGTGTTGTTGATTAATACATGCCTTTTTGCTTTTATACGTATTTCTAAATCTGTAAGAACAATAAATAATAGATTTGAAACTGCATTTATCCTTTAATTGTTTATGACAGGAAATAACGCGCACTCTGCTTGGCTTTTAAACTTAGAACTGTTTGTTATACTTGTTATCGAGTAATGTAATATTGTTGGGTTTAAATAATCATAATTTTAAAACCCTGTGCTACTTTCACACCACGTGTACTTAAATTCTACACTGCTTGTTTTTTCCCAATTCTATTCATTTTCTTTTGGACTTTTCTAGAAAACACTGTCATGGACAACATAGACAAGGTTGTACAAGGCATCACTATTGGAATAGTAGTACTGATTGCCAATTTTCTTCTCAGCACCAATTGTGTTCTAAAGGCCATCCAGTTCACAAATGAATGCTTGAGTCTCCTTAACGCTAAAGCTCTGAAACAAACAACAGAATTAGTCAGATTAACTTTCAAAGTGCTATATTCCCTGTTGTTCAAAGGCTACTGTCTTATTTACAATCATAAGAATGCGGTAAAATGCGGTAGAAAGCTTCTGGCCTTATTGCGCGACAGTAGCGAAAAAGCCGAAGAAATACAAGTAACATTGCAACTAGCGGGATTGTATGAACGTCATGCTAAATATAACGAAGCAAAAGAACTTTATTCGAATGCACTTAGCATCATGATAGTAACTGGAAAAAGCAAAGGAGAAGCCTCTTGTTATGCAAACCTAGGAATGGTGTTTTGGTGTCTTGGTAAAAATGCCAAGGCTAAAGAACATCTCGAAAAAGGACTTGCCATCAGCAAAGAAATTGGCGACATAGATGGGGAAGCCTCGTCTTATCTAAACCTAGGAATGGTGTTTCGGTCTCTGGGTGAATATGCCAAGGCTAAAGAACATCTCGAAAAAGCACTTCTCATCAGAAAAGAAATTGGCGACATAAATGGAGAAGCCTCGTGTTATGCAAACCTACGAACGGTGTTTCAGCGTCTCGGTGAATATGCCAAGGCTAAAGAACAAAGCACTTGCGATCAGAAAACGAATTGGCAACATAAGTGGAGAAGACTCGTGCTATGCAGACCTAGGAACAGTGTTTCAGTTTCTCGGTGACTATGCCAAGGCTAAAGAACATCTCAAAAAAGCACTTGCAATCTTAAAAGAAATTGGCGACATAAATGGGGAAGCCTCGTGCTATGCAAAAATAGGAATGGTGATTGTGTTCCTCGGTGAATATACCAAGGCTAAAGATCATTTCGAAAAAGCACTTGCGATCAAAAAAAAAAATTAGCGACAAAAATGGAGAAGCCTTGTGTTATGCAAACCTAGGAATGTTGTATCAGTGTCTCGGTGAATATGCCAAGGGTAAAGAACATCTCGAAATAGCACTTGCGATCTTTAAAGAAATTGGCAACATAAATGGAGAAGCCTCGTGTTATGCAAACCTAGGAATGTTGTTTCAGTCTGTCAGTGAATATGCCAAGGGTAAAGAACATCTCGAAATAGCACTTGCGATCTTTAAAGAAATTGGCGACATAAATGGAGAGGCCTCATGTTATGAAAACCTAGGAACAGTTTTTCAGTCTCTCGGTGAATATTCCAAAGATAAAGAACATATCGAAAAAGCACTTGCGATCAGAAAAGAAATTGGCGACATAAATGGGGAAGCCTCGTGTTATGCAAACCTAGGAATCGTGTTTTGGTCTCTGGGTGAATATTCCAAGGCTAAAGAACATATCGAAAAAGCACTTGGGATGACAAAACAAATTGGCAACATAAATGGAGAAGCCTTGTGTTATGCAAACCTAGGAACAGTGTTTTAGCGTCTCGGTGAATATGCCAAGGCTAAAGAACATCTCAAAAAAAGCACTTGCGATGTTTAAAGAAATTGGCAACATAAATTTAGAAGCCTCGTGTTATACAAACCTAGCAACGGTATTTCAGTGTCTCGGTGAATATGCTAAGGCTAAAGAACATCTCGAAAAAGCATTTGCAATCGTAAAAGAAATTGGCAACAGAAATGGAGAAGCCTGGTGCTATGCAAACCTAGGAATGGTGTTTGAGTGTCTCGGTGAATATACCAAGGCTAAAGATCATCTTGTAAAAGCACTTGGGATGACAAAACAAATTGGCGACATAAATGGAGAAGCCTCGTGTTATGCAGCCCTAGGAATGGTGTTTAAGTCTCTCAGTGAACATGTCAAGGCTAAAGAACATCTCGAAAAAGCACTTGCTATCAGAAAAAAAAATTGGCGATATAAATGGAGAAGCCTCGTGGTATGCAGGACTAGGAACGTTGTTTCAGTATCTCGGTGAATATGCCAAGGGTAAAGAACATCTCGAAATAGCACTTGCGATCTTTAAAGAAATTGGCAACATAAATGGAGAAGCCTCGTGTTATGCAAACCTAGGAATGGTGTTTCAGTCTCTTGGTGAATATACCAAGGCTAAAGATCATCTCGAAAAAGCACTTGCGATCTTTAAAGTAATTGGAAACATAAATGGAGAAGCCTCGTCTTATGCAAACCTAGGAACGGTGTTTGAGCGTCTCGGTGAATATGCCAAGGCTAAAGAACATCTCGAAAAAGCACTTGCGATCAGAAAAGTAATTGGCGACATAAATGGAGAAGCCTCGTCTTATGCAAACCTAGGAACGGTGTTTATGTTTCTCGGTGAATATTCCAAGGCTAAGGGACATCTCGAAAAAGCACTTGCGATCTTCAAAGAAATTGGCGAAATAAATGGAGAAGCCTCGTGTTATTTAAACCTAGGAAGGGTGTTTCTGTCTTTCGGTGAATATGCCAGGGCTAAAGAACATCTTGAAAAAGCACTCTTATTGAATAACGAGGTTGGAGACATCTGCGCTGAGGTAGCAAACCACGCTACACTCGGACTTCTAATGCTGTTGCATGGAAACATACAAGAAGCGAAATCCCATACCTTTGACAGCATTCATAAAAGTGAGGAAATGCGCTGTTTTCTGAGAAATAATGACCAATTCAAGATATCGTTGTTTGAAGAGCACGTTGAGTGCTACCGGAATCTAACTGCACTGTTCTTTTTAACTAAGAAGCCTAATGAAGCTCTCTACACTGTAGAGCTTGGACGAGCCAGAGCCCTGGCAGACTTAATGTTAGCTCAGTACTCCTTGCAAAAAGAAATATCAGTCAATCCACAGACATGGGCTGGTATTGAAAGGATCCTGGATAAAGAAAGTAACTGTTCTTGCCTATACATTTCATATTTTCAAGATCGTATATTTTCGTGGATTTTAACAGCGGACAAACCTATACTTTTTCGGCAAAGGAACGTTAATGACTGTTTTGTTAACAAGTGTAAGGATATACAGGTAGAGGAAGTTTTTGGAAACGAAATCTGGAGAAAGTTTTATTTTCCACCTCCACAGCAATGCGAAGATCGATCATGGTTTTCTTCAAATGTTACCCAACCAACGTGTAAATCATTTCAAGAAGATACCGTCGAAGCTTTTCGCGTGGTTGAAGGAGAGGAAGACGAGAACCAGCAGCCCGACCCTACTCTTGCTGAGTGTTACAAGATGATCATCGCTCCTGTGGCTGACTCACTTGATGAAGCCGAAATCATTATTGTTCCTGATCGTTCTTTGTTCAAAGTCCCATTCGCAGCGTTAGAGGATGAAAGTGGAAAGTTTTTATCAGAGAATTTCAGGATCCGCATTGTTCCTTCTTTGACGACTCTCAAGCTCATACAGGACAGTCCCGCAGATTATCACAGTCAGACTGGCGCACTAATAGTGGGAGATCCTGATGTTGGTGATGTGCTTTACAAGGGACACTTCGAAAGACCATCGCGATTGCCTCGTGCAAGAGAGGAAGCCGAGATGATTGGAGGACTACTCGGAGTTCAGCCTTTGCTAGGAAAGGAAGCAACTAAGCAGGGGGTGCTTCAAAGGATTCATTCAGTGAGTCTGATACATTTCGCCGCTCATGGTAATGCCGAAAGAGGAGAAATTGTTCTTTCCCCTCAGAGACCCACTGATAGTAGGTTTCCACGAGAAGAAGACTACTTATTGACAATGACAGACATTTCACAAGTTCGACTGCGAGCCAAACTGGTAGTTCTTAGTTGTTGTCACAGTGCACGTGGGCATATTAGAGCCGAGGGAATTGTTGGAATCGCCCGCGCGTTCTTAGGATCCGGTGCACGCTCAGTAGTGGTGGCCCTGTGGGCCATAGAAGACCTTGCAACAAAGCATTTTATGATTCGTTTTTACGAGCACCTTGTTCTAGAGGAAAGTGCCAGTGAATCTCTTTACCAGACCATGAAGTGGATGAGAAGTAACGGCTTTTCTAAAGTGGGACAATGGGCGCCATTTATGCTGATTGGAGATAACGTGACATTTGATTTTCATAAGTTAAGGTTAGTAGAATTTTTTTTAATACTACTGGGTGTATAAATATTTAGAGTAGTGTTTAGCGCCAGCAGGCTGTGCCTGCGGCATTGTTATTAGTGTATGCGCACGCATGTCTTTCCTTGCTCGTGTTATCCTGAGCGGCCATCTTGTTGTACGAACGTTTGGTTGTTATTAAAGCTGTTATTGTTCCTTCGTTGTGGCGCTCCTGTCTCTTCAATACTGGCGTGGTGGCAGCGACTACTTATCCACGTCCCGAGAGCCCGTGAGCCGTCTCGCTGATCCAAGCAACAACGAGTCTACCCATTCTGTGGTCGAGCGAACTCTGAACAGTCTTCTCAACTTAAGGAAAGTATCACTTCACTGTTCCTTTATATTGCTACAGCATGAATTCAAGTAGAGCTCCTAAGCAATGGTCCCTCACAAAGAACGAGTCTATCACAACATTCGAAGCCTGGGGGCATAATCTTCAGTATTCCCTCTCCCTGGACGCTAATTTCGCACCTTTTTTAGCGGACAATTTTACGTGGCAGAAAAGTCTCCAGCTGCCCCCCATAGAGGACTCACTCCCGATGGGGAAGACGTCCCAACTACTCGCCGACGTACCGCCTTTCAGAAAAACTTACATCTCGAACTCATGTTAGGACAAATCGCTAACTTTTGCCCTACTATTTCACGTAATACTATCGTGAAAAATTCCACATCCGTCAACTCCATTTGGCAAGCAATAAGGGCCCACTATGGCTTCCAGTCTACTGGTGCACACTTCCTAGATTTCTCGAACATAATGCTCGAAGTTGATGAACGTCCTGAAGACTTATTCCAGCGGTTAATGTCCTTCACCGAAGATAATCTGCTTGTTGCCAATAGCAACATAATCCACCATGGCGCAACCATGTCAATTGATGAGGAAATGACCCCCACGCTTGAAAACGTAGTGGTTTTAACATGGTTAAGACTCATCCATACCGAGCTACCTGGTCTCGTAAAGCAGCGTTACGGCACAGAGTTAAGAGCCAGGACACTAGCTTCTTTGAAACCTGAAATTTCTCAGGCGCTAGATTCTCTCCTCGAAGAGCTCCGCACTGCCGCTGACACCAAAGTACTGCGCACCACTACCCCGAGGTTCAGACAGCCTCCACCTCGCCCTTCTTACAAACCGTCCCCCCAACCATGGCCTGCTAACAAGCAACCAAAGTCCTGTCCATTATGTAAACAAGCAGGTCGCAGTGACCAACACTATCTAAGCGCTTGCTCGTATTTACCCCCGGAGGACCGTTCTTACCTGTCTCGATCTCGCCTTACGTCTACTCTTGACGATGAGTAACCTGACTACACAGATTGTGCGCCCTCACCCTTCCTCGATGAAGATGACCACCCAGCACGTACCTCAGCACGTTCAGTCTCGCGTCGCGTCAGTACTAAGCAGTCACCGCACTTCAAGGCTTTCTGCAAGCATCATCCGTTACAACTCACCCTCGATACAAGTGCGGAGACTAGTATGATCAAATCTTCTGTGGCCCGTTCTATCGGCGCAACCATTGAAAAGTCCTCCCAACAAGCATTGCAAGCCGACGGTATGACTCCCTTAGCTGTATTTGGCGAGACTCGTCTCATCTTATCCCGAGCAAACAAACAACTCGCTCTTGATGCCCACGTTGTTGATGACTTAGACGTAGATGTTCTAGCTGGCACACCCTTTCTCATTACCAACGACATCAACGTTCGCCCTGCAAAGTGCCAAGTACGTATTCAAGACTCAGAAATCATCCACTATGAACTTACTGGTGACCCAACCACTGGCTCCCATGCTGTGCGGCGCACGCAAAAATACATCCTACGCGCATCCTCGTCCCCGACTGTTGTTTGGCCTGGTGAGTACGTGGAGCAGGATGTCCCCTCCGACCTATGAGAAGATCGTGTATTCGCCCATCCAACCACGTACAGACACTCCCATATCAAAGCATACCAAACCTACCTGCATTTGGCCTGAGCCCCAAATCCTGGAAGCCGTAGGAACCAAAATCCGTTTAGTCAACACGTCTGATGAACCTAAAGCCAACGGCCGCCACGAGCACCTCAGCCAGGTTCTACCTACAGCGGTCATACCATCACCGACCACCACCTCAGCACCCACCAATCAGACACAACCCGCACAGCCCAAGAGTTCCCCACCCTTCTCGTCTACCGTGTCCGTAGACCCTGACAACTTACTGCCAGAAGATATCCGCTTCAAGTTCCGACAGCTGTTGCAGACATACGATAGCGTCTTTGATCCTGACATAAGTGGTTATAACGGCTCGGCTGGCCCCATTCAAGCAACAGTGAATATTGGTCCTGTACAGCCCCCTCAACGGAAAGGACGCGTTCCTCAATACTCCCGTAACCAACTATTATAGCTACAAGCTAAGTTTGACGAGCTTGAACAAGCCAAGGTCTTCCGTCGCCCAGAGGACCTCGGCATAACTGTCGAATATCTTAACCCTTCATTCCTCGTGAAAAAGCCCTCTGGTGGTCACCGACTCGTGACTGCATTTGCCGACGTTGCGCGGTATAGTAAACCTCAGCCATCACTAATGCCTGACGTCGACACAACCCTGCGCACCATCGCTCCCTGGCACTACATGATCAAAACCGATCTCACTCGAGCATTCTATCAGATCCCTCTCTCTCCATCTTCTCTGAAGTACTGTGGTGTAGCAACACCCTTCAAAGGAATCCGGGTATACACAAGATCAGCAATATGGGGATACCAGGCTCAGAGACCGTCCTTGAAGAAATGATGTGTCGCGTTCTGGGAGACTTGATTCAAGAAAGCTGTGTGGCTAAACTTGCTGACGACCTCTACTGCGACGGCGACACGCCTGACGCACTCCTGACCAACTGGAGACGGGTTCTTGAGGCCCTCGACAACTGTAACCTTCGTCTCTCTCCAACGAAGACCGTCATTTGTCCAATGTCTACCACCATCCTTGGCGGGATATGGTCGCAAGGCAGTCTATCAGCTAGCCCTCATCGCATCGCCGTCTTGGCATCATGTCCTCCTCCCCAAAGTGTAAAAGGCCTGCGGTCTTTTATCGGTGCCTATAAAGTCCTCAGTCGCGTGCTGCCTAACTGCTCAGATGTAGTTGATCCCCTCGAGTACGCCCTCACCGGCCTTCAGTCTAACGACAAACTACTGTGGGATGAGAACCTTACCTTCAAGTTCAAGACTGCACAGGGGGCCCTATCTAAACACAAATCCATAGTTCTCCCTCGCCCATCAGATACCCTTTGGATAGTCACCGATGGATCCGTCACCAAGACAGGCCTCGGTGCTACATTGTACGTCTCGCGTGCCAATCACCTTCACCTAGCCGGCTTCTTTAGTGCCAAAATTTTGCAAACACCAAGTGACGATTGTCCTGACCTTCGCAGAGTTCCCGCCCATCTTAAACAAGGCACTCGCCCGTCAAAGAAACTAACTAACATTCGTGACATTAAGCGCTATCTCAGCTCCACCTCCATTGCTAGAGACGGCATTCTTGTAGTCAAAGACTCCTAACCATTTCTTCCAGTTACCGAAGCAATCGTCGTTCCCCGGTCCGTTCTGGATGGCCTCCTTACCGCCCTCCACATTAAGCTCAACCACCCATCCCGCCACCAATTCCAACTGGTGCTTCAGCGTCCGTTCTTCGCTCTGGACATGAACGACGCCATTTCCCGCGTGACATCTGCCTGTCACACATGTGCCTCCCTACTGACGTTTCCGAAATCATTGGTCTCTCAGTCTTCTGACGACCCCCTTGAAGTTGTGGGCGTCTCCTTCGCAGCGGACGTAATCAAGTGTAATCGTCAGTTGATCCTTGTGCTTCGAGAATGCACCACATCTTTTACTGCGTCTTGCCTGTTACGCGACGAGAAGCTTGATACCCTCCGTGATGCCCTCACACAACTAATCGTTGGTCTACACCCACTCGATGGCCCAAGAGCGATTATACGTGTAGATCCCGCTCCTGGCTTCAAGTCCTTGTGCAACAACGACTCACTCAAACATCTCAACGTCACAATCGAGGTCGGTCATGCGAAGAACAAGAACAAGAACCCCGTTGCGGAGAAGGCTGTCCGCGAGCTTGAAGAAGAACTCATTCGCCAAGAACCTGGTGGAAAACCAGGAAACGAAGTTGGTCTCTCTCTTGCCACCGCACGCCTTAACTCCCGTCTTCGTCTCCCTGGCCTATCATCGCGCGAGTTGTGGACTCAGCGCAACCAATTCACTCATGAACAGTTGCCGCTGTCTGACAACCAACTAATACTCGACAAACACGAACATCGTGCCACTAACCACGCCTTTAGGGAGAAGTCCAAAAACCCTTGTGGTCTTGTCCCAAACACGCCCCCGCTACTAGTCGGAGATATTGTCTACCTTGTCTCGGACAAGGACAAGTCCCGTGCTCGTGATCGCTATATTGCCGTCTCCGTCGACCCCCCTTGGTGTTTCGTGAAGAAGTTTAGTGGCTCACAACTCAGAGCTACTTCCTACAAAGTCAAGTTGTCTGAGTGCTATGCCGTGCCTCCCTCTGTTATAGTGTCCAACCACCACGGTCTTCCCGCCACTCGAGACGAGTACAACGAGCCTTCTCCTGTAATCCCCGCAGTGCCTCCAGCCACAGTACACCCAGGGCTACCCCCTCCGGCGCCACCTGAGCTTATCACTGTGCCATCTGACGCAGAGCAATTCACGTCCTTCACCAGTGATAACTCTACACCTGATGCCCCCATTCGCATACCTTCTCCGCCCGTTGTACAAGAGGAGTCTAGCACCAGCATCACAGCCCCAGATCAATCCATGTGGTCCTCTCCCAGTTCATCTCCAGAACCTCCTGGCCCAAGACCCCAAAGACAGCGTAGACCTCCTTCATACCTTAATGACTATGTTAGATTTTAGCCCGTATGTGGCACCTCTGCGGTTCGGTGTCAGATTCTAATTTTCATAAAGTACTTTCAGTCCTTCGAACAGAGACATTTAGTTAGCTCGCATTATTTTACCTGGGAGAAGAGGTTACGCCAGCAAGCTGTGCCTGCGGCATTGTTACTAGTGTTTTCGCACGCATGTTTTTCCTTGCTCGTGTTATCCTGAGCGGCCATCTTGTTGTACGAACGTTTGGTTGTTATTAAAGCTGTTATTGTTCCTTCGTTGTGGCGCTCCTGTCTCTTCAATACTGGCGTAGTAATAATAGTTATAGTAATAATTTTCGCCCGAGGTCAAAATGCTAACCAACGGTTATTTTCTTTTTTTAAAGGGGGAGTAAACAATAGTTAGACGTTGACTAAGATTTAGATCTCGTTTAAAACATCGGTCCATTCTCTCTAGAAATGTACCGTAGAAACGGTCGAAAAGACCGTGGCTAAGTAAGCGTTAGACAAGAACGCGAGTGTTCTGAGATATAGGGTCCCAAGTTAGGGATGACCGTATAAGTCGTCATTGTTATGGAAGCAGATGATAAATGTAGTATTTTTTAAAATATGTATATGATTTTTACATGTTATTAAACCCACCCCTACCAACAATAATGTCTTTTTTTATTAAGTTGCAGGTAGTCACCAAATCTAATATGTGTCTGGTAAACAGGAACTTTCTTTGAAGAAGGCATCTGCTCATACATTGAACAGTTGACCATGTGATACATAAAACACGCAATCACCAGAGTTGCAAGACTTGTTTGATGCAACGGTTTTGTGTTCGTGAGCTCTTATTGGCTGTTGAGCCTTCTTGTATGTTCCTGTTCATGTACACTGTGTATAAGAAAGGGTGTAATACGATATGATTGCGCAAATCTTTCCATTGCTCGGCAAAACACATTTAAAATAGTCAAAAATACTACAATAACAACTACTACAAATAATTCAAGCCAATTCTGCATTGAACGTTGCAAATACGTGACGGATTCGTTGATTTCGAGGTCGGATTGCAGTTACGAGTACTGAGGCGCATTTATTGTTGGCCAATACCTAGACAAACTATTAACTTCACGTACGCGCGAAATGCACTGATCCTTTGTTCAAAGGGTTTCTTTGTGTTATTAATCCGTGCTGGCTAGAAACGTAAGGGATCAGTTTTAAGTTTTAAGACTGACAGTGCTCCTTTAAACGTTTCATAGTTTTGTACTTTATAGGTATATTTTTTGTAATTTGAATCACCTTATTTTAGATGAGATATTTAGTGCATCGTTTATTAACGCTGGTTGTGTCTCTCTCTAAAAGCGAGACTACATGCAATACATTACATAACAGCGAATATTCGAGATCGTTATTCAGTTACAATGTATTTCGAAAGTGTTTTGCACATATCAAGTTGTTATATCAAATGCCCTCATGTAAAAAAAGACACGTTACTGTGTATTATACCGTTTTTAATCAAAAAACGCTGAGACGCATATTAAATGTTTCCATTTCTTAATGCTGTGTTTAATAAATTACGAATAATGTTTACATTTTTGAACAGGCGACGTGATGTTGTTGAGGGGTGTGGTCGCTATTACGCAATTAGTTTAAGGCCTTGGGCAAGGCCTTTAACCAGGAGAAATGGTTTGTTCGTGATAACTTTAGCAAAGAGATTGAAACTAAATACCCACCACACCCGAGTTTCATGGCTCGTACATTGTGGAGGTAAACGACTAAAGAGTCCTCAACATCATGGCAACTAGCACCTTAAAGGCAGAAAATCTAAAAGAAAGTTTGATTAATTAAATTGAGGGGGCGTGGGTAAGTCTTCACAAGCCTAATGCCTGAAAACTGCCCGGGCTTAACTCGGTTTCTGTAGCATGAAGCGACGACAGCTGAGGAAACAACACGACGGTAGACACCAGGCTCGAACCACCGACCTTCAGGTTGAAAGTCTGACGCGCCAGCCACTAGGTCATCTGTACATTTTTGAGTGGTGGTGTGCCACTGGGACTGGAAACCCTTACCCTGTAACAGAACACGTTCAGCTGCATTTTGTAACCCTATTATAGACATGGCACCAAAAATCCCCCCACCCACGCGTGTTGTTGAAAACAAGATTATAGAGCTGGCTGGATACATATCACTGAACCACACTAAACAAGGGACAACGAACCTGATCTGGCATTCAGTGATCACAGATTCACCTGATCATTCAGTGATCATGCAGATTCCGATCTGGGCTTTTTAAAAGTTGGAACGGACAGACAAATATTTCTCTGCTAGATTAATGGAATGAAGACGAATAGAAAATGAATTTGCTTCTTTTCGCGCTTTTCGCTATTTCTTTAAAAACATCTTTATATTGGATGTTTAAACCATTGATATTCTTTATTAATTTTCTACTTAGACACATTAATCCGTATTTATTATCCTGCTTGCACCCTCGAGGCAGACACCAGACCTCGAAGCACCCGACCGTCAGAACGAAAGTCCTATTTACAAGCTATTTGCAATCGCCTTCTACGCTTCCACTTTCTGCCAATGCAATTAGGTGTTCGTAATGTGCAAACATTTTTGCTTGTTATATCCTTGCTGTCTTGCAGCACTAAGTTTGCCGCACTACAATAGTTTTGACAGCTTTATCAGTTATACCCTTTTCGGTGCAATCTACGTATTGATTACACTATATGACCAAAAAGCAATGGTTCTCCCCTTAAACGGGTATGTGCCGCCCAACAGGGTATGGTTTTCAGGGTCTTGCGTCAAACAGGGCGTCTTTCTGGACACATAGACTGTATGATAGCACCTTACTGGACATAGTGACCAAGGTATTTGGTGCTTTATCTGTGTTTAACTGAAAAAGCTCATAAATAAACTTTATTAAAGTGCCTATGAAATGAAATTTTCGACCCGTTTTTCATACTAAAAAATTGAAGTCCATGTTCCACCGATTCATAATTTTTCTAATTTAAGTTATAGTGGAGCGCGCGATCCTTCTTTTTATTGCCTCAAAGTTGGCCTATTTGAGCCAAAAATATGGGACAACCAGCGCGCGGCCAAAATATGCAAATTAGGACTTGTGACGTCAACAGTTTTTTAGACCTTGGCAGTCAACATGTTAGTCAAAATTCATCGTCGGAAGACATTTCCAACTGAGCAAAACTGTACAAGTATAGCTAAAAAAGTGGTTTGTTTACGAGAAATTCATGAAGTGTCTGAAAGCGACACCACATTTTTGTCATTTTAGCACAACTGATGACGTCACCATGTTATTTGCTTCTGCTTCTATTTTTCTGCCGTAAGGATCAGTTTGTCGGGTTTTTTTTGTTTCACTTCAAGTATTAATACTGATCTAGGTCTGTAAACACAGATCCGGCCATTCTCAACGGTTTGTTGCAGTGTTGCATTCTGTATCTTTTTATACTAGTTCCAGGCCCCAGGACACGAAAAGTTCATTTTTGACCAACTTTGGACGTCCAAAAAAAATACTTTTCGTTGCTTTGCCATAACTTAAATTGGAAAATGATGAATAAGTGGAACATGGACTTCAATTTTCTAGTATAAAAAACAGCCGCAAATTTCATTTCATAGGCACTTTAAAGTGCCACCAGTGACCAGTAATGAACGAGTGCCACCAGTGACCAATGACCAGTAATGAACGAGTGCCACCAGTGACCAGTAATGAACGAGTGCCACCAGTGACCAGTTCAGACTTTTATAGCCTACGAGCAAACTCTCAGATACCATGCAGCCCTCGGCCCCACGCCCGAGCCCGAGAGCTTGCTCGCAGGCCAGGCCTTCACCCATTCCCAATGCAATACTCGATCTCCGAAAACGAGGACATTATGAGCACGATGTACTGATGTTTCGCGTTGGAGTAGTTTGATGGAAAATTAAAACCGATCTGCAGACTTCAAATGGACTTTTCAACATAGACATGAGTTAAATATTAAAATTTAACCTTTTCTGTTACTTGTGTGAGCTGTGATCCAGTGGTATAGGTCCTTGTATTGTTGAACCAGCGGTTCCGAGTTCAAATCCTGGAGAAGACGTTAAATAACTTTTTTTTCTCTCTTTCTTTTCTTTTTAAATGACATTTAGAGCTTTTTGTATCAGTCTGATTTTTTTAAGCGAACTTTTGCAGTCACAAAAACAAAATCATTAAGTTGATACGTGTGAAGTCCGTTTTTCGCGATTTAGGATTCGCTCACTGAAAAAGCGTGCACAATAGAATCGCGTCAAATCTGTAGCGTGCTTGTCAGTGATTACCTTCTTTAATAGTTCCTGATCCATATTCATGTCACTTGCAGAACGTGTCACAAACCAAGCAAGTTGCAGTTGAGCGAGGACTCCGAGATGTTTGGATGTGATTGCTGTAAAGAAGCGGGGAGTCGCATGACGGACAAGACAGAGATGAAGCGAGGAAAGACGTCTTGAAACTTGAAACGCGTACGAGAACAACCGAAGGTGAGTACTAGTTTAAGAGAATATATTGTTACAATTTTGTCCCAAAACTAAAATAATTTTATTTCTTCTCAGATTGGGGAATTTGAAGCCGCACGAGGGCAACCGAAGAGATAAAACAAAGAAAGAAAACTTTCAACAAGTTCAACCAAAGGTGAGCAGTGGATTCAAACTATATTACTTTTTTAATTTTTTTTTTCCAGCAAGCTAAAACAATTTTCAAAATGCTGCTCGTAGTACAAGTATGACCACGTGCATTTTGAACGTCGCTTCCTTGACCGTAAAGCCGGCAGTGCATTTGCATTAGTCGTATTTGCTTCAAATAGTGCAATAAAATGTAGCAGTCTTGCTTCTAAGCTGTATCGAACATTGAAATACGTTTTGGCTCCTTAAAGTTTGACTACATCCGTAAAATTCGTAAAAGCAGCCTTGTGCATACAAGTAGGTCATTCGTGTGCCTAAATTTATATGGGAAGCTTTACAACGCGTATATCAATTTTCGAGTTTTGCTTTGGTCATTAACAATAGCCCAATTTCGATATATTAAAATTCAACTTGAAACAAAAGACATCACTACGAGGCTTAGAGGAATGATAGTAGAGATTTATATGGTTTATTCCCCTCAGCCTCGTAGTGATGTCTTTTGTTTCAAGTTGAATTTTAATTAATCGAAATTGGGCTATTATTTACGGATATTTATAAGTTGCAGGTAAATTTGAAAACAAATGAACATGTCCTCACCAATGAATCTGTTTATTTCCGTTTTTAGGATTACCAACAGAGTGGTGTGGAAAAGAGGAGGAAAACAACAAAGAAGACAATGGACAGTGGAATTACTGAATCGACAGGAAGCGCTAACAAAGATAAGAACTTTAACATTTTAATTATATTGCAGTATAAAATGGTGACTGACAAAAATTTCAAATCAGACGCAGATTTATCCATTAAAGTGATTGGTGCAAAAGAGGCTTTTATCCCGGTTTTGGCCAAACAGCACGGGGAAAACGCTCCAAATTTGCCCAATTTTGCATGCACTGGGAATTTTATGTGTATACGTTTTGATTTGTTTTCATCTTTTTGCATTAAGTCAAAGCAACAGCAATAAGTACTGGCTGTTTGCTGTGGCTAAATTTTGAGAAATAAAGTCTTAGGCAAAAATTACACGCAGATCTGCGTTTGACACACACAATTCGCAGCGCACGCAAATAAGGTCACTTCTGGAGATTTTTTCTTTTTTTTTTTTGTAACAAAACCGTAATTCATGCCTCCTTTGCGGCAAGCCATTCAGTCTTAAAAATACTGATTAATTGAAGGCACAACGCTATACAAATCATAAAGTCTTTTTTTTTAAATCAGTCACTTTTTTATAAAGATTAGTTTCAAAAAGACACTGAATCTTACGATCTTACAAAGAGTGGGAACGTTGAGCGATGTTCTGCAAATTATTTGATTTGATTTAATGTATGGTTTTATTTTTTTATGTTATTTTATCAGAAAGCAGCGAAGCAAATTCATATTGATTTATTAATTTACTAAAACCAAAGACGAGTTTTTTTAGTCTAGAATTGGTCGTGATCGCTCAAGGTTTCTTCCATTAGCACACAACCTTTGGTTACCATAGTTACATCTTTAGTTGGTGACCCAAGGAGGTGATTCTTTTAAAGTGGCTTTGTAAGGTTTTAATAACCTTTTCGAAAAGCGCAAAGTGCAAATTGCTGTGTATTTTTTATTCAGTCAGGGATGAAAGTAAAAAAAGACAGCTACATGAACCTGGGAAATGACTTCTTAGCCCAACAAACAAACAATAAACTGACCTAAAATGCAAATTTGAAAATTTGCCAATTTGACAATTCTTGGTTTTGATTGCTTACAAGATCCAAACACAAACGCTTAAAAAGACTGGTAAAAAGAATCCAACTCTGGAGAACAAGGTTAAAGGGAAAATGAATTTCACAAAATAACAAATCTCAGTATGCATCCATCATGTTGGTGCCCCTCTTTCAGACTATTAGAATGACACATTTATAATTCTATAGTTTCTGAACATTGAAAAGAAACGCAAAAATATTGCTGTTTTGTGGCATTTGAGAATCCGGCAGTTTGGGAACGTCACAAATTTGATGAAACTTTAAAATGCTTTACAATGCTTTACTTAATTAGATAAGGATAGTTTACGACCGTAAAAAGTGTGTTGTTTTGGCGATTATTATAAATTTTATTGCATCAAAATGCTCTGGAAAGATTAGAAACTATTCATTTGATTTACAATTTTGAATGAGTTGTGAAAAAATATTTTAGTTGTTCGTTTAATAAAAGGGAAAATAAATTAAAAAGACGTGTTTTTTGTCGTATGTATAACGTTATTTTCATTTCGTAAAAAGTTGAAACTGGATTCAGTAGTGGGGACAAAACCTCGGTTTCGAATAGGGTTTTATTCTGGGCCGTAATTACTATTTAAGTGTTCATAGATTTTTCTTCTGCCAACACATGATGCAGCACAAGCTAGAAGCAAACAAAAAGAGAAAATTGGTTTTTGAATTAATCTAACAGTCGAAATATTGCTGTTAAACTCGACAGAAACATATTAATAGAGTCACAAGTAAGAGCATGGAGTAAAGCAATTATTCTTTGTACTCCAAATTTACTCCGACTTGCTCCAATCATGATAAAAAATAGAGTTTAAGTTATTTGAGTTTTAAACTCGTTTACGAAAAGAAAATTGGCGATATTTATTTGCACTACAAACAAGAATTATTATGGCTGAAGAAGGTTAAGAGGCAACATGGAAAGGTATAAAACTGTTTAAGGAAACATTGAATTGGACTGAAATGAAAAACGTTCCAAAACCGAATCGCTAGTAATCAGTGATATAAATCTTTTTAATTCCGTGCTAAACATTGTTCACAGTGATTTATAACTTGCCATTTTGATTTTAAAGGCCCATGTTCACCCAATCTGCTTTGCGCGTCCGGGCTGATTCTCGCAAAGACGGATAATTGAAAAATCGACGTGCCAGCCAATCATAACGCTACATTGAACAATTGAACGGGTGGGCACGAAGCTGTTGGAACGCCTCACAGGATTGGCTGAGAAAACAATAGAACAAACAACAGAAGAATGGACCCTAACCCTGAAACAATAAGGCTTCGTGACACCCAGGGCTAATAAGATTAGAGGTTCTAGAAAGCTTCGTGGCTCCTGAATTGAACCGTTTCAAAACAAAAACACAAGCGCGCAATGCAGATTGGGTGAACATGGGCCTTTAACATTATTTCGAATACTATGTATACACCGACTCGTGCAAGAAATCGAAAAGACTACAAGGTTATCGGATGGGAAATTTTTCAATCTAAATTTAGTTTGAAGAAGACATCGGCCATTTTGCCATAATTGGCTTAAAGTTTTTTTCTATGGGTTTGGAATTTTTTTTCTCCTTTTTTGCAAGTGTGGTGGTGTATGCAAGTTTTTTTGGCGGGAATTTTCTTTAGGAAATTGTTGTTAGGGGAAACGCTGTGCAAATTTCTCCAGATTTTCCCGCCAAAAGACTCTGTATATAGGAAGAATTTTTCTTGGCGCCTTTTTAGTGATTTAATCGAATTCAATTAACTAATTAAGATAGTTAGAAAGAGAAGGTAAATAAAAAACATTTGTTTATACACTATTACATTTCAAGTGAAAGAAATAAAATAATATTACAACGTGAAGGCTTGTTTTATTGACTTCAATTTCAGAATAATAAAATATATTATTTATACTTAATACAAGAAAGGTTGAAAATGAACGATTTCGATTTAAAAAAAAACTGCGCATGCGTTTTTTTGGCGGGAAAATTTAAACCATTCAAAAAAATGTTAAAGTGCCCCTGCGATCAAATTTTATAATTGTTTTTTTATTTCATTTTTCGAAAGAAAATATTGTAATTACTGACCAGTCCAAACCGTTCAATTTGATCACGGGAAAACATTATTTTCTTTGGTAGTATGGAATTCTCATGCAATGGCTATTTACAACTACCCATACTGCCTTGCGGTCTTGGCTTTGGGATTTCATCCGACAACGTTAATTGAAATAGCTGTATACAGATAACACAACGTTGCAAAATCAATTTTTATTAGAAAACGGCGCATACGCATTTTGGGCGCCCGTATTTTCTAAGTCTTTTGGCGGAAAAATTGAACAATTTTGAACAGCTGTTACAATGGAAATATAATAATCGAGAAAAATTGACCTAGTGGTTTGTGAAAATCGTATCTTAATGTTTGCAAAAATACTTTCTTGAAAATAAGTCTGGATATTCTTTTGTTTTCATAAAAAAATTCTGATTGGAGTGTAATACTTAGTTTACAGGACAGGAAGCGGTTAAAATTCAATTTCAGTCCATTTTGGACAGTACAAATCGCTTTCGTTGGAGTAACATTGAATGAACGAAGCGTCCGCGACGCTTTGTCACTCGACGTTTATAGTTTCACTCCCAGAAAATCGATTTGCACTCTAAAATGTTTTCATTTCTCTGCGCCCTTTACATCGCTTTGACTCGCTGAAAAAAGTTGAAAAAATTTTAACTGCTGTGTGCTGGAAAACAAAGCTTTTTTCTCAGATCTAACTGTCAAATGAATTCAAAATTTAGCACGTTCACCCAGTCAGACCTCCTGGCAATCTTCTAACTACTTTTCAATTTTTCCAAAAATCTTGATCTTAAATCTATTTTCTCTACCTCTTTATTCTTGTTCTTTAATTCTTTCTTGGGGAATAGAGACATCAGACATTAACCATCGATGGACAGCAGGCGTTGTCCAATAGAAAACTCAAAGGAAAAAGAGCAATTACAGCTACATTAAAATTCACTATCATACAGACACAAGTTATGATACTTTGTGATGACAAAGGCAAGTGAACGCATAAATAATTGCGGCAGAACAGTCCACAAATTTGGCTACGGTCGATACCGCAATGCTCAATTGTAAACGGTTCCTAAAGATCGAAACTCGTATTAAAGTGTTACGTTTTAGGAATGTTTGTTAAAATGTCTCAGTCATGGTTTTTGTTTACTGGCAGGGTTAACCATTAAGTTGTACTTGAATGTCTTCTTTCCTTTTGTAAACCTATCCCTTCAAAACCATCCAGATAGAGAGAATTCGGTTAAGTGCTGTATTTACTTGAAAAGGCGCCACCGTTTTTACGAAGAACTGGAGTGGTAGAGATTTTAAGAAGTAAAAACGATATAGGTAAGAGGATGGGAGCAATGCGGGAAGATGTTTGTCACTTCGGGTTTCAGAACTGAAGAAGCGGAGATTTAAACAATTTCCAAGCGGTGGATGGACTTAAAGGTAAAACAAAATACATTTTTCGATGGGAATTTATGTTGATATCAATCTGTGATTGACTTTTTTGTGTTCTCGCTAGTTTTCGGGAGAATTGTTTATAACACTCGCTCAATTAAATTCAGTTGTTGTGATTTCTTTCACCGGAGACATCTCGGCCTCTTAATGGTTCACGTTTTGCTTTTAAACACAAACTTATGGAGATTTGAATTAATTTTTTCGAAAGAAGATTGTGTTGTCCATTTTTATGTGTTTGTTCATTCATTACATAGGTTGAAAAGCGATTTTATGTAAACAAAACAAAACAAGACTTGGATACTTCACACGCGTGGTCTTATGCAAATATGTTTGTGTATTTTTTGCAATTTTGATTTCCAAATCAGTTTCTCGGACAATTTTTATAAGCAGCAGGTGTATTTTATTTGGAAATTAGTCGTACTAATTATTCTAGACGGAGAAAAAGTTGTTTTTGTGAACTTTTGTACGGTCTAAATGTACTGTGCAAACGGTCGCGTAAGTCTGTTTTTGAGAATTTCTAAAATTAAAAGATAGGCCCGGTCGTCAATTTTATTCTTGTGCTTCCGACCTTTCGCCTCAGTTAAGTTTATCATCGGCTTTCTGTTCAAAGAGCGACGCTGTTAGGCTCAGGCTATCTATATATATTAGTGTATTATTCTGCCTCGGTTATTGTCATTAATGAGGAATGGAAAGGCAACTCCGACCGGAAAAGCTCCGGCACGAAGAAGCAGGAAGGACTGGATGGATCAACCTCGGCTGAAACAAGGGTGGGTGGGTGGGCGCCACGACCCATCATTTCGGATTTCTTGCTCAAGGACCTCAGTGAAATTATGAAAGCGTCCTTTTCCTTTTATATGACCCAGTAACCAATAAGACGAACCGTTGAGCCCCGCAAACAACAACTGCACGGGAGGAATGTCATTAATGACACCACCTCGGCAGAACAGATATATTCAATGACTTTGCATATGTATTCAAACGCCGTCAAACTTTGTGACTTTTCCTAAAACTTATCTGGCAACAATTTTATATGACAATTTATTGATCACGTGACTTGATGTTTCCATGGCAACAAGATTTTGACAGCCATGTTTCTGAAATTTGCATATCTGTACCTTTGAATGAAGGAAAACAATGTTTATTGGTATAACTTTTATATTTTTACGTCATTTAGCGTTTATTTATTGGTTTTGATTAATTTTGAGTCAATTTGGACGGTTATTAAGAGGTTTTAAAAAATTTCACAAATCCAAGATGGCGGATCCAAGATGGCGGATCCAAGATGGCGGCCGTATAACTAATTACCTAACAACTACGTCATATGACGTCATCGTTCCATTGTGCGGACCGCAAAGAATACATTACGAGGGGGCACAATGTTTCCCCCCTCCAGGCTCAGGAACTCAAAAAAAGCCCAGGCCGAATAGGGTTAAATAGAGACATTCCCCTTTATATCTCGATCTGAAACGTTAGCAATGCGTTGTTTCAAAAATATTTTATAGGGATTTTTCTGAATAAGCGCTTTTACTGCTTTAAACACGAAGACGCGCTATAAGAGGAACAGCTCCGCCCCTGTTTCAGCTCGAGTGAGCTAATTTTCATTGTTTTTATTCTGAAATTAGCGCCATAAAAGTTCGAAATTCTCAAAGCAATTCCAAGGATACAAACCTCAACAAATTCTTCCATTAACAAAAATCGGTTTTGATAAACATTTTAACAAGAAAATTAAAGATAGGAAAACTACATGACGTTTCGATAACTTCATGTCATCATTGTCGAATGAATAAATTGAGGATAATGGCAAAGCATATTTATGGAAATAATGGTGTGAGAAAATAAATTAAATTAGGATGCGTGTCATGAAAGCATCTATTCCATTCGCGCGAAACTCATTACATAAATGCTTTTATGCCACACATTCTAATTTAATTTATTTTCTCACAGGCTTATTTCCAAAAATATGCTTTACCGTTATCTTCAATTTATTCATTCGACAATGATGACATGAAGTCATCGAAACGTCATGCAATTCTTCCACTGTGTTGAAAATGTTATGGGGTTTGCCAAAAGCGACTAGTACAAACAAAGGAAGTAAACCACGCAGACTGATTGCTCAAAAGCTGTCTTTATTCTCTACAGATTTTCACAGAGGTTCGTACGCGACGGCAGTTGATTGTCAAATGTTCCTGACGTACCTAAGGTACTTTCCTTTTATAGCGCGTCTTCACATTAATAAGCGTCGCTACCCCCCAGGGGCTTCGAGGTCGCGGCACTCACATACAGTGGTCATCACCCATAGCGCCGTTGACGCAGTGGGGGCGCCACGAAGCTCTCGGAACGGCTCACAAGATTGGCTGAGAAAACAATAGAACAAACAACAGAAGAATGGATCCTAGCCCTAAAACAATAGAGCTTCGTGATACCCAGGGCCAATGAAATTAGAGGTTCTAAAGAGCTTCGTGGCTCCTGACGCAGTGAGGCCTCTACATTCTCTCTCCAGTCTCTCTCGAGCGGGAGCAGCCTTGTGCCATCTTTCTGATTTTATTCTAGGTCCAGTGAGGTGGTCCTTAGGGGCCAATTACATGGCGAATTTCAGAACGGGCTGAAATTTCAGCTCGGTAGACAAGCTGGAACTTTGTTGCGATTACATGACGAATTTCAGCTCGGGCTGACAGCCGAAGCCGCCATCTTGTTTCATTGAAAACAAATCATTGCGCATGCCCAAGTGCACTTTTGTACTCAGGTGACCTCGCTTTTCAGCCCGGGCTGAAATTTTATTCTTGATTATATGACGTTTTTCAGCTCGTTTGCCCGGGCTGAAATTTCCAGCCCTGTTTATCAAACCGGGCAGTCTCTTTCTTTATGTAATCGCAAACGTCGTTTTAAGAAGATTTGTTTAAGAAACCGGGCTGAAATCTCAGCTCTCCTAACCGGTCTGAAATTCGCCGTGTAATCGGCCCCTTATTAGTGCGAAAACAAAAAGCCGATTTCTGCTACAAAGGCATGCAAATTTTATACTTGTTTCGTTGCATGTGACTCGTGCTACTGAATATCCTCTATGTGGGACTACTCTTAACAATGTAAGAATAAGCAGGCGTTTTATAAAAAGTATTGATGTTAAATTGTCTGTTGTTGTTAAAGGTCAAATGAACCAAAAGTTTGACATATTTTCTTTCTGTCCAATGTTAGTGTAATGTGTTAAAAGAGGACCAAATAAACATATTCTACAGTTTAAAACTAATTGGACTTGGCATCGCAGAGATATTGGAAGCTGAAAAATGAAACTTTTTGGCCTTCATAATCGTAGAGCAATTGGGAAAATTGTCGTAAAATTGTCGGAAACCAATGGTGACGTCACTATTGACCACATCAAAACAGTCAAGAATTGTAGTTGAAAGTCGGTGACTGAGCGGAAAACTATGGTGTTTTGTTCTACGATAAACTGCAGCAACAATTGTCCATTTTCAATACGAAAACAGTGAAAATCTTACACAGAAGTTAGAATACTCAGTGTTCGCCAGAAGAGAGGACACTGGGAACACGGTTGGCTCGCCAATAGTGACGTCATAATCCTTACCAATGCTTACCAATCCGGCCATTTCACAAACGTTTTCGTAAAGTCTTAAATAGCTTTAAATGGATAAAGAAAATAAATTCAAATGTTTGGTTCATTTGACCTTTAAAATAGCAAATGTCTCTCAACTGGGACGACATTTCATTGCAAATGTCCAATGAAAGGAACCGGCAACTTTTCCAAAGTCTCGACAAATGCAGGAATTGACTTAGACATGGCAATGAAAATTACCTATGTCTCTTTACTAATCATCTGAAAGTAGTCCCCGCAAGTAGTTAAAGTTTTGGGTGTTGGCTTGTACCTATAACTACTGTCTGGGAAGTGGTCCCCGTAAGTAGCCAAAGTTAGTTATTGGTACGTCACTATAAGAGTGTCAGCATAAAAAACATAGCATTTTCCTAATTCCGAAGAAATGTTTCAAGAAAGGAAGTTACGAGCAAACAAACCCTCTTCCTATTTTTTAAAAAAACCTGCCACAGAAGAAGTAGTTCTCATAAGAGGAGTGAGGAAACATAGACCCTGCAAGTAGCAAGGGGCGCGCATGTGTGTTTTTTTTAGTGGCGGATCTAAGGGAGGGGCCCAACCTTGTTATATTTTTAGACTTTTATTCTATAACATTTTCACTCCGGGTTCCCCCTTATTCACTCCGGCTGACCCCTCCCCCCCCCCCCCCACCTCCCCGCCCACTTACCACAGAGTGTGAATCCGCCACTGGATGTAGTTTTTTTGCTAAATCTGTGGATAAAGCCCCAAAATGTTTGCTCAAATGAATTCTACTGAGCCGTACGTTTTTATGGTACCGTATTTATTTGTAAAAAGGCCCGTAAAGTTGATT
Source organism: Cladopsammia gracilis (assembly GCA_022457155.1). NCBI lineage: Eukaryota > Metazoa > Cnidaria > Anthozoa > Scleractinia > Dendrophylliidae > Cladopsammia > Cladopsammia gracilis. The sequence continues at coordinate 1,920,006 of JAJGOT010000043.1, forward strand.
AAACGTTCACGTTTTCATTGGGGGCGTTTATTAAAGGGGGTGTTTATAAGAAGGGGGCATTTATAAGAGGGGGCATTTATAAGAAGAGGCGTTTCTTAGATTATTGTTTCTCTGCAAAGACTTCTGGTTGGAACACAACTTTGTAGTACATCAGTTAAACGTAAAACTGGTTTCATTCATGCAATGTATAATTAGGTTTTAATTAAATTTTTTATTTATAACAGATATCTTAATATAGTATAACGTTGTTTATTGAGGGCCACGAGTTTGTTAGTTTTTAACTATTAAGTGTCACCCTCGTTAAATAAAGTTTGATTGATTGATTGATTGATTGTATAGATTTATTTGTATTGCTCATAATTTTCAAGCTTGATTTGGTTTTGGGGATGGAGGGGCGTCTGTTAGAATGACCATTCAAATGAGAATTGTTCAACCGTACTTTCGTATGGTGATATTTGTTTTTCAGTATTTTTTTCAAAATAAAGTTTAATAAATATTTTATGAATTTGGATGTTTCGGTCCTGGCAGCGGAGCCATTGCGCATTAATAATAGGAGGAAATAACATTAAATAAATTTTATTAAAAGTGTCAATAAAATCATATAGCACAACGAATCCATTGGAGGCTTTATTTTAAAATATTTACAATCAATCGCAGAGTTGGGAGTCCAGCTATTTAATATATAGAGATCGTTTTTGACCATATGAAAACCAACCTCCTTTTTAACCCGTGAATACGCGCATACGTAATGAACGGGTTATCGGTAACGGCGGCCAATTCACTAACTCACTCAATCGATCCATCACTCAGATGTAAACTTTTTCCTCATATCTACGTTGAAATAACAAAATTTGACCTTGGTAGTTAGTCAAATCCTAGGTAGCGCAGTGCCTAAGTAAAAGGACAATAGAGCCGGAGACAAGTAAAGGACGTGAGGTCGAATCTCGCCCAGGATGGATTTTTCTTTTTTTTTTCTTCGAACTGATTAGCCTTTGATTAGCTTTTGTGTGCATTTTTTAACGCGTGAATACGCCAAGCGTAATGAACGAGTGCCACAAGCTTGCTCGCAGGCAGGCCTTTACCCTTTCCAAATGTAATACTCGACCTCCAAAAACGAGGACATTATAAACACGCTGTACTGATGTTTTGCGCTTTGAGTCCTCTGATGGAAAATTAAAACCGATCTGCAGTCTTCAAATGGATTTTTCAACAAAGACATGATTAAGACATTAAAATTTAACCTTTTCAGTTACTTGTGTGAGCGGTGGTCCGGTGGAATAAGGCGCTGTATTGTTGAATCTGCTTTCCCGCGAGTTCGAATCCTGGAGAAGACATTAAGTAACTTTTTTTTCTCTCTTTTTTTTTTCTTTTAAACAGAAATTTGAATTTTGAAGTTAGCATTTAGAGCGTTTTGTTGCAAAGGAGTCTTTAATTTTTTAAAGCGAACTGTTGCAGTCAAAACAAAATCATAAAGTTAACAAGTGTGATCATGAAGTCCTTTTTCGCGATTTAGGATTCGCTCACTGAAAAAGCGTGCACAATAGAATCGCATCAAATCTGTAGCGTGCTTGTCAGTGATTGGCTTCTTAGTTCCAAATCCATATTCATGTCACTTGCAGAACGTGTCACCAACCAAGCAAGCTGCAGTTGAGCGAGGACGCCGAGATGTTCGGATATGGTTGTTGTCTTAAAGGAACGGGGAGTCGCACGACGGATAAGACAGAGATGAAGCGAGGAAAGCAGTCTTCAAACTTGAAGCGCGTGCGAGTATAACCGAAGGTGAGTACTGGTTTGAGAAAATATATCGTTACAATTTTGTCCCGAAACTAAAATAATTTTTATTTCTTCTCAAAAGGAAAATTTGAAGCCGCACGAGGGAAACCGAAGACATGGAGCAAAGAAAGAAAATTTTCAGCAAGTCCAACCAAAGGTGAGCGGTGGTTTCAAACTATATTATTTTTAAGTTTTTTTTCCAGCAAGCTAAAACAATTTTCAAAATGCTTCTCGTAGTACAAGTATGATCACGTGCATTTTGAGCGTCACTTTCTTGGCCGTAAAACAGTGCATTTGCATTAGTCGTATTTGCTTCATACAGTGCAGTAAAATGTAGCAGTCTTGCTTCTAAGCTGTAACGAACGTTGAAATAAGTTTTGGCCCCTTAACGTCTGTAAAATTCGTAAAGGCAGCCTCGCGCATCGGTAATTCGCGTGCGTCCTAAATTTATACGGGAAGCTTTAATTTACAACGCGTATATAAAATTTCGAATTTTGCTTGCGTCATTAACAATTATTTACGGATAGTTTTAAGATGCATGGAAATTAGAAAGCAAATGAACATGTCCTCACCAATGAATCTGTTTATTTCTGTTTTCAGGATTACTAACACAGTGGAGTGGAAAAGAGGAGGAAAACAACAAAGAAGACAATGGAATCACTGAATCAGGAGAAAACGCTACAAAGATAAGAACTTTAACATTTTAATTATATTGCACTATAAAATGGTGGCTGACAAAAATTTCTATTTAGACGCAGATTTATAATTAAAGTGCTTGGTGCAAAAGGGGCTTATATTCCGGTTTTGGCCAAAATGTGAGAAGAACACTCCAAATTTGTCCATTTTTGCATGCACCGGGAATTTTAGGTGTTAAACGTTGATTTGATTTATCCATTTGCGTAAAGGCTAAGTTCTAAGCTTTTAGTTACAGCAATAGCAATTGTTTCATTACTGGCCGTTTGCTATGGCTAAATCTTGAGAAAAAAAAAGTCTTCAGGCAAAATTACACGCAGATCTGCGTTTAACACACAAAATTCGCAGCGCAGGCAAATAAGGTCTCGTCTGGAGCTTTTTTCTTATTTTTTTGACCAAAATCGTGTTACATGCCTCCTTTGCGGCAAGCCATTCAGTCTTTAAAATACTGAATCAATGAAGGCACAAAGCTACAAGTTATAAAGTTTGTTTTTCCTCAGCCACTATTTTATAAAGATTAGTTTTCAAAGGACAATGAATCTTAAGATCTTAGAAAGAGTGGGAACGTTGAGCGATGTTCTGTAAATTATTTGATCTGATTTATCGTACGGATTTATTTTTATATGTATTTATTTCATCAAAAAAGCAGCGAAGCAAATTCATATAGATGTTGTATTAATTTACTTAAACTAGGCAACGAAAGTAAAGACGATTTTTTTAGTCTAGAATTGGTCGTGTCATCGCTCAAGGTTTCTGCCATTAGCACACACACATAAACACACACACACACACACAAAGTTCAGAGCCTTTGGTTACCATAGTTACATCTTCAGGTGGTGATGCAAGGAGGTGATTCTTTTAAGGTGGCTTTGTAAGGTTTAATACCCTTTTAGAAAAGCGCATAGTGTAACTAGCTGAGCATTTTTCAATTAAGTGTGATGGTAAAAAGTTAACGACAGCTACATGAACCTGACAAATGACTTGTCAACATCATCAACAGAACAAACAAACAAACAATAGACTGAACAAAATGGCAAATTTTGACTTCAAATTCTTGGTGTTCATTGCTTCTCATTAATCAAAGATTCAAACACAAAGGCATTAGAAATAGGTAAACAGTAACTATTTAAAGAACATCCAGCTGTGCAGTAGTCTTCACAACTATTAGGATGACACATTTACAATGCTATAGTTTCTGAACATTGAAACGAAATGCAAAAGTATTGCCGTTTTTGTGGCATTTAAGAATCTGGCCGTTTCAGACCGTCACATATTTGATGAAACTTTAAAATGCTGTATTTCTAAAATAAAGCATTCATTGAATATCAACATTTCCATGACGATTTATTTCACTGATTATCAAAATATATAAAACGAAGAGCTTTATGGTGGTCTTACTTTAAGTTTTAGACCTTTTATAATGACATGAAAACCAACAAAAGACAGACAAACATTACACTGACACACTGATCGCAAAGGACCAATCAAAACAACAAGAGACTTGATTAGCTTGGCATCAACTCATGATATACTATCCACATGACTCTTACTTCCATTTAGGTTGTCGAGACGTCAGTCAATATCAACAACAACAGTTCTTTTCAGAACTGCACTGATAAATGCAACTACAGGTCAAACTCGACAGACTAAAACAACTTTGTTGACAAATATATAAGGTGAAACATGCTACAATTATATTATTTTGCAGCCTAGCGCCAAAATGCATTTACATAGCTGGACGAAATTGTTCCTGATGTTTTAGATTGTATACAATAAGCTTGACAGTGCCACCCTAATAGATTCAGCTTTGCAGCACTGACTCATTAATTGATTGATTGATTAATTAATTAGTAAATCAACAAGAGAACAGACGTTTTCAAGACATACAACATTTGCAAGTTGAATTTGCTCTTTCAAATCCAAAAAAGATTGTTTATCGTTAATTTGATTTTAGCAAAAATGTTTTTTTTTTTAGCTTTGGGTTATTTTGGGTGGAAAGGATCTCTGAAGATTTAAGTTTTGAAGGACCTTTGTTCTCTTGTCGTCTTGGTATCTTTGTTTATAAAACCCTCATGTCTGGTTCGGGGAACGTTGGTATTTCTAGTTAATTGGGCCAGCTATACAGACCACAAAAACACAACAAAAATTTCGTTTTACAAATAATCTAGAAATGAACTGAGCAATATAGTTTGAAGATTTTGAGAACATTTCGAATGATTATGAATTCGGTCTATCCTGTCTTAAGTATTTTCCGTTTTAAATTAACGTTATTTAAAATTGGTAAAAGCATAAGATAGATCGTAATATTTATTGAAGAGGAGGTTCCATTTTATACAAGTCAATTGTTTCATGTTATAATTGAAATGTCTGTCGATCATGTTAAAATTAACTGAATAATATAGTTTAAATATTTTGAGAATATTTCGAATGATTATGAATTCGGTCTTTCCTGTCTCATAAGTTTCATTTTCAATTAGCGTTATTTCAAGTTGGTACAAACAATGCATAAGATAGCTCGCGACATTTACTGAAGCAGAGGTTCCATTTTTAAGTCAATATTTTTTTAATCTGCAAGCTTTAATTTTCATGTTATAATTGCAATGATGATCCAGAAAAATAAATGCGATAACTATCCTGTCTTAAGTATTTTCCGTTTTAAATTAACGTTATTTAAAATTGGTAAAAGCATAAGATTGATCGTAATATTTATTGAAGAGGAGGTTCCATTTTATACAAGTCAATTGTTTCATGTTATAATTGAAATGTCTGTCGATCATGTTAAAATTAACTGAATAATATAGTTTAAATATTTTGAGAATATTTCGAATGATTATGAATTCGGTCTTTCCTGTCTCATAAGTTTCATTTTCAATTAGCGTTATTTCAAGTTGGTACAAACAATGCATAAGATAGCTCGCGACATTTACTGAAGCAGAGGTTCCATTTTTAAGTCAATATTTTTTTAATCTGCAAGCTTTAATTTTCATGTTATTATTGCAATGATGATCCAGAAAAATAAATGCGATAACGCGGAAAGTTTGAATAATTCACTGAACACGAGGGGATTTCAAAGCACCTCGAGGCTACACGCCTGAAACTAGGCAGTGTCTTTTGTATGTTTACTGCATTTTATCTCACTGAGAAAGAAGGAAAAAAAACTGCTATTTTTTCATAAGTCAAACAAATTGAACCAAGATCTATCAATTCAAAACAGAAAAATTAACATTGGACTATGTGCAATTTCTGGTACAATGGATAAAGTAATTGAGAATTGGATGATAAGGTCAATTTTAAGGTGGCCGAACACAGTTTTGATAGGTTGTGAGTACATGTCATTCGTTAGGGCATTATGTGAGAAAGGTTGTAGCTTAGAAGCTGGAAATTTGGCAAAAGGAAAATATAGTGATGGAAGATTTTAATTAACGACTAAAATGTGCGCTTTGAACTGTTTTCATGACAACGTGGATGATTAAAAACAACCCTAAAATTTCACTTTTATAAGGTTTACGTACAATCCAGTCATTAGATGTTCTCGTGAACTTGCACACAGCTTACAATAATTCCTATTTAAGGTGGCTCCCAACAGTTTCCAACACTTTTCAAGACTAAGAATTTGATGGGTCATTGTAACCACTCTTTATCAGTTAATGCTACAATCATGATATCAAACGAATGCCCAGTGATTGGTGAACACGTTGTTATCATTTTTTTGACACAATATGTTACTATAGCAACAGTATAACGTGCTAAAAACACCCTTAATTTTAGCTTTAAGTGTTAATAACTTAAAAATGACTCGGTGAACTCCATTTTTTATTGCCGAATTTTGATCAGTTGGATAAAGTGCAATTTTCGGCAAAGTTTAAAACAATTCTGTAGGTGGGGTTCAGAGCTACCTTAAATTTTCTAAAATTTAAGGTGGCTCTGAACCCCACCTACAGAATTGTTTTAAACTTTGCCGAAAATTGCACTTTATCCAACTGATCAAAATTCGGCAATAAAAAATGGAGTTCACCGAGTCATTTTTAAGTTATTAACACTTAAAACACTTATTAACACTTAAAAGCTAAAATCAAGGGTGTTTTCAGCACGTTATACTGTTGCTATAGTAACATATTGTGTCAAAAAAATGATAACAACGTGTTCACCAATCATTGGACATTCAGTTATCATGATTGTAGCATTAACTGATAAAGAGTGGTTTTAATGACCTATCAAAATCTAAGTCTTGGAAAGTGCTGGAAACTGTTGGGTATATTCAAGAACATAGCTGCCCAGTCAATATTGATTGTGTCACATAATTCCTTTGTTAGACTTCTGTTTTAAAGTTCTCATTATTTAAAATGCGAAATTGACAAATGACAAATTTCATAAAATTTTAATGAGTGGATTTTGAGAAATTATCGTTTGTGTACATTGTTTACAAAAGGTAGCTGTCGCACATTCTTTCTAAAAACCCGCGCCGTCACGCGAAACTGTGTTCGGCCACCTTTAGGTGGCTCGACTGGATTTTTGGTGGGCGATACCTCCGAATTTTAAGCATCAACTACGACGCCATTAACAATGCTTTGGAAAAACGATTACCACAGCTGTATTAGATAAAGATGAAAATTTGTTAACATCGGAGTTGTAATGACGCCATGACGTTTTTTACTTGCCGTCGTATTTCTCGGCACCAGGAGGTTTTTTCAGTAATTGCTAAAGGGAGCTTGTACCTCCTATAGCCGCCTCGGTTATGCCAAAGATTGAACAAATTCTATAAGAGCATTTTAGAAATTTTTGGGGATGAAGTTTTGGGGATTATAAATACAGTGAAAAACATACTATCGACATAATTGGATAATATCTAAAGAAAACGATGCGCTTTGAGGATGCAGTCTAATCTCACAGTAGTTTGATTCCATTTGAAATCGTGTGTAAAAAAGTGAAGGGATTGCTTTGGCCGATTGCGAGAAAGAAGGATTTGATTAGTGTGCGTTCAGCTGCTCTTGTTGCCATTTTTTATGTAATTTTGTCTGCGGCTTCAAATCTGATGATAATTTGGAAACTGCTTGATAAATGTTTTTTAAAATTTGACAATCTAGAGATTAATCATCAATTTATGACCTGAAAGTTTCAAGGACATTGAAATTATGTAAGGCAATAAAATAGGGCCTCCAATGCACCAATTTTTCCCACAGATTTTGTGTTTACAAGTGAGTGTCCTCATTATTCACGGGTATTGTTTTCAAGTTTCATATGCACGTGCACAACTTAAGCAAGAAAATCATTTGCATCGAACAGCTCGATTGCTTTCCGAAGAATTTTCCGTAACATGCTAATAACTGGCTTGAGAATTGCAATAACATTACGCACAAGAAAACCTCCTGGTGTCGAGAAATACGACGGCAAGTAAAAAACGTCATGGCGTCATTACGTTATGGCAACTCCGGTGTTAATGTAACACTGGTCTTAACAAATATTCATCTTATCTAATACAGCTGTGGTGACCGTTTTTCCATAGAATTGTTAATGGTGTCGTAGTTAATGCTCAAACTTGGGGTGTATCGCCCCCTTAAATTCCAGTCGAGCCACCTTAAATCCTTTACTAAATTCCATTAGAAACGGCAACAAAAGAGGCAAATAAATTTCACATTACCTCAGTGTTTACATTAAGACTATGTAAAAGGCAGGAACTTACGCGTGACCGATAGGTTTTCGTGCCAAAAATTCGCCCTGATTGTTCAATGTTTATATTTTTATTTTTTGCAAATCCATTCTATTTACCAAGAAAATAATAAATCGTTCACAATGGTTACTACTATGACGAAACACCTTTTACAGTAAAAATACTCAGCGCGTTCCGCTTATCATTTGGGAATGACTTTCATTAATCGGGAACGGATTGCATTATTGAAATCTTTCAACGGTAGCCCATTCGAAATACGCAAGCGTTGGCCGCTATTGGCCGCTGTTGGTTTCAATGTATTCAGTCGCTTGAACTTCATAGGAAATTTTCTTCACTTTCCGAGAAAATTTCTCTTTCAGAGCCACCATAGTAGCATTTTAAGGATTCTTCTTCGGAGTTTTAAGGTGGTCAGACACGAGGGGTCATGTAGTAGGGACATGTCGCAGCGACATCTAGCAGCGACAAAAATTTGTGTAGTACACACTGAGGGACATGTAGCAGGGAGTGTAGCGTAGACCGATATAGCAAGGAAAAAATCATAGCGCTTGTACACCACATGAAAATGTCGCGGGGACTTGTCTCAGGGACATGATGCAGCGACACGTACCCTCGTGTGAACTGATACTATCATAATTGTGCAACATCAATTTTGGGGACATTTTGTCCCCGTGACATGTCTCACGGACAAAATATCCCCAAAATTGGTGTTGCACAATTGTGAAAGTATCAGTTCACACGAGGGGACGTGTCGCTGCAACATGTCCCTGAGACAAGTCCCCGCGACATTTTCATATGATGTGCAAGCACTATGATTTTTTCCCTGCTACATGTCCCCGCCACACTCCCTGCTACACGTCCCTCAGTGTGTACTACACAAATTTTTGTCGCTTCTAAATGTCGCTGCGACATGTCTCTGCTACATGACCCCTCGTGTCTGACCACCTTTGGTGCAAAGCTTCTTTATGTCCAAAAAATACTCGGTGATGAATTTTTGTTGAGCGAACGGAAATACTGCGATGTGTCAAGCCACCTCCACCGCGGTAAAACGTCCGAGGCGTTTTTCGTTTTATTTAGTGGGATTTTATTTAACATTAAATGGAAATATGGGCAAGTATGTATAAAAAAAACTAGTTGACGTTACTATCTTTTAATTTTTCTCAAAATGATGAGCTTTTTTCGTTGAAAATTGACCAAAACTCTTTGTGCCTGATCAAAATTATGTTGGCAAATGGCGCCGACAATTCTGCAGTTCACAGGTTTTAAACGCTTAGAACTTTTTTAGTAAACTTTCAAAACGTTTGGTAAAATTGACAGTATATTGGCAATATATTTAACTTTAAACAGTGAAAATGACAACCTTAACTTTTCAGAACTTTGCTTAACTTTTGCAAATTTCTCTCGTTTGACCGTGGTTAACAAGACGCCTGATGTCTATAACAAACCAATGAGCATCCGTTATTTCGAATGAGGCTACCGTTGGCCGATATTACAATATTCAATTTTTAACTTTTAACCTGAATTTTGATTTCAATAATGCAATCCGTTCCCGATTAATGAAAGTCATTCTCAAATGATAAGCGGAACCCGCTCGAGTATTTTGACCGTAAAACGGTGCATTTCGCCAACCCTTTGTACAAACAGAAACGTAGTACCTAAAGAATTGTGTTACATTTATCAGCGACAAGAAATCATGAAGAAAAAACGTAGCGGTATTAACACGGTTGAATTGTAGAATTTAGAGTTTATAATCAGATAAAAATACTGCAAAAGGATCGAAAAGGCTCCTTTTTACGACAGGTAATACATGAACCCTTAGAAAAAAGTATCGGGAGAATATTTCGTGTGTGAAATTTTGTGGAAAGTTGCTTGCCATAAACCTTGAAATGTTGCAAATTTGAAAAGTTGTATCATTTAAAGATTCAGAACAAAAATTACAGAAACGGTTAAAACGCTAACCTGTTTAAATTAAATTAAATTATAACATGAAGTCTAGCTAGCCTCGAGCAAACTTATCATAATCTGATTAAATCATATCTTTCGCTCTTTCGCTAGTTTTTAAAACCTTTGTTTACCAAAATTGTGCTGCAAAACTAGAACTAGAGTAAATTGATTTCACCTGAAGTTCTTATTTATATGATGAAAATAGCGAATCATTTTCAAAAATCCTTTAAAAAAGATTTAGCTAAGTTTCTGATTACTGATCACCAAGTTGGCCTAAAACTCTTGAGCTCTTGGCACAAAGTTACATGCTTTATTGTTTAGGTTTTCTAATTTGAATCGATAAATGATGCGATGTTTAATTTGGCCATTTTACACAATGGAGATCTCAGTTAAGTTATTAAAACAAATTTATCATCAACAACTTAAGTTGTTTTACTTCGACAATTGTCTTTCTTGTCAATTTATGATTTAAAATTTATGATAACGCACCTTTCAGAAACAACGTAAAAACGAAACTTATTTCATTTTGAATTTTTTCCTTAAAAAGACTAAGGATGGCAAACCATATTAAAAAATCATTTATAAAAGATTTTGCAAAGTTGCCATCACTAAATTAATTGTCATACAAAAGCTTGAGATTTTTATCTCAAATTTGAATTGATAAGTGATAGGATGTCAGTGATGTTTTGGCCATTTTACACAAAGGAGATCTGAATCACATAAAATTACATTTATAGTCAGTGAAACAAATTTAGTAAAGGCTTGACTTTTGTCCTCGTTAACTGTTTATCTTTTGAATTTGAATTGCTTGCGATTTCAAATTAGTAGTTATATTAATGGCTGAGAACGTTTCTGTTTTAAGAAAGACAGTAATGAACGCTAAACCTCCCTTCAGATGAGATTGAGGCAACTGTTTATCTACTTGCATTTTTTTCTTAAGGGAACCTCCATTGTTACAACAAATTGACGTTAAATTGTTGGAAATAGAGTCTAAATGAAAATTTATGAAAAACAGGTGCAAATATAATTTTAATGTACAAAAAAAATGGATATAAATATCGCTTATGTTGCTTTTAAATTTCCCGCGCGCCGCCATTTTGAATATTTATGACGTGTTACGGTTGTCTAATTGTTGCATACAAAAGAACTTCGATTCTTAACAATAGTGGCAACCGTAACACGTCATAAATATTCAAAATGGCGGCGCGCGGGAAATTTAATAGCAAAATAGGCGATATTTAGATCCATTTTATTTGTACACTAAAATTATATTTGCACCTATTCTTTTAAAAATCTTAAATTTCGACTTAAATTTCTAACAATTTAATGTCAATGTGTTCTGACAATGGAGGTTCACTTTAACTGCCCAAAGCCAGTTATTTTGACGTTATACAATCTTAATAATTTTCACATTCACACCGACAAGGATAGTTAACAACCGTAAAAATTGTGTTGCTTTCGCGATTTTTATAAAGTTTATTGCATCAAAATGCTCAGGAAAGATTAGAAATTATTTCTCAGTTGATTTGTAATAAAATATTTTAGTTGTTCGTTTAATAAAGGGGAAATGAATTTAAAAATATATACATTTTAAGACGTTGTGTTTTTGTGGTCTGTATAACGTTATTTTCATTTCGTAAAAAGTTGAAACTGGATTCGGTAGTGGGGACAAAAACTCGGTTTATATTTGAAACCAGACATAGGGTTTTACTCTGGGCTGTAATTTACATTTAAGTGTTCATAGACTTTTTTCTGCCAACACATATGTAGCACAAGCCAGATCCAAAAAAGGAAATTGATTTTTGAATTAACTAACAGTCGAAAAATTGCTATTAAACTCGACAAAAATATTTGTCACAAGTAAGAGCATGGAGTGAAGCAATTATTTCTTATACTCCAAATTGTTGAATTTATTAACGACTTGCTCCAATCATGATGAAAAATTAGAATTAAAGTCTGTAGGCAACGCGTTTGTAAAAAGAAAATTGGCGATATTTTTTGACACTACAAACAAAATTGTGTTGGCTGAGGAAGGTCTAGTTAGAGGCAACATGGCAAGGTATAAAACTGTTTAAGGAAAGATTGAATTGGAGATCGAATAAAAAACGTTCCAAAACCGAATCGCTTGAAATCAGTGATATAAATCTTTTTAATTCCGTGCTAAAAATTGTTCACAGTGATTTATAACTTGCCATGTTGCTTTTAACGTTATTTCGAGTACTATGTAAACACCGACTCGTGCAAGAATTTGAAAAGACAAAAAGGTTATTGGATGGGATATTTTTGAATCAAAATTTAGTTGGAACAAGACATCGGGCACTTTACGATTCTTTGCGAGGGAAGTTTGGAATATTTTTTCACATTTTTTGCACGAGGTGGTGTATGCAAGTTTTTTGGCGGAAATTTTATTAAGGAAAACCTTTTTCAATTTTTTGTCGAAATTGTTGTTAGGGGAAACGCTGTGCAAATTTCTCTAGATTTTCCCGCCAAAAGACTTAGTATATAGAGCAAGAATTTTTCTTGACACCTTATTAATGATTTAATTGAATTCGATTAACTAATTAAGATAGTTAGAAAGAGAAGGTAAATAAAAACATTTGTTTATACACTTATCATATTGCAAGTGAAATTAATAAAATAAGATTACAACTTAAAGATTTGTTTTATTGACTTCAATTTTATTATTTATACTTAAGATCAGCAAGGTCAAAAAACTTTTTAAAAAAATCGGCGCATGCGTATTTTGAGCGCCCGTATTTTTCTAAGTCTTTTGGCGGGAAAATTTAAACCCTTCAAACAAATGTTAACTAAGACAAGAAAAAGAATATACAGATAACACAAGGTTGCAAATCAATATTTTTTTAAAAAAACGGCGCATGCGTATTTTGGGCGCCCGTATTTTTCTAAGTCTTTTGGCGGGAAAACTAAGCAATTTTGAACAGCTGTTACCATGGAAATAAAAATATCCAGAACAAAATTGACAGTAGTAGTTATGAAAATTGTATCTTCATTTTTGCAAAAACAAAACTTACTTGAAAATAAGTTTTAGTACTCTTTCGTTTTAACTCAACGTGTGTATAGTTTCACTTCCCCAAAATCGATTTGCACTCTAAAATGTTTGGATTTCTCTACGCCTTTTACGTCGCTTTGACTCGCTGGAAAACTGGGCTTTTTGCTTAAATCCAACTGCTAAGTGAGTTCCAAACTTAGCACGTTTACTCCTACCAATCTTCTCACTGGTTTTCAGATTTTCGAAAAACCTTGATCTAAAATCTATTTTCTCTACCTCTTGTTCTTGCTTGGGGAATTGAGGCATCAGACATCGATGGACAGCAGGCGTTCTCCTGTAGAATAATCAAAGGTAACGGTAAATACACCTACACTAAAACGGTGTCACTCCGTGTATTCGAGATTGTTTTTTATACGCCAGCAGTTGAAAGGATCAAAACAAGCTTTGCTCATTTTCTCGCTGAAAAGCGTGTTACGATAAAGAGAATAGCTACTTTTTAGATCCGTTTTCTTTGCTTTGGGTGTTCGCTAAACCAATGAAATTGCTTGCTTGCTTGCTTGCTTGCTTCCGTTCAATTTACATTTTATGATATGTCAATACATCTTGATTAAATTTCCACGCTGCTATCAGCTTTTTCCACTGCCATCATAGAACTTGGGAATCACGTAAGATTAGAATTTAAAATCTATGGACAAAATCCTAAAATGTGATTATTCAAGTAAAAACAGAAGAGCAGTACTTTCCTGTTGTGTTGTTTGTTTGCTCTGCTGTACAAGGTGGTTTAAACTTTCGAGTCTGTGGATGAAATCCTAAAGTGTGACCATTCAAATGAAAGCAACTGAGAAGTACTTTCCTATGGTACTGTTTATTATGCTGTACAAGGTGATACTAACGTTTGAGTCTGTTGATAAAACCGTGAAGTTTGACCATTCAGATGAAAGCTACTGAGCAGTACTTCCCTGTGGTGCTGTTTATTATGCTGTACAAGGTGCTTCTAACTTTTGAGTCTGTGAATGAAATCCTTAAGTGTGACCATTCATGCAAATGAAGCTACTGAGCAGTACTTTCCTGTGGTGCTGTTTATTATGCTGTACAACGTGATACTAACGTTTGAGTGACTGTTGATAAAACCGTGAAGTGTGAGCAAATGAAAGCTACTGAGCAGTACCTCCGTGCAGTACTGTTTACTATGCTGTACAAGGTGGTTCTAACTTTTGCGTCTGTGGATGAAACCCTAACGTTTGACCATTTAGACGGAAAGCTATTGAGCAGTACTTTCCTGTGGTGCTGTTTATTATGCTGTACAAGGTGATACTAACATTTGAGTCTGTTGATAAAACCGTGAAGTGTGACCAAATGAAAGCAAATTAAAGCTACTGAGCAGTACTTCCTTGTGGTACTGTTTATTATACTGTACAAGGTGGTTCTAACTTTTGAATATGTGAATGAAATCCTAAAGTGTGACCATTCAAATGAAAGCTATTGAGCAGTATTTTCCTGTGGTACTGTTTATTACGCTGTACAAGGTGGTTCTAACTTTTGAGTCTGTGGATGAAATCCTAAAGTGTGACCATTCAAATGGAAAGCTATTGAACAGTACTTTCCTGTGGTGCTGTTTATTATGCTGTACAAGGTGATACTAACATTTGAGTCTGTTGATAAAACCCTGAAGTGTGACCAAATGAAAGCAAATTAAAGCTTCTGAGTAGTACTTCAGTGTGGTACTGTTTATTATGCTGTACAAGGTGGTTCTAACTTTTGAGTATGTGAATGAAATCCTAAAGTGTGACCATTTAAATGAAAGCTACTGAACAGTACTTTCCTGTGGTGCTGTTTATTATGCTGTACAAGGTGGTTTTTCTGTGGATGAAATCCTAAAGTGTCACCATTCAAATGGAAAGCTACTGAGCAGTACTTTCCTGTGGTGCTGTTTGTTATGCTGTACAAGGTGATACTAACGTTTGAGTCTGTTGATAAAACCGTGACGTGTGACCAAATGAAAGCAAATGAAAGCAAATGAAAGCAAATGAAAGCTACTGAGCATTACTTCAGTGTGGTACTGTTTATTGCTGTACAAGGTGGTGCTAACTTTTGAGTATGTGAATGAAATCCTTAAGTGTAACCATTCAGATGAAAGCTACTGAGTAGTACTTTCCTATGGTACTGTTTATTATGCTGTACAAGGTGGTTCTAACTTTTGAGTCTGTGGATGAAATCCTAAAGTGTGACCATTCAAATGAAAGCTACTGCGCAGTACTTTACCGTGGTGCTGTTTATTATGCAGTTCAAGGTGGCTCTAACTTTGAGTTTGTAAATGAAATCCAGCATTGTGATTATTCAAATGAAAGCTACTGAGTAGTACTCTCCTGTGGTGCTGTTTAGTTTGGTTCTACTGAACAGGAAGATGAATGAGAACGGGAGACCTTTTTGTTGTTAATTGGCAGAATGTCTCTAAAAAATCCGTTTTAAAACTACATGTAGGAATAGACCATTTTGTTGCTTGTTAGGAGATCATGGGGAATCAAGGCAATGTGGTGGAAAATTAAAATGTTTCTATGGAAATTGAAAGCTAAAAATCTTTATGGGAATGAACATTTTTGTGACTTTCTTCATTCAAAACCTGACATACGAGTTCAAATGAGTCACAGAATAAATTTGATACCCTAGCCTTTTCTTTAAATTGTATTCCCATACGTGTTTTTCTCCGTAATTATCTGTAATTCAGCAAAAAACTATTGTTCTGATTTCCCGTGATCCCCCAACAAGCACGAAGTGGTCTATTATTCTTTCAATAGATATAAATTGTAACACTAACCTGAGGAATGAGGAATATCGTCGTCGAGCTGTCCATGTCCAATGTAATCACCGTCCTTTTCACCCATGAATACCGTATGGTCGTTTCATGTCTGTTATTACATGTAAAAACCAGAACAGTTAGATATAAAGAATGACAAGGGTCTGTATTTGCAATTGCAATGCACACATAGGGACCTTGAGAACAGCTGAATGACATGCGGTGGTCTGTCAGGGCTTACGAATCTCCTTAAAACCAGTGGGGATCTATTGGAGGAGCCCGCCCCACCCCACCCCCCTTATTCACCCCCTCCCTTTCTAACGATGGAGTCTGCAACTGTGTTTGTGTCAATGCAACTCCGATAATATTGATCTCGTTCTGTTCAAAAATGCTCTGCATATTAATGCACTCATATGATAAATAAGTGTCTTTGGCTGCGAATGTTCAGGATGGATATGATTGAAACTTGACCGTTCTTTGGCTCATGTCTTGGAAAACTCGCAAGCAACTGATTGCGGTTCGTTCTCCATTTGCTAATTCACTTGATACTGTTGATATATTCCTTTCGATATTCTAGACTGAGTATTTCTCCATTTGCTAATTCACTCGATACTGTTGATATATTCCTTTCGATATTCTAGGCCGAGTATTTCTCCATTTGCTAATTCACTTGATACTGTTGATATATTCCTGCCGATATTCTAGGCTGAGTAATTCTCCATTTGCTAATTCACTCGATACTGTTGATATATTCCTTTCGATATTCTAGGCCGAGTATTTCTCCATTTGCTAATTCACTCGATACTGTTGATATATTCCTTTCGATATTCTAGGCCGAGTATTTCTCCATTTGCTAATTCACTCGATACTGTTGATATATTCCTTTCGACATTCTAGGCCGAGTATTTCTCCATTTGCTAATTCACTCGATACTGTTGATATATTCCTTTCGATATTCTAGGCCGAGTATTTCTCCATTTACTAATTCACTCGATACTGTTGATATATTTCTTTCGACATTCTAGGCCGAGTATTTCTCCATTTGCTAATCCACTCGATACTGTTGATATATTCCTTTCGATATTCTAGGCCGAGTATTTCTCCATTTGCTAATTCACTCGATACTGTTGATATATTCCTTTCGATATTCTAGGCCGAGTATTTCTCCATTTGCTAATTCACTTGATACTGTTGATATATTCCTTTCGATATTCTAGGCTGAGTATTTCTCCAATTCACTTGATTCTGTTGATATATTCCTTTCGATATTCTAGGCTGAGTATTTCTCCATTTGCTAATTCACCTGATACTATTGATATATTCCTTTCGATATTCTAGGCTGAGTATTTCTCCATTTCCTAATTCACTTGATACTATTGATATATTCCTTTCCATATCCTCGGCCGAGTATTTCGTGTATGTCAATTAAAAAAGGTACTTAGTTTCAGTTTAAAGCATTTTTCACCTACAAACGTCAAAAGTTTTCCAATGACAAAGCTCCTTTAAAGAATTAGGAATAACCGGTATAGTTTACAACGTTTACAAAAACAACGAACCTAACACAACGAACGCGAAACCTGTTACCACAGCCACAGATACAATACCTTACATCAAGATCTTGATCCTTACATGTGTGTCGCTCACAAACCGATGACTACTTAACGACAACTTCTAACAAATGTTAAAGACCGGGACGAACCTAACGACAGATAAGGAGCACTATACAAGATCAGATGCTGCGATTGCCTGGCCTCTTACATCGGTGAGACTGGCAAAAATTTGAACATACGACTGAACACAAACGGGTGACGAGAAATGGTGATGTCAACAGTCACATTGCTAAACACCATTTACACACGAATCACAGAATTGACTGGGACTCTGCCGAATGCGTTAATACAGTATTTACAGTACAGACTTCTACAACCGATTCAATCTAGAAAGTTGGTTTACAAACTTAGAACAAACACCACTGAACCGATGCCAACAGCTACCTTCGGCCTACAAATGACTTTTCAACAAAACGGACAGACTGAACTCACACCAACAATACACGGATCGAAACGCACCAATCACTTGACTCTGAACAGCCAATAACATCATGGCTAAACTGACCAATGACAGCATCAGCCAGACATTATACCATCAACTGACGGTTCACAATTCACATGACTCTGAAGATGACTTCCGTTCAGGTTGTCGAAACGTCAGTCAATGTCAACAACAGTTCTTTTAAGAACCACACTAACCCGAACGATCACACTCGACAGACTACTGATACTCCTGGGTTCAAAGCATTTACAGGGGTACTCACCTATGTAACTATAGAGCGTATGCACATGACGTCACGGCGGCCATATTGGTGTACCAAAACAATAGAACGGCGGCCATGTTGGTGTACCAAAACAATCCTGTGGGATTTGAACGCTTTTCTTATGTTAACACTTTCTTTTGTTCCAATAAATTTGCATAGCTGCTTGCCACGTGAGTGCATACGCTCTATAAGCTATATAGGTAAACTACACTGACCCGAACGATCACACTCGACAGACTTCTGATACTCCTGGGTTCAAAACATTTACAGGGGTACTCCCCTATGTAACTATAAGCTATATAGGTAAACTACACTAACCCGGACGATCACACTCGACAGACTTCTGATACTCCTGGGTTCAAAGCATTTACAGGGGTACTCCCCTATGTAACTATAAACTATATAGGTAAACTACACTAACCCGGACGATCACACTCGACAGACTACTGATACTCCTGGGTTCAAACCATTTACAGGGGTACTCACCTATGTAACTATAAGCTATATAGGTAAACTACACTGACCCGGACGATCACACTCGACAGACTACTGATACTCCTGGGTTCAAACCATTTACAATAGTAAAGTAAGTGATACTAACCTTAGGTATGAGGAATATCATCCTCCTTCTGTCTGTTTCCAAGGCAACCACATAAACTTTCTGACTCCAGCATTGTATGGTCATTTTATACCTGTTGTAATGAAAAAAGACAGCGCGATGTTAGACAACACAGACA
Organism: Cladopsammia gracilis; assembly: GCA_022457155.1. Lineage (NCBI taxonomy): Eukaryota > Metazoa > Cnidaria > Anthozoa > Scleractinia > Dendrophylliidae > Cladopsammia > Cladopsammia gracilis. The sequence continues at coordinate 1,938,936 of JAJGOT010000043.1, forward strand.
ATTGTCGGTCAAAAAATGGCTATGTAAAGATGGCTGATGGAGGATCACGTGATATGAGCTTCTATTTAGACATAATTATGGCTTTCTTATACACAAGGAAGGGACTACACAAATATAAAGTTGTTCCGTTGTTGAACCAGCAGCAAGCACCTTTTCCTCTTAAGTAAATAAGAACTTATTTAAGAACCTAAATAGCGTAGATTCTCAGTAGACACCAAATATATAAGAATCAGTTTTAGACTAACTTTGAAAAAAAAATCTAGGTTCTTATACGCGGGTTTTTACTATTATGAGAGGTCTTACCGTCTATCAAGTCTCTTCTAGAATACATTTGTGTGAGAATAATTTCAAGATTTGAATTTATGCCTTGAACAGCTATAAATTGCAACACAAACCTGAGGTATGCTGCTGTAATGAAAAAGAGATATCATCATTGTGTCCAAGGCAATCACAACAGTCTTTTCTGTCTTGATAATTGTATGGTCATTTCCATGTCTGTTATAATGGAAAACAGCAAAACATAAGAAAGACATATTGATAACAAAACAAAGGTTAATGTCTATAACTCGCAGATAGATTAGCGAGCTTGAGATCAGATACGAGTATGTAACAGTAAACAAGTACTACAATACACCATTTTGAGAATGGGACAAACAGGTCACAAATACAGTGTTTGTTTGCGAGAAATCGGAATCAGATGTCAAATATATGGACTAATTTCCCAGATTTCCGTCAAATTATCTGGAAAGTTTATTAATGGAAAACTTAAGATACTAAGTGAAAGAATTTGGGGCTACACCTGGGCGATAAAGCGTGTAATCGCGTAATTTTGCATTTGTCTATAAACGTTTTCCCCGGTAATCAAACGTATGATTGACTATATACCACAGGATTACCAATCCCGTTTCTCCAGAATTTGGAGATCAACGTTGCCATCGCTTAGTTTCCTCCCTTATAAATTCCTCTTACACTTTCTACTGTTACACTGAAACACTTGTAAACTTGTAACATGAGCTCCTTTCTTAATTCAAACTTACTGCCATTAGTTTCTCAGTAATATAGTCGGTTTATATACATACCGTACACACTGACCGAGAAAATCCCCCCACCCTCCCTACCCACCACTACTCGATGCAAAATAAATCTTCATTATTTCAAACAAAATTAATCAGTGATATATAATATTAAGGTTTTGGAAAAATTTCCGTACAACCCATACATTAGTTATGCATACTGTTCTAAAAAATGAAACAAAAGCCAAAACAATAGAACTCCAAAAAACAAAACAATAGCATATACATACATAATTAATGTATGGAGTATACGGAAATCTTACTGTCTTTGCTAAATATCTCTTTCAAAGTACAAATGTGCACTTTTTGTAACGCTTTCAGTCTAAAGGTCGATGTGATCTTCCTTACCTCTTACCTCTTCCAGCGAATTGAATCTTCCTGAATCTTTAAGTGTTGAATGTCCGCGTGTTAAGAACCATCGATCGTTCCAAAGCAATTTTCTGTGAGCCACGTCCCGCATGTAAGGTCTTGTAACAGTTTAAAAGTCGAGGACAATTTCCAGTTGTAACCATAGTAATATGGAGGTTTCTTTGCTTCGACACATCTGCAGAATAGCGTTTAGGTGAAGCATCGTCCGCCATGTTCTTTGCTTGCAGTAAAGGTGACAGAAAAACAAGAATAATTGAATATTAATTTTCACGTGTATTTGCAATTCAAATGAAATTTTGGTCTTGGGGCGGGCTATCGGGTTTGTTTATTCCCAGTGCCGAATTGCGGTCCTGGATATTTCCATTTTTAAATCGTGCATGTTAAGTAATATCGTTGTATAGTGATGAGGTTAAGGGGTTACATTCTAAAAAAAATGTGGTGCTGCGTCTTTGGGGAAGTAAAACACGAAAATATGGTTTCATCAACCGAGTTAATAAGGTAAAGAGACTCGCTCTGACGCAGGGCTAGTGCTGGAAGCGTCAGCTTTATTGAATCTCTTTTTGGTGCCCATTTATCTTGTCAACTCAGGTACCATTTAAATGGTTTCGGGTACCCAAGACAACCCTCCCCCGAATTACCCTGGCGGAGCTAACGTTTCACTTATTTCTTTGAGAAATTCAACCAACCGTTTACATGAGAATCGCGCACTCGTCTCGGGGGGCGAAACAACTCGCGTGAGCGAGTTGTCTCCTTGGCAGGTAGGGTAACCCTGACAGGCGGGAAAATGTTTTCTCATATAAACACTTTGGCTCGCCTACCTGAGACGAAACGGCTCAAATTGTTCCCGGAGCCCGTGTGTTTTAGATTAGCGGAGAACAAACGTACAGAAAAATGGTGTCCCGAGAGAGAGGTGAGCTAGAAGGGACAGCTGTTACAACTCACAACTCCATATAAACTCTCGGTAAAGTTATTTTGAGGGGGAGGGATCGGATGTCTCGGGTATCCGAGACCTTATAAATAGGGCCTCAGTTGATAAAATTAAATTTCAGTAAGAGTTGGAATGGACAACTGTTTGTTTTTTCCCCTATGGGTATGAATGGGTGTAGGTATATTTTGGGGACCTTTTAGTAGAAGGATATTTTTCCCTTAAAACGATACTGGGATACTGAAAACTTAGTTGTCAAATTAAATGCCACATAAGGCCTCCTAAACATGTAAGTAAAAAAATAAAGTATATATCGCAACGTTAGGGACTGCTGCCTATCTGGACAAACGCTGAGATCGATCATAAATAAATGCGAGAAACTTCTATTACGTTTTCTCCCCCTAAGTTATACCGAATCGATCATGTTTTTCAGTAAACGCGAAAACTTGGAATTAAAAAGATCTGCCGAAAAGTTTTTTGCTATACATTTCCTTCTTAACATTTCATCGAAAATAACAAGTAAAAAGAAAATAAAAAGTCGAAAACTGCGGCAATTGACACCAAAAATATAAATTTTCTAAGCCAAAAGAGTACTTTGTAATCAAGTTTGATGCGTCAAATCGTAGACAGAACTTTGTGGAAACATATCTTACATTTCCTACTGTGATTATGGCCGGGTAGGTTATTTAAACGAAGTGTAGCTAATGCCACGGTTTAGGGCAATAAATGGACCTCAACATCTGTTTATAAGCGGGTAGGTAAAGTGACTCGCAAAAGTTCTCAGCATTTTCCATCACTTACACTTTGATAGATCAATACTACCATTATTTATCAGTTGATGCTACAATAATAGTATCAAACAAGTTATGGTGTCTTTTGTTATGTAACAGGTGACCATAGTAACAGTATAACCTGTTACACTTTGATGGATCAATACTACCATTCTTTATCAGTTGATGCTACAATGATGATATAAAACAAGTTATGGTGTCTTTTGTGATGTAACAGGTGACCATAGTAACAGTATAACCTGTTACACTTTGATGGATCAATACTACCATTCTTTATCAGTTGATGCTGCAATAATGGTATCAAACAAGTTATGGTGTCTGTTATGATGTAACAGGTGACCATAGTAACAGTATAACCTGTTAAAGACACCTTTAATTCCAGCTTTAAGTGCTTATCACTAGAAAATGACCTTGGTGACCCCTATTTTTATTATCGAATTGTAACTAGCATGTTAGATAGGACTTAGTGGAAAAGGGTTCAGAGCCATCTTAAATTTTCGCTTTGTTTAGTTATGAGCACATAAAGCTAAAATGGCGGTTGTCTTTAACAGGTTATGTTGTTACTATGGTAACCTGTTGTCATGACAATGACCATATTGACTTGTCTAACAGTGGCTGGGCATTTGTTTGATACCATTATTGTAGCATCAACTGATAAAGAGTGGTTGTATTGATCCATCAAAGTCTAAGTACAGTAAATTACTAGAAACTGTTGTGAGCCATAAAAGTAGACAAAATTGAACCAGTTGAAAGTTATTTTGCATTATAGATGCTAAAAAGCCGAGTTAATGTAACTTATAGTGAATACAATCTTTTGTGATGAGATTTTCTGCGAAATTATGACTGAAGTTTTGGCCGCCATGTTGGTGTAATGAAGTGGTACACCAAGATGGCCGCTCCATACATTTTTACAAAAAATGTATCATGCTCGTTCGACTATAACTCTTAAACGAAATGCTCTGGCGCTTCAAAATCTGGCTCAGGTGTGTAGTTTTAAACTCTCTAAAATTCCATAGACATTTTGGAATCGAAATCTCTTTTTTAATGCTCTGAATTTTGATATGACATGATATGACGTAAGTGCAAGCCAAGAATAATAATTGCGTTGCCCTAGCATAGTAATTGTAACAAAACTGTTCCATTATTTTAAAGTTGTTATCATTAATACAGATTTGCTTTTGGCTTTCCAAATTTATGTTATACTAAAAATACGTGACATTGCCCTTTTAAGGTAGCTTATCTGAAATAGCGTGACGAATTGCGTGACGCAAAATCGTTAGAACCTGAAACTGTTTGTAAAGGAGTGTAACACTGGTATCTACATACCATGTATGGGGCTGTTATTTTTTAATCAACAGGCTCAAAAGATGTGGAAGGGAAAAGAGTTTACACCAGTATGGCACAACAAATTCCTTGACAAAAGTTGTAACTGGACAAGTATTTTAATGTATTTCAACAAGAAATAAACTTTTGTACAACACCAGTACACTCGCACTATTTACAGCAAACATAAATAAAAGTAATCACCTTGACAAACACTGACTTTTTAAATTAATGAGGACGATTCCTAACGGGTAAACTGCGTGACAAACACTTTTAAGTATTTGTCACGCAGTTTAAGTCACGCTATTTTAGGGCATTGTGTGAGTCGCTGACAGACAAACTAATATCACAATTCAATAAAACCCCTGAAAGCCTTAAAACGTCAGAAGGGCATAATAGAAATATTAAGAAAACAAAGAGAAGGATGGATGGTCAAAGATTAGGACAACATTGATTGTAAGTTTCGGTTAATTTGCATTAAATATTGATCTGTTTTGACCCAAAATACTGCTTGATTTTTTTTTTGAAAGGAGAATTTTTTATACTACAAACCATACATACTACAAATTAATAGAACCTTAAAGTAATCCCGCTTGATCTTTACAATTCAATCTTCCAGTTTTGACCATTCTTGCGGGTTCTTTTTTATCTGTAGCGTGATCTAGCTATTTTGCATTCTGATTTGAAAAGAACACTGTTGCTAAACTAGAAGGTTTGGAAATAAATACTTCATGTGTTAGGTTCTGGTTCATATCATAAATCCTTGTTTGTGTGAGTTTCCTTTTGTATCTTTTGTGGTCTGACGGTAAAGTTCATAAATAGCAGATGATTTGTGTCCTCAGTTGAACGAATAAGAAGGGTTCTGAGGAGCTCCACACCAGTTCCCAAGAAAACGCAAAACATCCTGGCACTCAGGGCTGTGGGAGACCTGGAAACGAAATAAGGAGCAAGATATGAATGGAGACATTCCTTGTTTTATTCCATCCCTAAAGCGCACTTAACATTATGAAAGAAGTACATTTTTACGAGCTTACTGTCCGACAGACACACGTTTATCTCAATTCGTTTCCATTGCACTAAGCGACTGGGAACTAGAAAGTATTACCACTTTCCGTGGATGAAAGCACGGTGGTCAACTTTTAAGCCCAGATCGGGGCTGAAGATCGGGGGTCAAGTCTTGGTGTCTGTCGTCGTGGTTTTACCATGCACAAGAAATCTTGCTCCACATAGTCTCCCTCTCCCTCTCCACCCAGATGTATAAATAGGTACCGGCAACATAATGCTGGGGATAACCCTGCAATAAACCAACAACCCATCCAGGGGGGGGGGGAGAAAGTAATACTCCCAGTTGCTTAAAGCAACCTTGAGCCTCGCTCAAACAGGGATACACTCCGGCAGTGTGGGTTTCCTGTGGCCCATGCTAGTCCATCGGAGGCTTCCCGCCAACATTTTGGCAAATTATATCAATAATGCACCAGAACCAGTTGTATGCACTAAGTTTGAGAAAGGCACTGTGAGAGGTAATGTGTTTTGCCTTGTGAGACACGAGAACAACAACGACCATCTGCATCTCCAGTTTAACGCACTTACATGATTTGAATGCACTATTCTTCGCAGACATTCTCTCTTTTCTCTCGATACCATTCATATGGGAATTCTTCAACCGTACTTTCGTATTGTGATATTTGTTTTTCAGTATTTTTTCAAAGTAAAGTTTAATATTTTTTATGAATTTGGATGTTTCGGTGCTGCCAGCGGAGCCATTGCGCAATAACAATAGGAGGGTCTCAATGAGGTTAACCGTTAGCCGTAAAACGGCCCAAAAGTTAGTCGTTAGGCGTAAAAGAATGTTAACAGAAAAAAGAAACTTCTAGCCACGATATTAGTTATTTGCCATCTCTTGTTAAGACTGTTGTGTTGTTATGTGAGTTTGTGTTGTGTCCCAAAACGGTCCTACGAACAATGGGAAATAAATTTTAACTTTTTAAAATAAAAATCAATTTTTAACTTTTCAAAATAATGGAAACTGATTTTTCAAATTTCTGTTAACCGTAACAGGAAGATATCAACCGTTAGCCGTAAAAAGGCCAAAATTTAAACCCTTAACCGTAAAAACCGCCAACTCATTGAGACCCTCTAATAATACTAAATAAACTTTATTAAAGTGTCAATAAAATTACATAGCAGAATAAATCCATTGGAGACAATATTTAAAAAAAAATTGCAAGCAAACGCAAAGTAGGAAGTCCGGCTATTTTATATATAGAGATGGTCTTTGACCACAGGAAAACCAGCCTCCTTTTTAACTCGTGAATACGCGAAGCGTAATGAACGAGTGCCACCAGTGACCAGTAATGAACGAGTGCCACCAGTGACCAGTAATGAACGAGTGCCACCAGTGACCAGTGACCAGTAATGAACAAGTGCCACCAGTGACCAGTAATGAACGAGTGCCACCAGTGACCAGTGACCAGTAATGAACGAGTGCCACCAGTGACCAGTTATGAACGAGTGCCACCAGTGACCAGTGCGGCTTTTACTTGCCTACGAGCAAGCTCTCGGCCCCACACCCGAGTGCCACCAGTAACCAGTGCAGCCTTTAATAGCCTACGAGCAAGCTCTCGGCCCCATGCCCGAGCCCGAGAGCTTGCTCGCAGGCTAGACCTTTACCCATTCCAAACGCAATTCTCGACCTCCGAAAACGAGGACATTATGAACACGTTGTACTAATGTTTCGCATTTGGAGTACTTTGATGGAAAATTAAAACCGTTCTGCAGTCTTCAAATGGATTTTTCAACAAAGACATGAGTTAGATATTAAAATGTAACCTTTCCAGTTGCTTGTGTGAGCGGTGGTCCAGTGGTGTAAGGCGCTGTATTGTTGAACCTGCTTTCCCGCGAGTTCGAATCATGGAGAAGACGTTGAGTAACTTTTTTTCTCACTTTCTTTTCTTTTTAAACGGAAATTTGAAATTTGAAGTTGGCATTTAGAGCGTTTCGTACCATAGGAGTTTTTAATTTTTCTAAAGCGAACTGTTGCAGTCGAAACAAAATTAAGTAAACACGTGTGAAGTTCTTTTTTTGCAATTTAGGATTCGCTCGCTGAAAAAGTGTGTACAATAGAATCGCGTCAAATCTGTAGCGTGCTTGTCAGTGATTGGCTTCTTAGTTCCTAATCCATATTCATGTAACTTGCAGAACGTGTCACAAACCAAGCAAGTTGTAGTTGAGCGAGGACGCCGAGATGTTCGGATATCCTTGTTGTCAAAAAGGAGCGGGGTGTCGCACGAGGGATAAGACTGATATGAAGCGAGGAAAGAAGTGTTCAAACTTCAAAAGCGTACGAGTAAAACCGAAGGTGAGTACTGGTTTAGAAAATATATTGTTTTAAGTTTGTCCCGAAAACTAGAATAATTTTTATTTCTTCTCAAAAGGAGAATTTGAAGCCACACGAAGGAAACCGAAGACATGAAGCAACATTCAACAAGTTCAACAAAAGGTGAGCAGTGGTTTCAAACTATCTTATTTTTAAGTTTTTTTCCAGCAAGCTAAAACTATTTTCAAAATGCTGTTCGTAGTACAAGTATAACCACGTGCATTTTGAGCGTCGCTTTCTTGGCCGTAAAACAGTGCGTTTGCATTAGTCGTATTTGCTTCATATAGTGCAGTAAAATGTAGCAGCCTTGCTTCTAAGCTGTAACGAACGTTGAAATAAGTTTTGGCCGCTAAAAGTTTGACTACGTTGTAAAATTCGTAAAAGCAGCCTCGCGCAAGGGCCATTCATATTCGCGTGCATCCTAAATTTATACGGGAAGCTTTACAACACGTATAAAGTTTTTTATTTTGCTTGCGTCATTAACAATTATTAACGGATATTTTTAACATGAATAGAAATTAGAAAGCAAATGAGCATTTTTCTCACCAATGAATCTGTTTCTGTTTGAAGGATTACTAACACAGTGGTGTGGAAAAGAGGAGGAAAGCAACAAAGAAGACAATGGAATCACTGAATTAGGAGAAAACGCTACAAAGATAAGAACTTTAACATTTTAATTATATTGCACTATAAAATGTTGGCTGACAAAAATTTCTACTTAGACGCAGATTTATCAATTAAATTGCTTGGTGCAAAGGGGGCTTATATCCCGGTTTTGGCCAAAATGTGAGAAGAACACTCCAAATTTGTCCATTTTTGCGTGCACTGGGAATTTTGACTGTTAAACGTTGATTTGATTTATCTGTTTGCGTGAAGGCTAAGTTTTAAGCTTTCAGTCACAGCAATAGCAATTGTTTAAGTACCGGCCATTTGCTGTGGCTAAATCCTGAGAAATAAAGTCTTCAGGCAAAAACTAAACGAAGATCTGCGTTTAACAGAAAATTCGTAGCGCATGCAAATAAGGTCTCGTCTGGAGCTTTTTTCTTATTTTTTGACCAAAACCGTGTTACATGCCTCCTTTGCGGCAAGCCATTCAGTCATAAAAATACTGAATCAATGAAGGTACAAAGCTACAAATTACATATATATATATTTTTTTTTTTTTTTATCAGCCACTATTTTATGAAGATTATTTTCTAAAGGAAAATGAATCTTAAGATCTTAGAAAGAGTGGGAACGTTGAGCGATGTTCTGTAAATTATTGATCTGACCCATCATATGGGTTTTTCTTTTTATGTATTTATTTTATCAAAAAGCAGCGAAGCAAATTCATATTGATGTATTAATTTACTTAAACTAGGGAACAAAAGCAAATACGATTTTTTTTTAGTTGGTCGTGATCGCTCAAGGGTTCTGCCATTAGCACACGCATATGAAATCACAAAGCTCAGAACTTTTGGTCATCATAGTTACATCTTCAATTGGTGATGCAGGGAGGTAGTTCTTTTAAGGTGGCTCTGTAAGGTTTAATACCCTTGAAAGCGCATGGTGCAAATAGCTGTGCATTTTTTCAATCAAGTATGATGGTAAAAAGGTTAACGACAGCTGCATGAACCTGACAAATGACTTATGAACATCATAAACAGAACAAACAAATAAAGAATAGACTGAACAAAAAGGAAAAATTAACTTGCAATTATTGGTTTTCATTGCTTCTCATTAATCAAAGATCCAAACACAAAGGCGTTAAAAAAAGGTAAACAGAAACCTTTTTTAAAGAATCCAGCTCTGCAGTAGACTTCAAAACTATTAAAATGACGCATTTATAATGCTGAGTTTCTGAACATTGAAAAGAAACGCATAAATATTGCCGTTTTTAAAATATGCTTTATTTCTAAAAGGAAGCACTGATTGAATGTAAACATTTTCCACGACTATTTATCTCACTTATGATTAAAAATATATAAAACGAAGAGCTTTTAAGTTTAAGAATTTTTAAGTGACACGAAAACCAGCAATAGCCAGAAGAAAATTACACTGACACACGGATCGCAAAGGGACAATCACAACAACAAGAGACTTGATAACCTTGGCATCAACTGACGATATAGCATCCACATGACTCTTACTTCCGTTCAGGTTGTCGACTGGTCAGTCAATATCAACAACAACAATTCTTTTCAGAACTACACTGTTATATACAACAAGAGCTAGATCGAACTCGACAGACTAAAACAACTTTGTTGACAAATGCGTGAGGTTAAACATTCTAAACTTAGATTTTTTCGCATGCAGGCGTCAAAATGCACGAAAGTCATAGCAAGACGAAATAAATTGTTCCTGATATTTTAAATTGTATACGATAAGCTTGACAGTGCCGCCTTAATAGATTCAGCTTTCCATCACTGACTGATTGGTTAATTGATTAATTAATTAATTAATTAATTAATTAATTAGTTTTTCAACAAGAGAACAGACTTTTTCAAGACAAACAACATTTTCAAGTTGAATTTGCTCTTTTAAATCCAAAAAAGATTGTTCATCGTTTATTTGATTTTAACAAAAATGTTTTTTTTTTTTTGCGTCGGGTTATTTGGGGTGGAAGGATCTCAGTGAAGATTTAAGTTTTAAAGGGCCTCTGTTCTCTTGTCGTCTTGGTTGCGTAGTTTATAAAACCCTCATGTCTGGTTCGGGGAAAGTTGGTATTTCTAGTTAATTGGGCCAGCTTTACAGACCACAAAAACACAACGATTTCGTTTTACAAATAATCTAGAAATGAACTGAGCAATATAGTTTGAAGATTTTTTAACATTTCGAATGATTATGAATTCGGTCTATCCTGTTAAGTATTTTTCCGTTTTAAATTAGCGTTTTTTCAAATTGGTTAAAGCATAAGATGGCTCGTAATATTTATTGAACGGAGGTTACATTTCATACAAGTCAATTTTTTCATGTTATAATTGAAGTCTGTCGATCATGTTAAAATTAACTGAATGATATAGTTTGAAGATTTTTAGAACATTTCGAATGATAATGAATTCGGTCTTTCTTTCATTATAAATGCGACTTATTTCAAGTTGGTAAAAACAATACATAACATAGCTCGCCACATTTACTGAAGCAGAGGTTCCATTTTTTAACTCAATATTTTTTTTAATCTGTAAGCTTTAATTTTCATGTTATAATTGATGTGATAATCCAGAAAAATAAATACTATAACGCGTAAAGTTTGAATAATTCACGGAACATGAGGGGATTTTAAAGCACCTCAAGGCTACACACCTGAAACTAGGCAGTGTCTTTTGTATATTTACTGCATTTTATCACACTGAGAAAGACGGAAAACAAATTAATTATAACATTTTTCATAAGTCAAACAACTTGAACCAAGTTATTAAAATTCAAAATAAAAAAGTTGCCTTTCGACTATGTGCAATTTCTGGCACACTGGATAAAATAATTGAGGATTGGATTGAATAGTGACTTTTAAATCCTTTACTAAATCCCATTAGAAACGGTAACATAAGAGGCAAATATGTTTCACAATACCTCAGTGTTAGGACCATGAAAAAGGCGGGAACGTACGCGCGACCGATAGGTTTTCGCGCAAAAAATTGATCTTGCAATGTTTATATTTTTATTTATTGGCAAATGGATTCTTTTTACGAAGAATATAATATATCTTTTTCAATGGTTACAACAATGACGAAAAGCCTTTTAAAACGGTAGATTTAAACAATTCTTTCTACAAACAGAAACGAAGTTCTAAAAGATTTGTTATAAACAGGAAACATTTATCCGGGACAAGATATCATGAAGAAAAAACGTTCTTGAAAGTAGCAAAGCTGATGCAGCGGTACTAACGCGGTTTACTTACAGAAATTAGAGTTTATAATAGGATAAAAATACTGCAAAAGGATAGAAGAAGGCTCTATTTTTACGACAGGTAATACACGAACGTACCCTTTGAAAAAGTTATCGGGAGAATACACCATGTGTGGAATTTTCTCGTCTCTTGTGTTTCGTTATTCAATGTAATTTAGCTAAAGCATTTACAAGTTATTGTCATTTAATCCAGTCGTCGATTGTTTTGTACAATGTAGTCGACTTTGTGGAAAGTTGCTTGCCATAAACCTGGAAATGTTGCAAATTTGAAAAGTGGTATAATTTAAAGGCCACTGCGATCAAATTTTTGACTTTCATTTTTTTTACATCTTCGTGTACAATTAGACTTTCTTACTCATCTTGCCAAATTTCAATCCATTACGAACATCAGAAGTCATTTTATTTTAACATTTATGTCCGAGAATTTACGGCCGCCGTTAATCATCCTTGTTAATTCCAAGGCTTGGTTGCGAATGGGATAAAGTGACGTCAAAGGCTCAAACATACCTCACGGGTTGAAATTATAATAACAATAAGTATTGAAAATCACCCGAAAAGCAACAAAAACATTGGACTTGTTCTTCGTGCAATTTTCTATGCTGATTGTTATTATAATTTTAACCCGTGAGGTATGTTTTAGCACTTTATCCCATTTGCAGCCAAGCCTTGGAACAAGGTTGATTAATGGAGGCCGTAAATTCATGGACATAAATGTTAAAATAAAATGACTTCTGATGTTCGTAATGGATTGAAATTTGACAAGACGAGTAAGAAAGGCTAAATGTACACGAAGATGTAAAAAAATGAAAATGGAAAATTTGATTGCAATGGCACAAGATTCAGAACAAAAATTACACAAATCGGTTTAGGTGGTTCCCAACAGTTTCCAGCACTTTCCAATACTTAGATTTTGATGGGTCATTATAACCACTCTTTATCAGTTGGTGCTACAATCATGGTATCAAACGAATGCCCAGTGATTGGTGAACACGTTGTTATCATTTTTGTGACACAATATGTTACTATAGGAACAGTATAACGTGCTAAAAACACCCTTAATTTTAGCTTTAAGTGTTAATTACTCAAAAATGACTCGGTGAACCCCATTTTTTTATTGTCGAAATTTGATCAGTAAGATAAGATGCAACTTTTAGCAAAGTTTAAAAAAATTCTGTAGGTGGGGTTCAGAGCCACCTTAAATTTTCGAAAATTTAAGGTGGCATTGAACCCCACATAAGGAATTTTTTAAACTTTGCCAAAAGTTGCATCTAATCCTACTGATCAAATTTCGACAATAAAAAATGGGGTTCACCGAGTCATTTTTGAGTAATAAACACTTAAAGCTAAAATTAAGGGTGTTTTTAGCACGTTATACTGTTCCTTTAGTAACATATTGTCACAAAAATGATAACAACGTGTTCACCAATCATTGGGCATTCGTTTGATATCATGATTGTAACATCAACTGATAAAGAGTGGTTATAATGACCTATCAAATTCTAAGTCTTAAAAAGTGCTGGAAACTGTTGGGAGCCACCTTAAAACGCTAACATGTCTAAAATTCGAATTATATAAGGAAGTCTAGCCTCGAGCCAACTTATCATAGTCGGATCGGATCATATTTTTGCTAGTTTTTTAAAACCTTTGTTTACCGAAATTACAGCGCAAAAAATAGAACTAGAGTTAATTGATTTCACTTGAAGTTCTTATTTATATGATGAAAATAGCAAACCATTTTTAAAAATTCTTATTAAAAGATTTAGCAAAGTTTCTATTACCAAACTGGACTACAACTCGTTTCGTTTAGGTTTTCTAATTTGAATCAATAAATGATGTGACGTTTTGGCCATTTCACACAATGGATATCTCAATTATTGAAACAAATTTATTATTAAAGACTTGAATTGTTTCTTCGACAACTGTCTTTCTTGTCAATTTATGATTTAAAATTTACAGTAACGTACCTTTCCAGAAAAAACTTAAAAACCAGACTTATTTGTGTGAATGTTTTCCTTAAAGGGAACCTCCATTGTCAATTAACGTTAAATTGCTGAAAATAAAGTCGAAATTTCGATTATTTTATACCAAATGGAAGTATTTTTCTATGTACAAAAAAATGGATGAGAATATCGGCTATTTTCGCCTTTAAATTCCCCGTGCGCCGCCATTGTTAAGAATCGACGTTGTTTTGAATGCAACAATTTGACAACTGTATGACGTCATAAATATTCAAAATGGCGGCGCGCGGGAAATATCCATTTTTTGTACACTAAAATTATATTTGCATCTTGTTTTTTTAAAAAATAATTTTGACTTCATTTCCAACCATTTAAGAGCGACGGTCAGGAAATACCGAGCATTCGATGGCAACACTCGACAAATTAGTTTCGCTTATTTTCTGCTTACAAAGAGCCACTGAGTAGGGAAGAAATTTGATGTACTTCATTTTCTTCAGGAACGCATTATTTCTGAGAAAACTGAGAAAAACAAATTTGACCCGCAACGATCCCGAAAGTACCCGCACGCAAGTCTGAAATTGATATTTTTCAATGACTTCTCTTCTTCAAGAAAATAAAATCCTAAGGATTATTATACCGTTTATTAATAGTGGAAGTGCCTCACAATTAGAACAAATAATATAACTTTACTTTACTGTTGTTTATAAAAGCAAAAATTGCGCAGGAAACTGCTTTATTTTTAAACGGAAAAGATCCCGCAAATACCGTTAAAATTCAAATGTGTTTCTCGCTATGTGGTATAATTCAGATTTTTTCTTAAACTGTGTCATTGGAGTAATTAAAGGTTGTTCTTGATAATGTATTAGAATCAGCTTGGGTTTTTTTCACAGTGCTTCACACGACGCTTTTGAAATAAACCATAATTCGTTTAAATTTCTACAACGGCGAGTAAACAACGGTTGTTGCGTTACCGTGACACCAAGCTGGGTTTTTACATATCCGCCACGACGAAAAGCGTACTGAAAACGATTTCGTTTTGAGCACTTATTCGTTCTCTTTTTAAAATACAATAAAGGCTTTGGACTGACAAGGGAATGATGTTGTTTTTTTTTTCTCACTTGGGCGATGGAATTTTTCAGCTTTGATAAGATTTGTCACTAATCAGGAATAAATATCGGGATGCAGTTCAGTTGGCTCTGGTCTCAGATGACATAAACCTGTTTAAACTTTTTTAATTTTTTTGCTTATGCCTTTGGTAGAATGCACACCAAAATAAAAGTCGTATAGATGCTTATACTTCAATACTTTAACAGAATTTTTTTTTACAAACTAGGAAAAATGACTTAGATATCGCATTGCTGTTTACTGAAGTAAATAAATTGAATTAGTAAATTAAATCTAAAAATGGGATAAATTTAATTAGCGAAGCTTGGAAGTAAATTGGACTGAATTTGCTTTGCTATTTTTTTGTCATCATGGACGTAAAGTGCCGTCTTTTAGTTCTCTTGCTCTTATGACCCTAGAGATGGGAGCAGATCACATGAGCTGAGGTTATTCCATTTCTAAACTGCAAAGGGACACCGCAGGTCACACCGTCAAGTCTTCCTTGTCAATAAACCGACGTTAGGGGGTAGAAACTGAAATTAAACTTATTCTGGGAACAGTTGTTATATCCTTCTCTACGGGATGGGTCTTGAAGATCTTTCCAATAATAAAGGGCCAAATACACGATGAACTTGTCTTTATGGCCGGAAATTCAAAACGTGATGTAAATGCCTGGAAATCGCATTAGTTTCGTTGTGTTCGGTAAACCAAGATAAAGCAAGATTAGGCATCCTTCAACATCTGGACGACACATCAGTTATACAGGATTGGGCCATGCCATGGTTTATTCCTCGAAAATACCGGGAAAGCCAAACTGATTGGTTTGGGAAACGTGGCGTTCTCTGGGAAGTGACTGTGGCCATGCGAAATGGAAGTACCAGTAATGGAAAGTACGAAACCCTCACACTATGCCATGTGTTTAGAAGTTGTGGCCAAGATAGCTGTACTGTGTTCTCTTTTCTGGCTGACGTCCTCAAAGATTTGAAGGTTGTTATACCACAGTTACAATACGTGTACTACTGGCAAGACAATGCTGGTTGTTATCATTCTCATTTTTGCGGTAACACAATCAGCCTTGCATGTATAGTTGGAAAGCCGTTCATGGTGCGATTGTCAAGCGCATACATTTCTGTGACCCACAGGGTGGGAGGGGGGCCTGTAACAGGAAGTCTGCAGCTATAAAATCCAGAGCAGTTATAAATTCCTGAAATCTGGAAACAAAATCGAAACGTCGGATGAAATGAAAGAAGCCATTTCGTCATCCGGTGGAATGTCATTGGTCCGGGTTACTTTATGTGGACCCCCCACAGCTAGAGCCTCTTTAAACATCAAGCTTTAGGCACTTTAGGAGAATACAATGACAATTATTACGCTTTGGAAGGAATTGACCAGGGAAAAAGCATTCCTTGTGAGAAGGTGAATGCGTCTGTAAAAATCAGAAATTCCATGCTTAACTGACAATATAAAAAAGTTATTACAGGGAATTTTACCCCTGTAACTCCAAGCGCAAACTGTCCCTAGGCACGAAAGCGAGGAAGATGGTTCCAGTAAAAGCTCGAGTGGAGAAACAGAAACAGAAACAGAAAAGCCCATATGCTCGTCTCTTTTCGTGCTCAGAAGAGAGATGTATGAAGTGTTACCAACGTTACTCAAATCTGCAACAGCACTTCTTGTCCTCACCTCCCGCCTCGATTAGCCAAAGCTAACCGCGGGTTACGTGGAAAATTTCTTTTTTAGTTTACTTTATTTATTTATTCATTTATTTATTTATTATAATAATAATTTATTAATTGTAATTGTATTTGTATTTGTAATTGTAATAATAATTGTAATAAAGTTGTTGTCTCTGTCTCTAATTGTAATAAAGTTGTGTCTCTGGGAAACACACCCTTGCTCTCGAACGAGAACCACTCCTAGACCAAGCCGTCTATGGATATGCAGAGAGACTAGATGTTCAAACGGTGGGCGTCCCCTGTGTACGAAATGTCCAAGAAGTGCCTAAAAAGTGCCACTACAGTCTACTCTCCCATTGGGCTGGGCATTGAGATCATCCCAGATACGAATAACACGTTTTAATGCAAGACAGAAAGAGTACTTTTAAGAGTACTGTTAAAACAACAACGTTCCGGCAATATTGGTGAGAACACGGGTCGCAAAGCTGGTCCAGATGTTGTTGTAAGAGATATGATACAGGCAAGAGGAAGTGACGGAGAACGATTATTCAGCAGCGATGAATTCCTTACCAGCCAACAAATAACCAGCTTTTTCAGTCGCCTTTCTACCAAAAAGAGCTTACTGGACAAGGATGGTATAGACGAAAATGACGACGAGGCCGCGGAGTTCGAGAGTAGCCTTGAAGACCTAACAAAAGAAGTGCGGAGGGAAGTTTCGTTACAACATCCAATTGTGTTTGACTGTCGTAATATCTGTGACCTTGTTAAAGCAAGGCAAACTGAACAAATCTGGCATACCAATGCTCAGGAGATTGTGCGAGCACATCGATATAGACGTCAGTGAGATAACAGTTGTTACGTTGACAAACTGTCCACGTTTTGTAGCAGCTGCTGATGTCAGCAGTAAATTAACATGATCAGGTCTCGCGTGATCTCTCTGCTCTAATTCTTTTTGTTGGAAAATGACGCGATTTCCGTTTTTCGCATTAACCTTAAATAGGACTGAGTACACTTTATTTTCTTTCAGAGATGGATGAGCGACCAAAACACGCGGAGGCATGCGAAAATCGCCTGCCGCTAGGATACAAGTGGGAGAAAGTGGGGGCACGTGTGGGAGGAAATATTCGTGCGACTCACACAGTAGAAATCCCTAAGAGGAAGAAGATACTACCGCCCGGTAACCCTTCCGGTTGAAAACATTTAAAGCCGGCCACGCGCACAAAATATGATATGGTTTTTCTTAGTTGTTCTCTTCAAAATATCAATAACATGTTCTACTAATGTGATACTGAAGCTAAGTGGCTGTGCACTAGAGAATAATTAATGACACAACAAGTCTTTGCAAAAATTGATCACGAGTGTGCATAAATTAACGTCAATATCGTCGTGTAGGGGATAATCGACCGAGTATAACGAGAGCGCGCGCGAAATCCCCAGGAGATTTCATGCGCGCTCACGTGATCAGTTACTCTGAATATCTCTGAGAGAAATAAGGGACTCAGACTCTGGCGCCAGTTGCATAGAACTTAACGTCGGAAGTAACTGCTAAAGTCTGACGTTAAAATAGTATCTTTGACTGGGCTGAACGTCCGACGTTAGCTGTTACGTCTGGCGTTAAGTTTTATGCAACTGGCCCCTGGTCTGTGGAACAAGGGAGGCACTATACGGTCTATATGAAACAGGATTTGCCAAGACTAGAACAGAAGCTTAGGTGATATTTTAACAAGAAACTCAAAACCTCAAGCCAATGATGACCTCTCTTTTATCTCAGCAATGATATATTGAACTTTACACTTAACGAATTTTAGCTCATCCGCTCATTGTCTATGTGGAGGGTGCTCGAGTTCGAATTTGAGGACATTTTTTTTCAGTCCCAGCTCTCATTTCTTTTAAGCTTCAATCCCATGTGATGTTGCACTGGACTGGGTTTCTTGCATCTTGTCTCACATCAAAATTGTAACACAAGCTGCGAGTGCAAACTTGAATAATTTTCGCATTGTTTCCGTTGCTCAAGTCGCTCAGAATAAAAGAATCAAGTTGTATGGGCATGAGACTTGTATGGGTATGGATACAATGTATTAGAGCATGGTTTTATTGAGGAGTAGGAGCCGTTATTAGTACTTTTGATTACAGAATCTGCCAAATAAAGCCACGACTGAAACAGTGATTCTTGGGTCGTCAAAACAAAGTATTCCATAAATAGAAGACTAGTTCTGGCTGTCCCGATATCCCCTCCCCTCCACACTTAACAAACCACCCTCCACCCCGGCCCTCCCCCCTCTCGCGCATACTAATTTGCATATTCGCTGTCACGCAACATATGTCAAGACAACAACAAGTTTGAATCTTTAACTTGTTACTTCTTCTGTCAGTTATGGAGAAAAACAAAAGGAGGATAAAGCAGAAAACATCATAAAAAGCAAGTTAGGAGCATTATGAAAGCATTGAAGCTGTTTAATATTGACGGTTGCTTGTCGTGCTCAGTGGTTTGTTCGCAAGCCACTTAAAGTAACCCGATCCTGCCAAACAACATCCCGGTCGAAATTCGTCAACTTTAACAACGTTTTGTGAAAATCTCAATGGAGAACCCAGCTTGGTTTTAAGGCATGAACTACATCAAGGTCTTAAGTAATGAAAGTCCAAGTTTGAGAAAATTTTGAGTTATACCACATACTAAACCGTGTGCTTGACCTTTGACATTATATTACAGAATTCCTTAGCTGCAAAAACATGCCGTTAATTTTGAAGTGTTTGAATTTGCCAGGTATAACTAGAACAACAAATTCACCGTATATTATACCAGAAAAAGATCGTCTTTCGATATAAAGTATCCCGATTTCCGTACGCGTCTTCTCAAACAAACGCAAACATTTTAAAAATGATGATTTTCCAGTTTTAAAATTCAGTTATTTTCCAGTTAACGCCGCTTGGATCGATTTTCCCAATTTTCTCAAAACATACGTATTGCTAGCAAATATAAACTACACCACGTTGCTTACCCACCTAAAGGTTAACTCTGGACAAAAGATGAAATAAAACGATTTCCCAAGTGTCGCCAGAAAATTTGGACATTGCTCGATTTTTCCTGACCGTCGCTCTTAACGTCAATTTGTTATAATAATGGCGGTTTCTTTTGAAAAAGACTAAAGATGGCGAACCATCACTAAATTGTCCTACAAAATCTTGAGATCTTGACACAAAGAATATATAGTTATTTGTTTTTTTTGTTCAGGTTTTCTAATTTGAATTGATAAGTGATTGGATGTCTGTGATGTTTTGGCCATTTAACACATTGAAGATCTGAATGAGATAAAATTACATTTATAGTTTAAACAAAATTAATTTACCAAAGGTGTGAATTTTTTCCTCGATTGCCGACTATATTTTGAATATTTTTCTTGAAACTAAGAAAAGGACGTTTAACATAAATAACATCGATAACTATTGTGTTTTTTGGTTACTTCACAAATAAACGGATCTATAATAGTCCAATTGCTTGCGATTTAAAATTAGTAGTTATATTTGTGGCTAAGAACGTTTCTGTTTTAAGAAAGACACTAAAGAACGCTAAACATGAACCTTCAGATCAGATTGAGGCAATTGTTTTTTCTTCTTATGTTTTTGTCTTTGCCAAAGGGAATTAGTTTGTTTGGAAGCTTGTAAGTGCCATCCGACATCCGACTTATGAGACATCCCAAACAGGTGACTCTATTCCGCGGAAGTGATAGAATGGGACGGCGGAATGGCGAATATCCTAAAACACGGAATAAGAGATACATATAAAACTTCAGGCCTTGAAATAATTTCGTAGAGTCTCCAGTCACGATGATATGATCGTTTCTGGCCAGTCGAATATATATGAATTAATAACTCCTAAAATAGGGGCCATGAAGCCAAAATGGCGTAAGCACTGGACGAAAAAATGGATTTACTCAAGTTTGCACATTAAGCAAATATGTAGCAAATTTGGGCCTCTAAATTTGAACCAAATTTGCACTTGGTGTAAAGTGAATGTCAACATACATTTTTGCTCACGTGCAATTTGTGTGCAAATGTGGTGTAAATATGCATCTGCGCGAAAATTTTCAATATCTTTGCTACCCCAAGCAAATTTCATATTTGCTCATCTTTGCCATGCCAAGCAAACATAAAGAAAATGTGGAATTTACCAGCTTTGCTTTCTTTGCAAATAAAGTGCAAACACCAAGTTTTGATTTGCTGCAAATATGGGCAAAGTTGTGCAAATGTCGTCTTTACTACATGTTTACTACTGTTTTGCCACCCATGTAAATCCATTTTTTCGTCCAGTGAAGGTTATGGATTTCCAAAAAAAAAAAAACAGTCATTACTCAAAGCCTGCAGAAGACTTTGATTACATCACTCGAGAACATAACGATGCATTGAAGGGAAGTTGACGATTACCAGCGTATGGTGCGGTTGCTGTCACGTATTCATATAAGTGGAATGTATTTTCTCTTTTTTTATGTAACGCGTTTCATCCTGTTTTTAATTTGGATGTTTTTCATTAACATAGAAAATAAGTGGCAAACGCGAGAACGCTCACACATTTGATTTTCATTGTTCAGTTGTATAAACTTTCGTGTCAGTTTATATTACGCAAGTCGTAGGGGAAAAAACTGCAAAAATGCAACAGTAAATAGGAGAATAGTAAACAAAGTAGAAGCGTGTGTTTAGCAAAATTATTCATTCCGCCGTTCCATCATTCCGTGGAATTGGGTCAACTGTCTGGGATGTCTCACAAGTCGAATGTCAGATGAAACCTACAAGCTTCCGTAGGGTTTGTATTGTTTAATGTTAACTGCTCAGAACCAGTTATTTTGACGTTTTACAATCTTAATGTTTTTCACATTCCAACAAGGCAGGGGCGGATCCAAGTGGGGTGAAATGGGTGAATTTTCACCCCCCTTTTCTGAGACCCTTTCTTTCTTTTTTCTAAAGTATTTCTCAAATAAATAATATTTTATTAATATTTTATTAAAATTTCGCCCCCCATTTCAAAATCCTGGATCCGCCCCTGCAAGGATAGTTCACGACCATAAAAATTGTTATTTTGGCCATTTTTATAAAGTTTATTGCATCAAAATGCTCAGGAAAAATTAGAAATTATTTCTTTGATTTGTAATTTTAAATGAGTTATGAAAAACATATTTTAGTTGTTCGTTTAGTAAAAGGGTTATAAATTAAACAGCAAAAATATTTTGAGACTTTGTGTTTTGTGGTCTGTATAACGTTATTTTCATTTCGTAAAAAAAAAAAGTCGAAACTGGATTCAGTAGTCTGGGGCCAAAAACTCGGTCAGTTCTATTTGAATACTTTGTGATGCCAAAGACAAGTGAACTTTTGGAGCGATTTTGTATGACCTTCTAAAACGGTATTCGAGATTTTTTTTATCCGCCAGCAGTTGAAAGGATCAAAACAAGCTTTGCTCATTTTCTCGCTGAAAAGCGTGTTACGTTAAAGAGAACAGCTACTTTTTAGCTCGCAATCCGTTCTCTTTGCTTTGGGTGTTCGCTAAACCAATCAAATTGCTTGCTTGCTTCCGTTCAATCATTTCAAGCACTCTATTTACATTTTATTAAATTTCAATACATGTTGATTAGTTTTTCATCATGCCGCTCTCAGCTTTCTCCACTCATAACTTTTTTGTTACTGCCATACTAGTACTTGGGAATCACGTAAGATTACAATTTAAAATCAGTCATTCTATTCAGATAAACGCTATTGAGCAGTACTTTCCTGTGGACGGTGCTGTTTGTTTAGCTGTACAAGGTGGTTCTAACTTTTGAGTCTGTGGATGAAATCCTAAAGTGTGACCATTCAAATAAAAGCTGCTGAGCAGTACTTTCCTGTGGTACTGTTTATTATGCTGTACAAGGTGGTTCTAACTTTTGAGTTTGTGGATGAAATCCTATAGTGCGACCATTCAAATGAAAGCTACTGAGCAGTACTTTTCTGTGGTACTGTTTATTATGCTGTAGAAGGTGGTTCTAACTTTTGAGTCTGTGGATGAAATCCTATAGTGTGATCATTCAAATAAAAGCTTTTGAGCAGTACTTTCCTGTGGTGCTATTTATTATGCTGCACAAGGTCGTTCTAACTTAACTTTTGAGACTGTGGATGAAATCCTAAAGTGTGGGCATTCAAATAAAAGCTACTGAGCAGTACTTCCGTGTGGCACTGTTTATTATTCGGTACAAGGTCGTTCTAACTTTTGAGTCTGTCGATGAAATCCTAATATGTGACCATTCAAATGAAAGTGCTGTTTAATTTGCTACACAGGGTGGTTCTACTGAACAGTAAGATGAATGAGATGGGGAGACCTTTTTTGTTGTTAATTGGCAGAATGTCTCTCTAAAACAAATCAGTTTTAAAAATAGGAATAGACCATTTTGTTGCTTGTTAGGAGATCATGGGGAATCAAGGCAATGTGGTGGAAATTTAAAAGGTTTCTATGGAAATTAAATACTTTAAATCTGTATGCGAATGAACATTTTTGTAACTTTCTTCATTCAAAACCTAACATAATAGTTCAAAGAATTCACAGAATAAATTTGATAGCCTAGCCTTTCCTTTGAATTGTATTTCCAAACGTGTTTTTCTCCGTAATTCTTTGTAATTTAACAACAGACAGTAGTAGGAACGATGGCCGCCGGACTCACCAAAAATAAGGGTGAACTCACCCCCATGGAAGCTTTCTGGAATAGTTGCTGCCCCCTCCAACAGAGCCTCCCGCACGGGCCGACTTTTCGAGAAATGTGCCAATAAGAGGCGGTTCGTATATCCCTCTTCCCCCAAAGCTTAAAGCAAAACAAGCCATTATAAACATCAAAAACAGAGATCATGAATGTTTGCGGTGGGCTTTGAGAGCTGCACGTTTCCCCGTTGCGGTAAACCCAACTTAAAGTTAATAACGATGGGCCTTGTCTGTACGGACGAAGAGATTTTAAACGAATGCGAGTCATTTTATCAAAATCTTTACACCTCCAAAATAGACACAAACAATTCAGAAGCTGACTGCTTTTTCGCACAGCAGCCGGATGAAGAGCTTGAACAAAGATGAACAATTGCTCTGTGGAGGACTTTTAAACAGGACAGAATGCTTGGACGTTCTCAAAAGTATGAATTCTGATAAATCCCCTGGAACTGATGGTCTACCTTGTGAATTTTACAAAGTCTTTTGGAAATGATCTGGCAGAAATATTGATAAACTCTCTAAATTACTCTTATGAAATAGAAAAGCTCTCGATATCACAAAGACGAGGAATCATAAAGCTTATACCAAAAAAGGATCCTGAGCTTAATTTAATTAAGAATTGGAGGCCGTTAACATTGTTAAATTGCGATTATAAGATTGCAACGAAAGCCATAGCAAACCGCATCAAAATTGTTATTCCGAAGCTTATTTCAGATGATCAAACAGGTTTCATTAAAGGCAGATTCATCGGAGAAAACATTCGTTTAATAGACAGCTTCGTTAAATATACTGCATAGAAAAATATACCGGGACTACTTCTTTTTCTCGACTTTGAAAAAGCTTTTGATACGCTGGAATGGTCCTTCATGCGGAAAACTTTCCTACATTTCGGTTTCGGTAAATCCTTACTGAACTGGATAAAAGTATTCTATTGCAATATTGAAAGCTGTATTTTGAACAATGGATGGGCAAGTAACTTTTTTAAACTTGGCAGAGGTGTCAGACAAGGTTGACCCTTGTCACCTTATTTGTTTATTCTCTCATTAGAAATACTAGCTAGACCGTTGTTTACTCCTTCTCCACTCAAAGCAAGACCCTTTTGTATTTGATCTCTATAATAATGAGAGATATTGTTCATATCTATTTTCCTCTTACATGGGCATTTAAATTCTAACAAAACTATAGTTCTATCTCTACTAATAAAATACCCATCTGGACTACAGGTAACCTTTCGATAAAGCGGATGATGCTTGCAAGATTAAGAGAAGTACTATACCCAAAAAACGGAAACAGAGTGTTTTTGTTCAAAATACTTGCGTACTACCGATTCAAATAGATTACCCCAAGTACATGCAGCATTATTGAAAGTATATGCGGGCTGTATTTTCTTTAAGAGCAAGCTTTTTCGTGATTCAAACGGTGAAGATCCTGTCAAGGCAGAAATCTCTGATGCACCGATAGTATTTTGTCTGGCTTGTACCCAGTCGGCGCTCTTTTGTATCAAACCAGTCTTCCTCGATTTAAGAACGTTTATGAACACTTGAGCAGTCGTCATCACTGATATACAAAGGGTAAATATTTCTTCAATTGGTAATAACCACCCAAAGAGCGCTATGTTTGTTTATCTGGTGTATAATCTTGATCTAGAAAAACAAGAAAGACAAGCCCTCCCGACACCAACTGTTCCAAAAATCGATCTCTGTGGGGGGTTTCATGATCTACAGATTCAGAACATAGTTCGGTTGGTGGTTCTCTTGGAACGCGAACATTCCTCCATAAAGCATGACGACCTTTTCCAACACGATGTCTATAAAGAGTTTTTCTTTCGAGACCCATCGTGATATATAAAGGTTATACATTTCTTCATCTGGCAATACCCAACTCCATTGTACTGTGTGGGCGCATCCGGGGAAGTTTAAAACCGGGTTAAAAGACTTTTACTAATCCAACAGAGCAGGGAGTAGTAATTGCGATGCCCAACAGAGTAGGGAGTAGCAGGGACGATGCTCGCTACGGGCTCACCCCCACGGAGCCTATGTAAAGGATCAAACGATTTCGTTTCTAGGTGAAGCTCTCAAAAAGAGTTTTTGTTCTTGGTTGTCAAGCCAAGCGATCAGCTCACGCTGACTGATGTTTGAGTTTGCAAAAACACCTCGATTGTTCCTGGGGGGGGGGGGGCATATATATTCAAGGAGTATACATTTATTCAATTGGTAATAACCATCTCCATTGTAGTGTGGTGAGGCATCCGGGGACATTGAAAACAGGGTTAAAAGACTAATCAAACAGCGAGTAGTAGGAACGATGCCCGCCACGGGCTTACCAAAAATAAGGGTTAACTCACCCCATGGAAGCTTCCTGGAATAGTTGCCGCCCCTCCAACAGAGCCTCCCCCACGGGCCGACAGAAAGGAGGTTCGTGGGGAGGCTCTGTTGGAGGGGGCAGCAACTATTCCAGGAAGCTGCCATGGGGGTGAGTTAACCCTTATTTTTGGTGAGCCCGTGGTGGGCATCGTTCCTACTACTCAAACTATTATTCTGATTTCCCGTGATCCCCAGAAAGCGCGAAGTGGTCTATTATTCATTCAATAGATATAAACTGTAACACTAACCTGAGGTATGAGGAATGTCGTCGTCGTGCTGTCTGTGTCCAATGCAATCACAATATTTTTCTCCCATAAATACCGCATGGTCATTTCATGCCTGTTATTAAAAAAAGCCACAGAACATTTAGATAAGAATGACATGGAGTTATATTTGCAATGCACACACAGACCTTGAGAACAGCTGAATGACAGGACTGGTCTGTCAGGGCTTACTGATCTCCATAAAGCCCAGTGGGGAATCTATTGGAGGAGCCCGCCTCACCCCACCCTCCTTATTCACCCCACCCTCCCTCCCTTCCTTACGATGGAATCTTCATCTGTCACTGTAAATGAATTTTAAGAAACATGTTTGTGTCAATGCAAATCCAATAATGTTGATCTCGCTCTGTTCAAAATGCTCTGCAAATAAATGCACTGATATGATAATTAATGCACTGATATGATAATTAATGCACTGATATGATAAATAAGTGTCTTTGGCTGCGGATGTTCAGGATGAACATGATTGAAACTTGAAAAAGTTGACCCTTCTTTGGCTAATGTCTTGGAAAACTTGCTAGCAACTGATTACGGTTCGTTCTCCATTTGCTAATTCACTGATACTGTTGATATATTCCTTTTGATATTCTAGGCTGAGTATTTCGTGTATGACTAAAGGTACTTAGCTCCTTTAAAGAATTAGGAATAACTGGTGTAGTTTACAATGTTTACAAAAACAACAAACCTAACACAACGAACGCGAAATCTGTTACCACAGCGACAATACCTAACATAAAGGGCACTTCGGAGACTATTGCGCGGATCTTACACCCTTACAACATCCGTGTCGCCAACAACGACAACGCTAACGATTACTACTTTACGACAAATTGTAACAAATGTTAAAGACAAGGACGAACCTAACGACAGACAAGGAGCGGTATACAAGATCAAATGCTGTGACTACCAGGCCTCTTACATTGGTGGGGCTGGCAAAAATTTAAACATACGACTGCCGACCTTGCCGAATGCGTTAATATTTACAGTACGGACTCCTAAAAACGATTAAATCTAGAAAGTTGGTTTACAAACTTAGAACAAACACCACTGAACCGATGCCAACAGCTACCTGCGGCCTACAAACGACTTTTCAACAATACGGACAGACTGAACTCACACCAACAATACACGGATCGAAACGCACCAATCACTGACTTGCGTCTCAACAGCCAATCATCATGGTTAAACTGACCAATGACAGCAACAACCAGACATACATACCATCAACTGTCGGATCACAATTTACATGACCCTCAAAATGACTTCCGCTTACGTTGTCGAAACGTCAGTCAATGTCAACAGCAACAATTCTTTTCAGAACTACACTCACTCGGACGATCACAGTCGATAGACCACTCAGTGATACTCCTGGGTTCAAACCATTTACAATAGTAAAGTAAGTGATACTAACCTTAGATATGAGGAATATCATCCTCCTTAAGTCTGTTTCCAAGGCAACCACCTTAACTTTCTGACTCCAACATTGTATAGTCATTTTATTCCTGTTGTTATGAAAAAACAGCACGTCGTTAGACAACACAGGCAATTGCCGGTCAAAAAATGACTATGTAAAGATGGCAGATGGATGAAAGGCGACGGGGAGGGTAGAAATCACTTGCGTATCCTTTTTTAGCTATATAAATACGTTGTAATTGAATACAGTAAAAATCCGCGTATAATGCTGTGTTCACAGTTTGAACGTTCAATGAAACACATTTCTCGTAAACATGCTTGCAATTTCATTGTACACATCATGCATAATTTTGTGGTTTAATCTCACTTGTCCAACGCTTCGGAAACGAAGGAGGATGTAGTGTTTATTTGCGCTAACGCGTTTGGTCTGGCTTAGATCGAAACTACCTCGTGAGGACAAAACATGTTACGCCCTAGCCATGAAAACAATAGAGCTGCGTGATACTCAGCTCGTCCAATGAAATTAAAGCTGCGTGGCTACTGACTAAAATTGGCATCTGAGACCCCAATTATATACGAACCTGTTGAGCCTACTAAAATGAAACAGGTCCTTATTTGGAAAATCAGAAAAAAATAACAATAAAAACCGTTTTTATATGGCATTCAGACGGTGCAGAATCTCTTGTAATTTCAAAGTAAAAATTTGATATACAGTTCATTAACAACTGCCCCTATTGATTACAGATTTAAATAGTAGACCTGGAGCAGAGTGTGTATTTGCTAATTGTTGTCCTAGATTTTAGACCAGAAGCTATCACGTGATACGAGCTTCTGTTTAAACATAATTAAAGCTTTCTCATGCACAAGGAAGGGAGTACACAAATATAACGTAGTTTCGTTGTTGAATCAGTAGCAAGCAGCTTTTCCTCTTAAGTAAATAAGGACCTAAATAACCTAAATTCTCAGTAGACACCAAATATATAAGAACCAGTTTCAGACTAACTTTTAATAAATCTTGGTTCTTATAAAATTATACACGGGTTTTTACTATAATGTGAGGTCTATCAAGTGTCTTCTAGAATGCATTTATGTGGGAATAATTTCAAGTTCGAAATTATGCCGTTGAATAGCTATAAAAATTAACTTGCAACACAAACCTGAGGAATGTTGCTGTTATGAAAAAGAGAAATCATCATTGTCTCCAAGGCAATCACAACAGTCTTTTCTGCCATGATAATTGTATGGTCATTTGCATGTATGTTATAATGAAAAACAAGAAAACATAAGAAAGACATATTGATAACAAAGGTTTATGGTTATAACTCGCAGTTAGATTAGCGACCTTGAGAGTATGTAACAGTAAGCAAGTACTACAATACACCATTTTGAGAATGGGACAAACAGTTTACAAATACAGTGTTTGTTTGCGAGACAGATGCCAAATATACAGACCAATTCCCGTCAAATTTGATATCTGGTGGCTCCCAACAGTTTCCAGAAAATTTAAGGTGGCTCTGAACCCCTCCTACAGAATTTTTTTAAACTTTGCCAAAAGTTGCATCTTATCCTACTGATCAAAATTCGACAATACAAAATGGGGTTCACCGAGTCATTTTGTTTAGTTATTAACGCTTAAAGCTAAAATTAAGGGTGTTTTCAACACGTTATAATGTTGCTATAGTAGCATATTGTGTCACAAGAATGATAACAACATGTTCACCAATCACTGGGCATTCGTTTGATATCATGATTGTAGCATCAACTGATAAAGAGTGGTTATAATGACCCATCAAATTCTAAGTCTTGAAAAGTGCTGGAAACTGTTGGGAGCCACCTTAATGGCAAACTTAAAGAATTTGGATCTACACCTGGGCGACAAAGCGTTTAATCGCGTAATTTTTTTCATTTGTCTATAAACGTTTTCCCCGATAACCAAACGCATGATTGATTATATACCACAGGATTACCAAGTCCGTTTCTCCAGAATTAGGAGATCAAAGGTACCATCGCTTAGTTTATTCCATTATGAATTCCTCTTATACTTTTTACTGTTCCAAACAATTGTAAACATGTAATATGAGCTCGGTTTATATAGCGATATGTCTCTGTTTACAAACGTTACATCGAATTTGTTTTGTTATTTAACTTGTCAACTATTAAACAAAAGAACTATTTGTTTCAACAGCCAATAGTTCTCTAGGTGACGTTACAAGCAATATCACTATATATGCCGTACACAACCTCCCTACCCACCACCTCTCGATGCAAAAAAAAAATGGCTCATGGCTCATGGCTCATGTACGACGACCTGACTGACGTCATAAAACCTAATACAATACAACCTAAGGAAAGATTTCCGTACAACCCCATACATTAATTATACATGTATGCGCTATTGTTTTTCTTCAGGCGTTTTACTGTTTTGGCTTTTGTTTCAGTTTTGAGAAAAGTGTGCATAACTAATGTATGGGGTTATACGGAAATCTTTCCCAAGGGGAAAAATTTCCCTACAACCCCATACATTACTAGTTATGCATACTGTTCTGAAAACTGAAACAAAAGCCAAAACAATAGAACTCCGAAAGCAAAAGAATAGCACATACATACATAATTAATGTTGGGTAAAACGGAAATCTTACCGTTTTGCTAAATATCTCTTTCAAAGTACAAATGTGCACTTTTTGTAACGCTGTAACTCTAAAGAGCAACTTAAAATAAAGGTTGATGTGATCTTCCTTACCTCTTGTGAAAACTGAGACGTTTCAGCGAATTGAATCTTCCTGAATCTTTAAGCGTTGAATGTCCACGTGTTTAGAACCATCGATCGTTCCAAAGCAATGTTCTGTGAGTAAGGCCTTGTAATAGTTTTAAAGTCGTGGACAATTTCCAGTTGTAACAATAGAAAATGGAAGTTTCTTTGCTCCAACACAACTGCAGAACGGCGTTTAGGTGAATCGTTCGCCATGTTCTTTGCTTCCAGTATAGGTTACAGAAAAACAAGAATAACTGAATATTAATTTTAACGTTTATTTGCAATTCAAATGAAATTTTGGTTTCAGGGCGATCGGATTTTGTATTTCTCGGTGCCGAATCGCGGTACTGGATATTTCCATTTTTAAATCGTGCATGTTAAGTAATGTCGTTGTATAATGATGAGGTTAAGAGGTTACACTCTAAAAAATAGCTGCTTCGTTGGGAAAGCTAAATTTGGTTTTATCAACGAGGTAAAGAGATAAAGTGATTCGCTCTAACGCAGGGTTCGCGCTGTATATATCAGCTTTTGAATCTCTTTTCGGTGGCCATTTACCTTATCAATTCAGTTGATAAGACCAAATTTCAGTGAAAGGCTGGAATGAACAATTGTTTGTTTTTATCTCGATGGGAATGAATGGGTGTAGGTATATTTGGGGTCTTTTTAGTAGAAGGACCGCACCGCAGACCATGTCCTAACACTAAGAACATTAATAGATAAATATGTTCACTATCACGGAGAAAAAGTTTATGCTTGTTTTGTCGATTTCAAGAAAGCGTTCGACTCAGTTTGGCATGAAGGTCTCTTATATAAATTACTTAAAATCAATGTAGGAGGACATTTCTACGATCTCATTAAAAGCTTATACTCAAATTCTAACTGCTCTCTGAAAATTGATCATAGTAAAACGCGACCCTTTCAATACTCGAGAGGTGTACGACAAGGGTGCATTTTAAGTCCGTTACTTTTTAACCTATATCTAAACAATTTACCTTATTCGTTTGAAAACACTTTATCTGATCCATTCATTTTACCGAATGGTACAAAAATCAATTCTCTCTTATATGCTGATGATTTAATTATTTTGTCGAGATCCAAAACAGGATTGCAAAATTGTTTGCAGGTATTGTCTTCATGTTGCAATTCTTGGATGTTAAGCATTAATTTAAAGAAAACAAAGGCTATGATATTCCAAAAACGCGCAAGAAAATCCAATAATTGTACCTTTTATCTAAATAATGAAACTATTGAAACTGCTCAGAATTATACCTATTTAGGAACCCGAATATCATCAACAGGAAATTTCACATTGGCAACTGATCACTTGAAAGATCAAAGGGCTCTTAAAGCCATCTCGTTAATGCGAGAGAATGTAAGGTTAATAAAACAACAACAACAACAAGAATTGGAAAAGTTGGGTGCCTTTGATAGGTAAATGTAGTAAAGACGTGATAGGTAATATGTGTAAAGCTGCTAAATGGTTTATTGAAGTTGAAAGATTGAAAATACCTGTAGGTCTAATCGTAGAGTTAGACATTGCAGTCATAGAGGACTTAAGGGCTCTTTTAGGAGCCACCAAATCAATAAAAGTCATGAGCAACAAAATAATCACGAGTATGAATGTAAATAATTTTCATGTTAATTTAGCGTATTTGTTCAAAATAGTCTTCATTTTACAGCTGAGGGGAAACTTCAACTTGATTATATTAAGCGAATGAGCCGAGGCCAATTTGGTTGCTACGGGGGGAAATTATGAGGAGGGATGGGGGTGGCAAAACTACTTAGATTCAATCTATCTTTAGAGAGCCCTTTTACTTAGTTAATTTTCTATGTTTTGTATCAGTCACAGTATTTTAGTAGCAATGACTTGTATGGCATTACAATGGTGATTTTCTTATCAATCGAAATTTGGGAAAGATGTTCGAAGGTTAAAAAATATTTACTATCTTTATTTATTGATATTTAAACAAAACTAAAACATATTGCAACGATTTTCATTTGGGATTAAAATTGATTTACTAGCGATGTTTTTAAACAGCCAATTAATATGTGCAGTGTATATGTGGATGTATGAGACAAAACAAGAACTTTGTGCATGTGAATAAGTTCAGTAAAAAGACTTCAGTAAAAAAGGAATGTTTTATCTAAATACTTCACTAAGGTAGACTATTGTAAAAAAGGCAAATGAAAATATTTTACTTGTCGCTTTTTCCGTCAACTAAAAAATTGTGTACCTTCGGGCAGAATGGTGTCTCTTGTAGGAATAGAGCTGGCGATTAGATTTCGTTTCCTTTTATAGCCGAAGCTGTTTTCAAAACATCTCGGCTTAAAGAAGCCTTGGTAAAAACGACAAGCGACGTGGCCCCGAAAATTGCCGACATGAGACGTTCTGAACAGCGAGAAACGGCTCGATTCCGCTTCAAAAATACGACAAATTACGACAGCGACTTTAGAAGGTTGTGCAATTTACCAATAATTCATTCATTCATTTTTTATTGACCATATCGTTCATATCAACACCCGACGGCCAACGGTCTGTTTTACATGTAATGATCAATTTGTTATTGAAACGTCTACCAACCTCGTTCCCAAGGCCCCTATCTTCCTCTCTCTTGGATCGGACGTGCAGTTAGAGTACACCCTAGACTCCCGGTATACACATACATATCCGTGACCTTTGATTTTTGATTTTTTTGGTGCAAATTGGTTTTAACAAGTTTAATAATTTTCCTTCGAGCATTTTTATTTTAAAAAGAGACTTTTCTTTTGATCTTGATGAAAAATTGCACTTTATCAAATAAAGACAAATAAGTGACAGGTCACGCGTGTGGTTTCCGTTCGAATTACACGCACCGGCTCCCCCGACGGTGTCAATTTGCGCGAGGGCAAAAGTAACGACCCTCCCCTCGGGTGAATGTCATTTTGTCTCTGTGACGCGGTCGCTAAGCTTTAGTATTCGAATTTCGTGATACAGCCGTTTGGATCGCGGACAATGGCGAAGCGAAGATGGCCAGAATCGCTCCAAAACGGAGCCCTTTTAGAGCCCGTGAAAGGGAATTTGGAAGCTAGCACGAATCGCACGGGT
This sequence comes from Cladopsammia gracilis, assembly GCA_022457155.1. Taxonomy (NCBI): domain Eukaryota; kingdom Metazoa; phylum Cnidaria; class Anthozoa; order Scleractinia; family Dendrophylliidae; genus Cladopsammia; species Cladopsammia gracilis. The sequence goes on from JAJGOT010000043.1 coordinate 1,972,022, forward strand.
AGACATTTAACCTGCGGCCTCACTGGTGGCAATTCGGGGAGCTTGAGTTGAATTGTTTAGAATTTATTGGCTTTCGCGTGGCGAGGGTTCGCTCAGAGGTCTCCAGCCTTCCCTTCTTTTATAGTGGATAGTGGGGCGAGTAACAAAAGTTGTAAAAATGCATTTAAACCGGTCAGGATACATCAAGAGACAATAAAGTAAAGGTGAGAAGACTTTAGTGTGTAATATTTTCGATTTTTCTATCGCTTATCAATTCCGTGACAAATCGTATTATTTCCTAGTATATTTCATTACTGTGCTGTAACTTGATCTGACTCACATCACGATTGGTCTGCCTGTGGGATCATCCAATTTAAATCTTTGATGTGTGCCACAACGCATCGGATAAATGTTTACGCTTATCCGCGTTTGTAGATCTTTATATATAAGATATAAACATCTAAGAATTTTACGGAGATTTTAAAGAAGAAAAGAACTGATCCATGACCTATGGTCGCTACAATGTCTGTCATTGATCGATCAGATTCCGTTCACGCATATTCATTGCTATTTTAAGACTTAAATTCAGTCAGGAAGTCAAGACAAAAAAGTGCATATCCTTAGAATTCCTCTATTCCTCAAAGAAAGAATTGAGCAAATATATATTTTTCCAACCTTAATTTCATTTTTAAGACAGTTTTGAGATTCGCTCTTTCCTGTTCTTTATAATCTTCCCGGAAACCGGACATTCCACAAAGATAACAAGTATCACAGCACATTCATAATCCATCGGACAAAATTATCAACAAAAGCCAGAGAAACTTTTGATAACTCAGACGTCAGATGTGGGTGGGCTGAAATATCTGTTTTCCGCTTAGTTGTCAATGCTTGTTAAAGGAAATATTTCACGCAGTTGTGTATGTTGTTATCGATATCGATATGAAATGTTTTGGAAAGTGAAGCGGACATTGATTTTTCTTTTGTGGAGAGTTGAAAAAGAAATGGCTGCATAAGTTAATGTTATACATGAATGGGTTATTTGTGAATATATAGTAGTTCTGTCTTTTTTTATTCGAAAGTCGAGAGTTTTCTATTTCCGGTATCATGTGTTTAGTAACTATTAGAGATTAAATGGGTCTGCTTTAAACCTCAAAATATAGTGTTGACAGTGTCTTCTTGACGACCCCCGGGGTCACGACCGCAGTAAAAATTCGTAAAATATTCTATTAAGATCCAAGTCTTATGCGATAGTCATATATTGGAATAGTGGGATCTTGTAATTGTTTTTTAGTAGCTCCTCAGAGTTTATTCCGCGTGTAAGTGTAATGTGTTTCTCGGAGCTAGGCAGTATCTCCATTACATCCGGTTTGAAATATTTGAATCTCCAGCATAATAGCTGTACACTCTTTATCAAGTTTCCCGGAAAGTGACATCATGAAACTTAGCGCCCCAATTTGTCAAATTATAAAATTTGTACTAAAGTAATCAAACATGCGGGATTCCTGACCGCAGTATTTTTCAAAACCTTTTTCTGATCTGCCGGAGATACAGGCAAAGGTTGTCCGTTGTTGCATTATTATGCAGTATTACTTTATTTTGTATTAAATTTTCCACCGCAGAAATATAATCGCGCAGAAAAAATTACTTGTTTTAATGATGTATATCGGCTTAACAAGAACTTTTCAACAGTGAATATATTCCTATCATAACTCCGAGGCGACCGGCACAACAGTTATCTGTATTCCCGATTCAACTCCACACACGTCCTCAAAAGAACCAGAGACTGTTATCATAATACTGATACATTTTTACAACAACGTACAATAATTAACTCACTAGTTTTCTCGTTGTTTATGTTCATATTGGCGCCAGAACAGCAACCATATAACTGGGAGAACTATAAAAACCTCCGGTCAGGAAGTGAAATTGTTTAATACCGATGCCTTGGATTTTATTTATACTTGACCAGAAATCCGCAAACATTTCCTCCCAGCAGAAATTTAAGCTGTCCCGACGCGCAAAAATTTCCTCCCGCAAAACAAATTCAGTCAAAATTTCCTTGTGCGCGGTAGCTAAACCAATAAAACTATGACGTCTTTCCCATACTATTGCATACAAACGCAAAGTTCATGCTATTTTGCTCTGCCATATCGCTCATATTAAAACACAAACTTTCCCGTCCAATAACGTCTCCATTCGTAAAAATAGACCGTGAAATTCTCAAACTACGTTTCCCAAGAAAACGTATTTGACCTATTTTTACCATTCTCGAAAGCAGCTTGAATGGCTTTACGACAAATGATTGAAAATTTTAAATATTGATACGTAACGTGAGATATCGAAACTAAGAACTTTAATATCTTTGCAGTGACGTAATGTGAAATATGACAAGTTCATCACAAGTTCTGACATCCCAATACCCTAGGGAAATTAACAATAGGACCGGGGGTGTTCCTCAAATATTTTAGTGACGGTATGTGACGCCCTTCTTGAAATCCTAACCGCTTTAACCAACCATATCCTCAATGCCCTAATATAGCTTCTATGAAGAAGAAAGAAGAAACTCCCCCCCGGACAAAAGTCCACAAAAATTTGTTAACAGCTTTTGCCCCTTTTTTCGTGGTAATTTCGAAATCTCGCTTAATGCGCATGCGCATTAACGAGATAAAAAGCGAACAAAAATACAGCGTGAGATTTCTCAGCTTCGTCGAGCGCGAAAAGTTGACTCGTTTAACTTTAAGCGAGTTGACTTTTAACGAATCGTAAAATTAACTCTTTTCACGAGATTTCACTTTGACATTCGTTAAGCGACATAAAAAATCGCTCCTCGCTGTTCATCATACCGGGTAGACAACGTATAGCAGAACCCCGGAGGAGGACTCGCATATGTGGTTGGGTGGAGGTGCTCGTCGTATCTTTTAGGGGTTAAAATTAGGGGATCTAGGTATCTTTTAGAATATATGATTAAAAAAAACTCATTTTCCCAGAAAATGGTATCTTTTAGTGTGTTCAGGGTTTCACTTTTTTTTCCTGACGAGCACCTCCACTTGACGACTTATAGGAGTCCCCCCCCCCCCCCACCCCCTCCAGGAGCAGAATATTCTTACCAATTTTTCTTTTCACGATATTTCCGGTTGTCACTCGCTAAGCGACTTAAAAGGCAGAGCAAAATAGCATGTTCTTTTGAGCGCAGCTATCAAATGTACTGAATAGGACAGCCTCTGACTCAGTTAAACTTCCCATATGACTAAAAAAAAAAATTGCCGGATTGACCCCTTTCATAAAATAGAAGTCCGTATAAAGGTGAATATTTTAAGTTCGTTTACCTACAGGTTGCAACTAATTTGATTGAACCTGCACTTGGCACCGGTAGCATAGTATTGGCTGACCCGTGTACTTTCGCTTTAAAACAATTAATAATTGCTATTACAGTTTCATTATGTAACAGTACGCAAAAGACGCAAAAATTTAAGCCATTGAAGGCTTGCCGCAATTCCATTCAACCGTCATCATTATAAGCCAAAAAATCAACACAACTATGACATGTTTACCATACTATTGCACAATCAAACCGCTTGGCCAATCATAATGCAGAACGTAGCTAATACAGGAAATCGCCTGCTGCTGCTCTCTGAGTTGACCTCTGATACGCTTGGTTAATTGCACGCTTACTTGTAACTCTAAAGTTTTCTTTCCACCAGTGATCGAGTGCATTGTTATTTAGAAGTTGCTGAAACCAATTCTGTGGTCGTGGAAATACCCAAGCCCTCCTTGGCGGCGAGCAAGTTCGTGGCGAGCTCCTAAATGTAAATAAAACGCCGACAAACCTTGAAGATAGCGTAGTTGAAGGCGTCTTCTTCGGTGTCTTCTCGCAAAAAAAAACTGCCGGATTGTTATATTTATCGAATGATAGCAGGAGAATGACTGAAATTAAACTTACAAGATCTCGATTCGTGTCATCCATGTCGATCTGTACGTTTTCGCGCGTAAACTGCAGTGTCAGTGAACTCATATCTTATTATATTTTACCCTGGGGAGTCTTTTACTGTGTAACCGCATCCCCAAGAGTAAGATGAAACCTGAGATAAACCGAACCCAAGCCATTAACCCTTGGGAAGGCCCCATAACCACAACTCAATAGAAAAAAACGCAAAGTTCATGCTATTTTGCTCTGCCATACCGCTCATATTAACACACAAACTTTCCTGTCCCATTTAACTTTCTTATAACCTCTCCATTAGTAAAATACACCGTGATATTCTCAAACTACGTTTCCCAAGAAAACGCATTTAACCTATTTTTACCCTTTTAAAGTAGCTATAATGGCTTTACGACAAATGATTGAAACTGATAGGTAACGTGAGATATCGAAATTTAAGAAGGACTAATACCTTTGCGGTAACGTAATGTGAGATATGACAAGTTCATCACAAGTTCTGACATCCCAATACCCTAGGGAAATTAACAATAGGTCCGGGGGTGCTCCCCAAACATTTTAGTGGCAGTATGTGACGCCCTTCTTGAAATCCTAACCGCTTTAACCAACCATATCCTCAATGCCCTAATATAGCTTCTATAAAGAACGAACAAGAAACCCCCCCGGACAAAAGTCCACAAAATTTTGTTAACAACTTTTGTCCCTTTTTAGTACTCGACTCCGAAATCTCGCTTAATGCGCAAGCGCATTAACGAGATAAAAAGGCCATGCATGCTCTTTACAGTATTAGAAGACACACAGATTTTAGTAGATTAAAACCAAATCTTGCATCAAACATCTTTGACACAATGATTTCTCCAATCCTCACTTATAATAGTGAAGCTTGGGGCTTATATACCAAACAAGACTTTAAGACTTGGGATAGATCCTCAATAGAAAAAGTTCAATTACAATTCTGCAAACGCTATTTAGAAATAAATAATAAGACCTCGAATTTAGCATGTAGAGCGGAACTAGGTCGATTCCCTCTCATTCTTACCATAAATCAGAAAATTCTTAGTTATATTCTATATCTTAAAAGCAAAAATGACGACTCTATAATGAAACAAATTTTCTTAATATCATTAGATCTCCATTCAATTAAAAAAACTAATTTTTACTCTAATTTATTAAACATGGTTGAATACTATGATCTACAAAATTTTAATCTTGACACACTGGATGAAAATAAGATCATGCATTATGTCAATCTTATGAAGCAAAAGTATATTTCCTACTGGAAAAATGCTTTACAGAACTCAAGGAAATTGGAATTTTACAATAGTTTTAAGGATCAATACATAATCTCCCATTATCTAGATCACACAAGGAAATCAAATGAAAGGAAAACTCTAGTCAAATTTAGGACAGGTAATCCAAAACTCATGATCGAGCTTGGTCGATATAATCAAATCCCTAGAGAAAATAGATTATGCCCTTTATGCGAATCAAATAATATCGAAAACGAAATTCATTTTCTCTTTCAATGCCCAAGATATTCAACTTTAAGAGATAAATACTTTAATCAAATCTACCAACACTTGCCGAATATTCAAAATACATTCTCAACAGAAAGTATCAAAGAATTGATGAACTCTTCCAATTATTTTGTTAATTTACTTTTAATGAAAATGATATCTGCATGCTTTGAATTACGTGATAGCTTAATATTGTCAAATCAAAATGAAGTTTTGTAATTATTTAATATTCTTTTACTGTCTTTTGTTATTGTTAAAAGTATGCTTTTGCAATACTGTAACTCAATATAGTCATGCAAATAAAGCTATTATTTACTTTTTACTTTACTTTTACTGTACCAAATAGAATAGGGGGTCTGTATATAGTGTACCAAACAGAATAGGGGGTCTGTATATAGTGTAACAAACAGAATAGGGGGTCTGTATATAGTGTACCAAACAGAATAGGGGGTCTGTGTATAGTGTACCAAACAGAATAGGGGGTCTGTATACAGTGTACCAAACAGAATAGGGGGTCTGTGTATAGTGTACCAAACAGAATAGGGGGTCTGTATACAGTGTACCAAACAGAATAGGGGGTCTGTATATAGTGTACCAAACAGAATAGGGGGTCTGTATATAGTATACCAAACAGAATAGGGGGTCTGTATATAGTGTACCAAACAGAATAGGGGGTCTGTATATAGTGTACCAAACAGAATAGGGGGTCTGTATATAGTGTACCAAACAGAATAGGGGGTCTGTATATAGTGTAACAAACAGAATAGGGGGTCTGTATATAGTGTACCAAACAGAATAGGGGGTCTGTATATAGTGTACCAAACAGAATAGGGGGTCTGTATATAGTGTATTAAACAGAATAAGGGGTCTGTGTATAGTGTACCAAACAGAATAGGGGGTCTGTATATAGTGTATTAAACAGAATAGGGGGTCTGTGTATAGTGTACCAAACAGAATAGGGGGTATGTATATAGTAAGACACAAACCAAGTTATACAGTTGTCAAATTAAATGCCACTTAAAGCTCCCTAAACATGTAACTAAAAAAATATTAAAGTATATATGTTAGGGACTGCTGCCTGTCTGGACAAACGCCGAGATCGATCATAAATAAATGCGAAAAACGTCTATTTTGTTTTTCCCCCTAATTATACTGAACTGATCTTCTTTTTCGGTTAAAGTTGTCCCCGGCTTTTCGGTTTTAACCAGTCTGTCATACAATGGTTTACTTCTTACTTAACTGAACGCACTCAAAGTGTCTGTACCAATGGTGTTACCTCCGAACCTATGCCAATTCAGTTCGGCGTACCCTAGGGTAGTGTCCTAGGACCACTGTTATTTATTATGTATATCAACGATCTCCCATTTGCAGTAAGACTATGCAGTGTAGAGCTCTATGCCGATGATACGCTTATATTCTTTGCTAGCAAATCTGTAAGAGAGATTGAGTCTCATCTTACGTCCGACTTAAAGAATTTAATCAGTTAGTTTCACTTCAACTCCTATAATGCTTAAAGGTACGCACCAGAGACTTGGTGCAGTCGATAGGTTCTCAATTAGGGCAGATAACACCGATTTAGACAGGGTGTATACTTTTAAATATCTTGGTGTCCTTATGGACCAAACCCTATCTTGGAAAGACCACATAGACTCTTTAGGCAAAAAGATCTCCTCTAGATTGGGTATGCTGCGCCGCGCGCGCAAGGTACTGCCGAAGCCCACATGTGTGACACTACAACACGCTGGTGCTACCTTTGTTTGACTACTGCGCAGCCGTTTGGGACAGCAGTGGAATAGGCTGTAGGGGCTACCTTGATAAGCTTAACCGACGCGCCTCATGTATAATCAAAAAAAAAATCGAGGGCCGATCTATAGGAGCTGATGAGTTGCACACCGTATTTAGCTGGCCTAATCTACAAGCGCGTCGGGATTATCTTAAGTGCGTCCTTGTTTATAAATCTTTACACAACTTGGCGCCAGCTTATTTATTAACTGAATTTAAATACGCACATCAATTCCATTCCTATGACACCAGACACCGTGACCTGTTGCGCTTGCTTTTAGCTATAACTGCCAAATATCAGGGCAGTTTTAGACTCAATGGCGCGCGGGCATTCAATGCCTTGCCCCCTAAAATACGAAATGCAATTGACCTCAAGGAATTTAAGATCTTGGCAAAACTCCATCTTAAGCGCTCTATGTTACCTTAATACCTTAGCTTTGTGTATATTGTATATTTATTCATTTCTGTTTCAGTTCCGTAAATTTGAAAGTACCGTATTATCTAGTATTAGTTGTTTAAATTGTTAATTTAGTCAGGGCTCTGTTTAAATTAGCTGTGTATGCTAAATCAGATGCTCCTGAATAAATATTCAACAAAATAAAATAAAAATAAAAAGTTAACACGAGAGTTCGGAATTAAAAAGATCTGCCTGAAAAATTTTCCTTCTTAGCATTTCATCGAAAATAACAAGTAAAAAGAAACTAAAAAGTCGAGAACTGCGGCAATTGACGTCAAAAATATAAATTTTCCAAGCCAAGAGCATCACTTTGTAATCAAGTTTTTGATGCGTCAATATCATTGAGAAAACTTTGTGGAAACAATTCTTACATTTCCTACTGTGATTATGGCAGAGTAAGTTATTTAACGAAGTGTAGCTAATGTCGCGGTTTAGGGCAATTCAATAAATGGACCTCAACATCTGTTTATAAGCGGGTAAGTGAGGGTGACTCGCAATAGTTCACAGCGTTTTCCATCACTAACACTTTGATGGATCAATACTACTATTCTTTATCAATGGATGCTACAATAATTTTATCAAACAAGTTATGGTGTCTTTTATGATGTAACAGGTGACCATAGGAACAGTATAACCTGTTTAAGACACCTTTAATTTTAGCTTTAAGTGCTTATCACTAGAAAACTAGCTCGGTGATCCGCATTTTTATTATCGAATTGTAAGTAGCATGTTAAGGTACAACTTGGTGGAAGGGGATTCAGAGCCATCTTAAATTTTCACGTTGTTTAGTTATGAGCACTTTAAGCTAAAATGAAGGTTGTCTTTAACAGGTGTTATTGTTATGGTCATGACAATGACCATATTGACTTGTTCAACAATGGCTGGGAATTTGTTTGATACCATTATTGTAGCATCCACTAAATAAAGAGTGGTTGTACTGATCCATCAAAGTCTAAGTACAGTTAGTTACTAGAAACTGTTGTGAGCCACCTTAAAAGGGCAATGACACTTGCTTTTAGTATATCTTTGGAAAGCCAGAGTACAGTTTTGTTACAATTACTATGCTAGGGCATTTCAGTACGGAGATGCCAACCTCTGGAGATTGAAAACAGGGAGTTTCTTCATTCTAAGGGTGAAATTTTTTTCGCGCCAAAGGCGTGAATCGAGCGACTTAGTCGCGAGTGTCTGGGGTGGGGGGGGCGGAAATTTTTTTGGGCTTTTCCGTCTAAAGGTGCCATTTTCTGCATTCCTGAGACCCGAAAAGTGAAGTTAAGTTATGTGAAGTTAAGATATGGCGAAAGACCGCATTTTGTTTGGATTTTGGGACAATTTGGGTTAAATCTTAGCCTATTGTAGTGAAAAGATCCGAAGTCGCTTTTATCCGGGAGATTTGGTGACCCGTACGGGAGACCGGGAGATCCGTTCCGTATCCCGGAGACTCCCGGATAATCCCGGCGAGTTGGCATAAGTGTCAGTATTCAGAAGCATTAAAAAGCAGATTTCGACTTCAAAATGTTTATGGAATTGTAGAGAGTTTAAAACTACACATCTGGGCCAGATTTTTAAGCGCCAGATCATTTCATTCAAAAGTTATAGAGGAACGAGTATAATACATTTTTAGTAAAAATGTATGGAGCGGCCATCTTGGTCTATCACTTCAGTACACCAACATGGCGGCCAAAACTTCAATTGGTCATAATTACGCAAAAACATCTCATCACAAAAGATTGGATTCACTATAAGTTACATTAACTCGACTTATAAGCATCTTTATAATTCAACACATTGATACACTGCCCAAATATGGTCAAAAAGTTATCGATATACGTTATGTCTGCACTCTGCATGACGTATAACCAGCGATGGCGGTAATTTTCGCATTTTGAAGGAAAGTGAAAATGACTGCTGCCTGCAATTTCGTGTTTTTGGGCGAAAGAGTGCGTGAACTATTAGTTAAAAAAGGGAAAAGAAAGAAAAAAGAGAAGAAAAGAAAAGAGAAAAAATATTGCTCACATGATTGGACAAAAAAGACGCAAAATTTTCGCGTTGTCGCAGTCGCAGTGTTTCTTGGCGTAGCTGAATGAAAACTGGTTCAAAGTTTAACCGCTAGACAAGGAGTGAATGAAGGAGCACAATTTTCGTAAAATTCCTTTGGTAATCACCTCTGGAATATGATATAGACTTGATGCTTCCTCAAAAAAGTTTCTGATCTCGTCATTACGGCTGTAGGAGCTAAAAAAACGAGCAAGTTTGTAAACAACATTGATCGACTCAGCTCGTACTTCGATGTTTGAAAATTTGGTGTTGATGGAAGGGAATAAAAAGCCAAATCAACTACAGGTACGATGTTTTAACCGTTTCTTGTATCCTTTAACTGTGAATTTTTGTAAGACATACTGTCCACGCTGCAGTTCTTTCCGACTTTTCGCCGCTATGTTTAGGTTCGTAGCCGTGTGTTTGTTCAATTTGTTTTGATTCTGAATTGAACTTTTTAAGATACGAAATACTTGTAACTAAGGGCCTGTTTACATGAGGTAGGGTGACCCTAGGGTGTAGGGCCAACTCTCTTTGTTTTCTTTTCCCTGGAGGTTTTCAAACAAAGAGAGTTGGCCCTACACCCTAGGGGCACCCTACCTCATGTAAACAGGGCCTAAAAGACATTCTATGCCATTTTACTGCGTTTTAATTCTTGTAGTCACTACTCTGTCCCGTTCTTTGAGTAGACGAAAGCTCTTCGTAGAAACTCTCAACTCGGATTGTGTACGCTAAATTAATTTTAGCTTGGCAAAAGTTTCGGCATTCGCTTCTTGTTGTTTAAGAAATGGTGCGAGGTAAAATATTGTTATTAGCCTTTTTACTTAATGAAAGGTTGTATATCTCAATGATTTTTTCTCGAAACTGTGATTTGTTATCAATGTGTTGAATTATAAAACAGTTATAGTGTTCAAGCTTGCGCAATATTGACAAAGGCGCCACTTTCATTCATGACTGACTGTGTGATGTTGCAAGTTTCGCGCGGTAAAACATATGTAAGCTTTTTTTAAAATAAAAGGCTTGTCGGCGATATTTTTTCTTCAAACTGTGCTTTGTTATCAATGTGTTGAATTATAAAACTATTTTTAGCGCTCAAGCTTGCGTGATATCGCCTAATTTTAGCCGACTCGGCCTACGGCCTCGTCAGTCGGCTAAGTATTAGGCGATATCACGCGCGCTTTCGCGCTATAATAGTTAAATAATGCAAAAATAACTTTCAACTGGTTCAATTTTGTCTATTTTTACGGCTTATCTGAAACAGCGTGACGAATTGCGTGACGGATCTAAAACCTTTCCCAATCGGAAGCAAAACATCATTAAAACCTGAAACTTTTTGTAAAGGATTGTACACTGGTATCTACATATCATGTTAGAAACAGTTTTGTAGGATGTAAGTTTAGATTTTTGGCTGTGGGTGGTCAGTTTGGAAAAAACTGCAACTTGAAAAAAATGGCGAATTTTTTCAAGACCCTTTCAAGTTCTTCCCTTGTGACGTGCTTTGTAAAAATCTCCAAAGACTGATTATGGTTTATTTTCTCTTCGAGGAATCACTTGATATTTTCCCCTCCGTGTTGTAAGAGCATCTACTGTATGAGCAAAGGTACTCAGTGGAATATTTCGTTTAATTTTAACCAAGAATCAAGAAAATCCCCGTAACATTACCCCTTTAATGCTGTTGTATGAAAAATTGTTGTTAAAATGCAACTGTTTGATCTCAGATCACAAATATTTTTGAGAACTTGATCTTGCATTTCCCTTGGTGTGAAGATTCAGCCTGACGTCATTTTTTGGGTATTCACTTTATGAGTTATCAAAAGGTTTGAGAATTGTGTATGAAAACTTCACGGTATACAACCGGGGGGGGTACTCCACATATAATTGATGGCGATGATCATCGAAATGTTGAAAGGATCCCCCCAAAGGTATCAGAAACCTATTTTGAGGGTGTGGCTCACATTAATTGTTACTCCTGTTAAGAGGTATCAATTCTTTCTGGAAAGTTGTTCCTGTCAGCATATTTTTCTGCCTTATTATGTAATGTTCCGCATAAGAACTATAGTAAACTTCATTGTTCTGCGGCATTAGCTCTTTCCCACATAGAATATCTTTGATTTCAAGAATAGAGGAGGAGCTGATGGTTCATAATTATATTTCATTATAAAAATAAAGAAAATCCATTTGCGTCAAACAATTTTTAGGAAATGTTTGTGCTTAACCAATCAGAATAGCAGAAGACAATAGTCAATAATTTTGCTTCTTTGATGAAGTTCCCCAAATACAATATCTTTTAAAAATTGCATGTTGTGTGATTGGGTCTCAAATTACTTGAAACCTTAAAAAAAAATTAGACAAAATGCACCTTGAACCTTAACTTTTTAGCAGTTTTTGAGTCTAGGCCAATGACATCACTAGTTGTAACAATAAAAAAAGTTGACATTCCATCGTGCATTGCCGATCAGCGCCGCAAAAGGTATCAGAATAACTAAGGCCCCGTCCACACGTATCCGGATATTTTTGAATCCGCAACTTTTTTGTTGCGGATTTGTCTTCCGTCCACACGTATCCGGCGAATTCGGGCAAATACGATTCGAATACGCTACGTGTGGACGCGAATATTTTCTAATCCGTGACAAAAAAGTTGCGGATTCAAAAATATCCGGATACGTGTGGACGGGGCCTATGACAGCGGTCATTTTCGATTCAAACTCCCTTGGTGATACCAAACCACGAATTGTAACCCCTGAAAGGTATGACACCCCCGTCATTTTGATATGGGTGTCCCCCCTTCTGGGGTATATATTTTTTATATGGGTGTCACCCGTTAGGGGTATATATGGGGCTGTTATTTTTTATATGGGTGTCACCCCTCAGGGTATATATATGGGGCTGTTATTTTTTAATCAACAGACTCAAAAGAAGTGGTAGGAAAAAGAGTTCACACAAGTTTGGCACAACAAATTCCTTGACAAAAGTTGTAACTGAACAAGTCTTTTAATGTTATTCAATAAGAAATAAACTTTTGTATAACACCAGTACACTCGCACTATTTACACTATTTACAATAGAAATACAAGTAATCACTTTGACAATTAACCGCCTTTCCGAGCTTAGTTTGCAGTATTAGTTTCTTTCGTTTCATCTCATCTTTGGTGGGAATTCTAGATTTGTGGTACAAATCTCGTCACGTCGGGAACGCAGTGCTTAAAAGTTTGGCAAATCGTTCGCTGATGGTTTCAGATCTCTATTCTTTTTACCCGTCTGTACTCTCATTGACAATAAAAATAATCAGTGACTGCGTTAGGAATAATGTAATCGTTACAATTGACAAATCTTTATTGCCCATAAACCTATGACATTACTATAGAAATTAAAATATAATATCAGCAATAAAACCGAAATAAAAACCCTGCTTAAAACTGTGACATCGCTACAGAAAATGAAAATATTTCCCATGGAACTCGGAACTAAAAACGCTCTTTTAAACCTGTGACATCGCTACAGAAAATGAAAATATCTCCCATGGAACTCGGAACTAAAAACGCTCTTTAAACCTGTGACATCGCTACAGAAAATGAAAATATCTCCCATGGAACTCGGAACTAAAAACGCTCTTTAAACCTGTGACATCGCTATAGAAAATGAAATTAACCCCCGTGAAAACGAATTCAAAGCCCTGCTTAAACCTGTGACATCGCTTTAAAAATAAAAACTATCTGCCGTTAAACCGAACTAAAAACATTCTTTAAACCTATGACATCGCTATAGAAAACGAAATTAACCCCCCGTGAAAACGAATTCAACCTGTAACATCGCTATAAAAATAAAACCTATCTTCCATGAAACCGAACTTCAAACCTTCTTTGAACCTGTGACATCGCTATAGAAAATGAAATTAACCCCCGTGAAAACGAATTCAAAGCCCTGCTTAAACCTGTGACATCGCTTTAAAAATAAAAACTATCTGCCGTTAAACCGAACTAAAAACATTCTTTAAACCTATGACATCGCTATAGAAAACGAAATTAACCCCCCGTGAAAACGAATTCAACATGTAACATCGCTATAAAAATAAAACCTATCTTCCATGAAACCGAACTTCAAACCTTCTTTGAACCTGTGACATCGCTATAGAAAATGAAATTAACCCCCGTGAAAACGAATTCAAAGCCCTGCTTAAACCTGTGACATCGCTTTAAAAATAAAAACTATCTGCCGTTAAACCGAACTAAAAATGTTCTTTAAGCCTGTGAAATCGCTATAGAAAATAAAAATATCTCCTATGAAACCGAACTAATCAAAGGGCTCTTAAAGCCATCTCGTTAAAGCGTTAGAACGTGTGGTTAATAAAAACAAAATAGAAGAATTGATAGTGAATATGGTAAAGATGCCGTTGTAGCGCACCTTTAGATTAAGTCTACTTAAAATACGTACATGAAAACATCACATGATGCATATCAGCCAATAGAAATTTATGTTCACGAAATGGGCGTAGTTTACATTTTCAAAAAAAAAAACAACTTTAACATAAAAGGCTGATCAGACAGCAAATTTGTTCGATTTCTTTTAATAAGACATGCCCGATATTTCGGTTAGACAAAACTAACCTTCATCAGGGGCTAGGAAAGCTTGGTGAAGATGGAAACAAACGGTTACAATATTTAAAATGGGCTAAGATAAATTGCTGGCACACGATAGGCTAATAAACAAGTAACGGTCCAGCTATATATTGCTACTGTTTGTTCTAGTGGTCCTTGCATTTTTACAGAAGTTATTTACATTTTCACGCTAGTAACTAAAATGGGGTCCTATTATTTGGTTATACAATAGACGTGTTTAGAAAATGTTATAGGCTGGGCCTTATCATCATCATTATTATTTTTTTTTGCAAAAGGAGGGGAACCCGTGCCCCTCTGCTAACAACTTCTCTGTACAGCATTGGGGGATCTTTTCTCATCAGTGCTCCACTTTTTCAAGACCAAAAGCCAGAATAATCCTCAACTTCGACGACTAAGGAGAGCTTTTTTTCACAAGATTTGGTGCCGTTTTTTCACCACAAGCAAGAAAGCGTCTTGTAACCAACTGTCTTCGCTTTGGTGAGTGCGTGCTTTTCAATTTGGGTTTTGGTCTCGCGAGTTTTCTCGCCCTCGCGTTACGTGGAGATGGCCGCGCGTACCGCACACCAGCCGTTCGCCCACACTAGAACTTACTGTCCGCTTGATAGTGGAGGAAAACCTGGATCTTGACTCGCTCAGTATAGCGCAGTCGTTACCGAACTTTAAGGAAGAAATCGTTGGGACAGAATCGGCCACGCGGTTGGCGGCATCGGGCTTTGACTGCGAACGCCGCGTTATCCCTTTATGCCTTTTACGGCAAAAAGCACTACACGTGTCATGCTTCATTCCCGTTGAATTCCCCGATGAAAACCTGCTACAACTCGTGGAACAATACGGCGACCTCAAAGCGCGAGCAGTCCGCCGGCTTTGCTTCAAAGCTACGCGCACATCGAGAACGGCATCCGTGTCATAGAATTCACACGTTTACAAAAGGCAGTGCCACGCAAATAAGTCACTCAAGGGCTCGAGTTATTTTTTTTAAGTACACTGGCCAGCCAATACTATGCTACCGGTGCCAGTCTTCCGAGCGCGTTGTTAAAGACTCCCCGAAGGCGAAACGCCGCGAGGCGAACCGCGAGGCTCCAGTGCCCGGAGGGGGGACACCTGAGGCCTCCCGACCCCCACTACAGCAACCAGCAACGACACTCCCCCTGTAACCACAATAGGCCATTTGCACGATAGCGTCATTTGACTACAACTACCAGAACTCATTTCGTTTTTCCTTTCTTATTTAAATTTTGTAATCCCAGTGAGGTTTAAATAACAAAGGTCCTAATTTGCACTACAAAACAAAAAAATGAACCTCCGTGCGACCCTTCTCCAGAAACTGCCGGCCACCCCCTACTACCGATGCCGTGAGCGTAAGCGTGAGAAGTCCTGTCTCGTGGTAATTTAAATACAACAGATGATCACACGCGTTTGGCGGAGATCAAAGATCTCCTAAAAACGCCATCATTCGCAGTAAAAAACAGTGGATAAAGCTGGGGGAAAAACCGACCAAGTATTTCCCGGGAGTATTTCTACCAGCTTGAAAATCAGCGACAAACACGCGACTCAATTTCAGAGTTGCATGCCAACAATTCAATCGTGACTTCCGATAAAAATATTCTTCGCGAATGTCGCGATTTTTATCGTAACCTCCATTCGGCTGAACAAGTTTATTCATCTAGCCAAGACTGGCTTTTATACCAACTGGATAAAACTCTGGCATCTGAAGACCAGGAGAAATGCGAAGGTGACCTCACACTCTTCGAATGTCAATGTTTTGTAATAACGAAATATAATATCCAATTTATTCAACACTTTTGAACAGTTTAATGGTAAAATATTTATTGATTTCAAAGTTGCGTTTGTGTGTTTATTTTTAGAGATTTGAATTTACAAAATGGTAATTAGATGACGCCCACCCGGGACTTTGCCATTATTTCTACGCCAATTTACAATGCGCAGTTTACAGCTTGAGGATAATAATTTGATAAATACTAAAAAATAAACTGTGGAAAAACGTAAGAATTCACTAGCATCCGTGAGATTTTCAAAACAGATCACCATATCTGTACAAGCCATGTCGGGATGCAATCCCGAACGCCATTATGAAACAACGGATCAGGAGGTTCTTCAAGCTCCAAGAAACACTACTCAAAAACAGAATAAAACAAGGAGCTAAAACATAAACTGCAAGAAGTCATTATTCCAGTAGAGATACGGCAGCTTCAGACTTTGATCTTGGACACTTACATCCGTGATAAAGATCCACTTTCTCACAAGTCTTGCACACCGCAGACTTAGACACTAAATCACCGGCTGAGAGATTGGAGGCTCAGAGACCGGACGAGAGAAAGCGGCGGAAATCGAGCCTCAGAGATTGACTGATCCAAGCATATTCATAACAATTAACAAAAACTGCAGCCGATCACTACTTATCTTGCAACAAAAGTTAGCCAAAGACGCTCCAACATATGCCAAGAGAACTAGCATAACGAAGGCATAGACTGGAAACAATAATTCTATAAATGGCAGTGAGTGTGCACAGCATGTAAACTGACCTCCTGTCATTAAAGAGATTTATATCCCAAAGATAAAAGAGTCATACAATACATCGAGCATTTGTCACATCTCTATTTTGGTGATCAAAGGGGAACAAATATCTCGTAGACCTTCTTGGGAAAGCTATTCTAGAGGTTTCTTTATACATTATGCAACTAGCGGGAGTCGTGTTTGGCCTGTCACTTTTATAATACTGATATTCTCAAATTAATATATGTATCATATGTTTAATAGATAAATGTAAAGAAAGCCAAATTTAAAAAACGTGAAAAGTATGAAAAGTATGATTTTCTAGTACTTAGGAAACAAAACTCTTTCACCCCTGACCAAGTTAACTTTAAATATATATTACCAGTTATTCAGATTCCCATTTTGGCGATTATAAATGGCCAAACACAATAACATACGAGAGGAAAATAGTTAACAACTTCAAAGCTATAGCACACGCACTTTTTCTTATCAATTACTACCACAAACAGACTCAGTAGATGGGGTTAAACGGATGTTGAACTATGTTTATTCAAATTGATACTGCACAAGAAACAACACCCTAAACCGGGTGAGGGGTGGGGGGGGGGGGGGTTACTCTTGCTTTCACAAAGGATAACACAGGAATGAATGATCGTGACAGTGGAACGCTCAAAAAGGTCTTATCTGAATACATGCATTCCAAAGATATCCATAACGGAAACTAGTGTAGTAATTAACCCTTTTAACATATCTATGATAAAAACACTCAATTACTACCACAAACAGACTCAGTAGATGGGGTTAAACGTATGTTTATTCAATAAACCGCCAAACCCAAAGGGGAAAAAGAATAAAAAAAGGGTTTGAGAAGAAGAAGTTACGATGTGGGAGAGAGTCTGGTTGTGATAGAATGGATAATTTTAAAATTATTTTCGTTGGAAAGAGTGAGATAGATTAAATGTGCGTCACTCTTCTAATCGCCATGCGATTTAATAAAAGCTGTAGGCGCTCGATTACAAAAAGCAAATGTAGCGCCTCCGCGACGAAAACTGTGCGAGGAATACTGTGTGAGGAATACTGTGCGGGATTAAACCCAATGGTTGAAAGAGCATCAATCAATCAATCAATCAATCAATATTTATTTGCCCCAATAATATTATACTGGTGAGCCAAGATAGGCCTGTACGATCCCCGAGATTGACAAACGAATAATGGTGAAGAGGGCGACAATTGTACACTAGCTAAATACTGCCTAAGCGCGGTGACAGGACAAAGGGGCGAACCGGGAATAAACGGCAAGGGAATTTCTAAAACCCGCTCCCGAAACTGGAGTGTCTTAGTGCGCGTGATGCGCAACAAAACCCCTTGCGGTGTGAAAGTCATGCTAGATAGTGTCAAAAAACACGCCTGGAAATCGCCAATTTCAGACTACTAAATTAGAGATACGTAAAAAAGAAAAGAAGGCTGCTAAAAATAAATGATTATCTAAATCGAAAAGACGGGACAATTGTAAAAGGATCTCAACAGTGATCGGTTCTTTTCGTGCGACACAATCACCCAAGATCCGACGCACCGCTCGTTTGGCAAGATAAACGTCATATTAAATCGTCAAGAAAGGCAAAACTGGCACCACACGAGCGGTTAATATGTGAAATAATGCTCAAATAATTAACGATCGAACGGTATGACGTTAAAGAACGTGACAAAAAAAACTAAATAAAGCAAATAAACGGATTTGGTTCAAGGTAGCTACGGCATGCTGCAAATAGTCTGAGTACGAGGAGTCTAAGTAAGAACGACTCAACGCATCCGCTAAAACGTTAGACTATGACTTCCCGCAAATGTAACGCGCAGATAAACGGATATTGTTAAGAGACAGCAACAACCAAATTTCACGTAGACAACGCTGCATGAAGGCGTTCGTTGAACGTTGATTGTTCAGTGCGTATACGCTGACCTGATTGTAAGCAGTTCGAGCTGGTTAATGTTCAAATATTGACTAGCAATAAAAGGAGGAAACTTGGCATGGAAGAATTCCCCAAAACACACTGCACCACAAGCATCAAGACAAGCATCACATGCCAACAGTTCTGGATCGGACACAGTAATGGCGGTCGGAATTGTTGCTCTTGCTTTCACAAAGGATAACACAGGAATGAATGATCGTGACAGTGGAACACTCAAAAAGGTCTTATCTGAATACATGCATTCCAAAGATATCCATAACGGAAACTAGTGTAGTAATTAACCCTTTTAACATATCTATGATAAAAACACTCAATTGCATCACCTTCCTGACTCTTCAACGAACCAGATACAAACACGAATAAAAAGTCAGAAAAGATTGTTTGTGAAGCAAAGTAACAGGTGAAGTTAAATCGAATTTAAGAACTCTACTAACTTACCGTTTCCTAAACACAGATTTTAAAAGCCCGTAATCGTCATACTCGTCGGACTCCATCCTCAAACACGTGCAGACTGCACAATCGGTCAAACTCGAAACGCAACATTCATATATTTTCCAACTAGGGTTGAGTGAGGCATGAAGTGGAACTTGAAGA
This sequence comes from Cladopsammia gracilis, assembly GCA_022457155.1. Taxonomy (NCBI): domain Eukaryota; kingdom Metazoa; phylum Cnidaria; class Anthozoa; order Scleractinia; family Dendrophylliidae; genus Cladopsammia; species Cladopsammia gracilis. The sequence goes on from JAJGOT010000043.1 coordinate 1,991,419, forward strand.
CAGTTTGGACAATAAAGTTAATGTTTCGTGTTTTTGTTTCGTGCCATTTTAAAGTTATTTCTGCTTCTTTTCTTTCTTTGTTTTTTGTTTTTTTGGTAAAAATCGTAAGGAATTATTTTTCTGTTTTTTTTTTCATCCGCATTTTATCATCCGCATTTTGTTATCCGCATTTTATTATCCGCCGTCCGCCATCCTCCATCCGCCGCCATCCGGTCCTCATTTTACAGAACGGTGAACTCTCATAACTCATAACTCTCATAACAGTGAACTCCTAGACAACCGGCACAACAGTCATTTGTATTCCCGATTCAACTCCAGACACGTCCTCAAAAGAACCAGAGACTGTTATCATAATACTGATACGTTTTTACAACAAGGTACAATAATTCACTCACTAGTTTTCTCGTTGTTTATGTTCATATTGGCGCCAGAACAGCAACCATAACTATGGGAACTATACAACCTCCGGTCAGGAAGTAAAATTGCAGTTTAATACCGATGCCTTGGATTTTATTTATACTTCACCAGAAATCCGCAAACATTTCCTTCCAGCAGAAATTTTAGCTGTCTCCGCGACCCGCAAAATATCCTTGTGCACGGTAGCTAAATTAACAAAACTATGACGTCTTTCCCATACTATTGCATAATCAAACCGTAATAGCAATGAATCAAAATAGAACAAACGCAATTTTGCTTTACCATATCGCTCATATTAAAACACAAACTTTCCCGTCCCATTTAACTTTCTTAAAACGTCTCCATTCGTAAAAATACACCGTGAAATTCTCAAACTGCGTTTGCCAAAAAAAAAAAAAAAACGCAAGGCAGCTTAAATGGCTTTACGACAAATGATTGAAACTGATAGGTAACGTGAGATATCGAAACTTAAGAAGAACTTAATACCTTTGCGGTAACGTAATGTGAGATATGACAAGTTCATCACAAGTTTTGACATCCCGATACCCAAGGGAAATTAACAATAGGTCCGGGGGTGCTCCCCAAAAATTTTAGGAGCAGTGTGTGACGCCCTTCTTGAAATCCTAACCGGTTTAACCAACCATATCCTCAATGCCCTAATATAGCTTCTATAAAGAAGAAACAACTAACCCCCCCGGGCCAAAGTCCACAAAAATTTGTTAACAACTTTTGTCCCCATATTCTACTGACTCCTATATCTCGTTTCGCGCGCATGCGCTTTAACGAGATAAAAACGTTCTTTAAACCTGTGACATCGCTATAGAAAATGAAATTAACCCCCGTGATCATGAAAACGAATTCAAAGCCCTGCTTAAACCTGTGACATCGCTTTAAAAATAAAACTATCTGCCGTTAAACCGAACTAAAAACCTTCTTTAAACCTGTGACATCGCTATAGGAAACAGAGAAAATGAAAATATATTCCATGACACCGAAGAAAACGTTCTTTAAACCGGTAACATCGCTATAAAAATAGAAAATACCTGCCACGAAACCAAACTAAAAACCTTTTTTAAACCTGTGACATCGCTATAGAAAATAAAAATATGTCCCATTAAACCGAACTAAAAATGTTCTTTAAGCCTGTGAAATCGCTATAGAAAATAAAAATATCTCCTATGAAACCGAACTAAAAACGTTCTTTAAACCTGTGACATCGCTATAGAAAATGAAATTAACCTTCCATGAAAACGAATATAAAGCTTTGCTTAAACCTGTGACATCGCGTTGGAAAACTTTGCAAGCAAGGTGTTTCGTGGTAAGTACAAACTTTTGGTCCTTTGTTACTAAGTTCTGTTATTTATCATATCAAGAAAGGGGTATTCCAAATCAGCCTCAGTCACCTTAAAAATTCGTAATTAATTAGACCACGAACAAGAGTTTTCTTTACAAAATTTGAAATGGCAGCACGATAGACCTTATTCGCTTGGGCGTATTTGTTTACCCATTAGAGACCACGTGTCATTCCCCTGGGTATTATTTCTTTCTTTTCCGTTAACGCTTGAGAAGAGACATTAATATGGATGTTGTTCAGACAAAGAATTTAACTCCCAAGAGGTTTGTATTGGGTAAACATTACGCCCAAGCGAATAAGGTCTATTGCGACATAACTAGATCATTTGTTTTTGTATACTGAGCTGTTTAGTTCTGAAATCTCATCAAGGCGAAAAATTTAAAACCGACATCAAATCGTGTAAAAGGACACAGTTTATCAGAAATTAAATACACATAGTAACCCTAGTATCACTTTGATCATCACATAAACACAGCAGATAAGTGTATAATCCAGTTTTTTTTAAGCCAGTATCCTTAACATCGCCGGCCTTTTGTTAACTTAACGAAGTTCAATACTGCCAAGAGACTGTCCTTCGTTTCACCTTCTTCTGGCAGAACAGAATTAAAAGGAATGGACGATTTTCTCAATTTATTTAACCTTTCTTAAACCAATTTTAACCATTGGTACATTGTATTGAATTTTAAGTTCATGCGGAGTTGCAGTGTTGATTAGGAATGGTTTCAATTCCTCGATCCACAAAACAATCTTAGATCCAACCGGACGATTTATTGTATTAAAGTAGACATTGAGTATAAAGTGTACGTGCTTGTTAATATTTGTGCACCAAATAAAGATACAAATGGCGAAAAAGTCTAGAATTATTTATGCAAAGCTACAAAAAGAAGGTTTAGATAGTTATTATAATTCAACACATTGATACATTGCCCAAATATGGTCATAGCGTCCTCGATATCGGAAGCTCTATATGACTTATGTCCCGCGATGGTGCCAATTTCACATTTCGAAGGAAAGTGAAAACGACCGCTGCATGCAATTTCGTATCTTTGGGAGAAAAAAATCAGTGAACCATTATGGATAAAAAAGAAGAACAAATGAGAACAAAAAATAAAAGAGAAAAATTATTGATCACACCATTGGAAAAAAAGGGCGCCAAATTGTCTAGTTGTGTCTCAATGGAAAAAAGCTGGTTCAAAGTTTCAACCGCTCGACAAGGGGTGAATTAAGGAGCACATTTTTTGGAAAATCCCATATAGTAATCAGCTCTGGAATATAATATAGACATGATATTTACTCGGATAAAATTCTGATCTTATTGTTGTAAGCGGATTGAAGCTAAAAGATCTGGCAATTACGGCTGTAGGAGCTAAAACGAGCAAGTTTGTAAACAACGATCGATTCAGCTCGTACTTCGATGTTTGAAAATTTGGTGCTGATGGAAGGGACAAGAAATCCACATCAACTACAGGCAACGACGTTTTAATAATAGTGATAATAATAACAATAATAATAATTATAATAATAACTATTTATCCTGCAAAATGGATCAGCGGATACAAAAGTAACAACTGGTATAAACCCATGTGTAGCCAAAATAAAATAAGTATGCTATAAAGGTGTAACTAAGGATAAGTTTTAAGGTTTTAAAGGTTTATTATATTGTGTCCTTACGTTGTAAATTTTTGTAAGACTTACTATCCTCTCTCCAGTTCTTTCAGACTTTTCACCGATCTATTTAAGACCGGAAACACTTGTCATAAAGGAATTCTCTGCCATTTTACTGTGTTTTAATTCGTGCAGTCATTGCTTTGTCGTTCTTCTTCAGACTTCAGTGAACTGTCACTATGTAAGCGTATGACTTTTGAATTGGTTGCTTCAGGACTCATGGTTTCTTTTGATTCTTTGATAACATGACGCCCCGAAGGATTAGAAGAGAGAATTTGCGGTGAGCAATTCTGACATGGAATACGCGTTTACGTTTGAAAATAAGAGTTTAAAAAAAAACAATATAGACCAATATCACGCTAGCATGGCATGAAAATATATTTAATTTAATGGGAAAAAGAGTCCAGCATCAAATTGAGCATATCAATATTAGTAAAACTGTGAAGTTTTGTAAAGATTGCTCGTACACTGACGGAGATATGAACTTTTTAAACTTAGTACTTTAGCCTAATTTTTACAAAGAAATGTATGGAAAAAAAAAAACACGAAAACGAGGCTGGACGGGCAATCTATGCCCGTCCACCATACATTTCTTTGTAAAAAATGCTCAGTTTCAAAATTTCATATCTTCGTCAGTTTGCTAGCAATCTTTACAAAACTTTGTAGTTTTACTAATATCGATATGCTTAATTTGACGCTGGGCTAAATATATTTTTGTGCCATGCTAGCGTGATATTGGTCTATTCTTGCACGAGACAGTCACCTAAAGGTCAACCAAATTTAACAAAGCTCAGTTTTCATATTTATGTCGCCCATCGTTTGAGAAACGAATAAAATTTTCCTTATTTATCGCCGAGAAAGGCTGGCTCAAAAGAAGGAATACAACTTAGCATATAAGATACTGTGCCATGAGTAAGGAACCACTGAAGCTTTAATTTGAATTGAGAAGTTCTCCTTTTGTTCGACCATGCATGCAATGGAGGTTACGGTCCTTCACAGTTTTGAAGGACTATACACCAGTCACCGTTTTTATAAACTGTAAACCAGGTTAAAGGAGTTATTAAAGCTGTGTCATGAGGATTGTGATGTTTATGGCTCAAAATACGAAATGATTATAAGGATTAATATATATAGTTAGGCTTACTACAATTTGTTAAGAAGTTCTGTAGCTGCGTGGCACTTGGATTTCATGAAAAACTTTTATAAATGGTATTTTAAAGTGCCAAAGTTTTTGAATAAGTTCCAAACGTTTCGGGCTTTGCCCTTCTTCAGTGGAAATATGTTCGTTGAGAAATACGCCACGACATCTAAAGTTTAAAATGATTGTCTCTTGCATGCGCGCGCGCGACCTTCAGAAGAAACGAAAGTCAGAATTTAGGCCGCGCGGTTGACAGGTACCAAGTTGAAAAATAAGGCGCATCTCCTGCCGTTTCCTTTGCTTGTTTCCGCCGCAGAGCTTGACGCCGCAAACCAGCACGTCATCCACAGAGTGTCCATTGGAACTGAAATGCTCTGCGACTGGAAAACAGGGTGCACTCTTGGTAATACTCCTGAGATGTTCGCCAAACCGTTACCTAAGAGTGCGCCCAGTTTCGCCGATGTAAATGGCAGGGCAGCGACGGCAGGAGATGCAGTCCATTGGAACTGAAATGCTCTGCGACTGGAAAGCCGGGTGCACTCTTGGTAATACTCCTGAGATGTTCGCCAAACCGTTCCCTAAGAGTGCGCCCAGTTTCGCCGATGTAAATGGCAGGGCAGCGACGGCAGGAGATGCAGTCCTTTACCTGTCTGTCATCTGAGATGCAGTCTCAGTCCTTTACCTGTCTGTCATCTGAGATGCAGTCTCAGTCCTTTACCTGTCTGTCATCTGAGATGCAGTCCTTTACCTGTCTGTAATGTCTGTCTGTAATGTAATGTCTGTCTGTCTGTCTGTAATGTCTGTCTGAGATGCAGTCCTTTACCTGTCTGTCATCTGGCCTTATATACTGCATCTCCTGCCGTCGCTGCCCTGCCATTTACATCGGCGAAACTGGGCGCACTCTTAGGGAACGGTTTGGCGAACATCTCAGGAGTATTACCAAGAGTGCACCCGGTTTTCCAGTCGCAGAGCATTTCAGTTCCAATGGACACTCTGTGGATGACGTGCTGGTTTGCGGCGTCAAGCTCTGCGGCGAAAACAAGCAAAGGAAACGGCAGGAGATGCGCCTTATTTTCCAACTTGGTACCTGTCAACCGCGCGGCCTAAATTCTGACTTTCGTTTCTTCTGAAGGTCGCGCGCGCGCATGCAAGAGACAATCATTTTAAACTTTAGATGTCGTGGCGTATTTCTCAACGAACATATTTCCACTGAAGAAGGGCAAAGCTCGAAACGTTTGGAACTTATTCAAAAACTTTGGCACTTTAAAATACCATTTATAAAAGTTTTTCATAGTTAGGCTTAGCCTAACAGCGTTGCCCTCTGAAGACCCTCTGGACAAGCTTAACTAAGATGAAACTTAGGTGAAAGGTCGGAATTAAGATTGACGACCGGGCTATTTTTCAATTTTAGCAATTCTCAAAAACAGTAAGCTTAAACTTATTACCCGACCGTCTGCACAATACATTTAGACCGTACAAAAGTTCACAAAAAGAACTTTTTCTCCATCTAATAGAATAACTATTACGACTATTTTCCGAATAAAATACACTTGTTGCTTGTCAAAAAATGCCCGAGAAACTTATTTGGAAATCAAAATTTCAAAACTACACAAACATATTTGCATAAGGCGACGGCGACGCGAGTATAAAATCTAAGTCTTGTTTTGTTTACATAAAATCGCTTTTCAATCTATGTAATGAATGAACAAACACATAAAAATGGACAACACAATCTTCTTTCGAAAAATTTTATTCAAATCTCCATTAGTTTGTGTTTAAAAGCAAAACGCAAAACGCGCATCGAGGCCGAGCCGTGTCTTCGATGGAATTCAAGAAATTAATACAACTGAATTTAAGCTACACGTTTAAAAACAATTCTCCAAACCTAACGAGAACACAAACAAAAAGTCAATCACAGATTGATATCAAGAAAAATTCCCATCGGAAAATGTAATTTGTTTTACCATTAAGTCCCTCCGGCGACTACTGTGCTTGGAAATTCTTTAAATCTCCGCTTTGGTGCTGAAATCCGTAAAACGAACCCATCTCTCGCATTGGTAAAAATGTATATAGTTCCTCGAAGCAAGATTTTATCCCTGAAAGCTCATCATTTTCCACTAAAGCAGCCTCTGAATATGCCTTAATCAGTATCCCTGTCTTGAGTAGCAAACCACGAAAAAATGCAGGAAAATAACGACTTTAATTTAAACCCGCTTAGTAAACACAGCAAAACATCAAAGTGTTTTCCCAGCTGACGTGACATTCGGCCGTGTAACCGCGCGAAAAACAAAGCCTCGCTTTGGTTTCAACATGACGTCGCACGCGCATGTTTTGCGACGTCATACGCGCCCGCGAGCTAGCTCTGCGCGACGGCCAGCGCCCTGGCGACGGCGGAGCCCGGGCACACGCGCGCCCGCAAAACATTCCGCTAGCCATGACCATGAAAAATGACGGGCATAGGTTCTATGAGTATGGTGCTCCGCCGGGCCTTCGGCCCACGGGCTTCGCTATAAAACACCAAGAGGAAGATATCAATCGAAGAGAAGTTTAACCATTATTAGTTTTTAGCGACACCAGCTGGAAAACGTCAATTTTTGACAAATGAAATGAACACAATGTGACCTTGGAAGAATCACTCTGATGACATCTACCGCTTCTTTATTATTTCGAAAATAGCATTCAAGACTCCATTTCCTATCTTAGTTAGCTAGCTAACAGTAGCACGTTGTATTGAGAAAAACCCCAGCTATATAACAACTTGTTTTGTTATATAGCTGGAGTTTTTTCAATACAACGCGCGTTTATTGGTTGATTCATGGTCACATGACATCTAACAAACAAACTGTTTCCCGCCAAACGTCCATAAGCAGGCAACATTTGCGAAAGCGGGCAACTGTTGCCCGCTAGCGCACGTGATCAGACCGTGACAAAACGTGACGTGATTATGACGCGGTTGATTTTTACCTCGAGGGCTCGGCGCGTTTGTCAAATGTCCTGTGTTGCTATATAACAAACAACTTAATGAGTGGGAAACAGTGAATTTTGTTTACCGAGAATCTCGATGTTTCCCGAGACGAAATCGAGGGAAACATCGAGATTCTCGGGAAACAAAATTTCACTGTTTCCCTCGGGACCAGTCATTTAAATAAGTGTTTAATAATTATTTCCATTTGGAAATATTTAAAGAAATTAAAACAGACAAAATAATATGGTTCTTCTTTGGTTGACGGATATTGAAATTATGCAAATCGCCGAAATCGACAAGAATGTTCTTAAGCAAAAGCTTCTAAAAAATAAGTGCCGAAAGAACATCGGAACGTTTTAAAGTGTATATGACAGATTTTTTATTTGCTTGATGGAATCTACATGGTGTTCTGATAAGAAAATCGAAAAAGGATTTTTAGAATCAATTTTTCTTTTCCGTGTTGTAGCCGTCTGTAAACGTTAAATTTCACTTCCAGTGGGTACAATGGGTACAGTGGTTCCTCAGTATTTTTGGTATGCCCTGACGAATAAACATGGCTCTATTAAGGTGTGTTGTCTATGGCTGTGCCAACACACACCAAAAAGACGGAGCAACTGAGAAAACGTGAAACCGGTATTCTTGTATTGACGTCACAGCGGACTATCTCCATCTATCACGAAGAAAAAAAAATCGATATCGAAAAACTTTTTTCGATTTTCTTATCAGAACACCATGGAGATTCTATCAAGCAAATAAAAAAAATCTGTCATATACAATTAAAGAGAATAAAGAATGTCTAAACAACGTGTATTTCTTCTGATGCTTTGGTGTTTTTGGTTACTGACTGAAAGTCAGAACCACTATGTCATCGGGTGTGTAAGTAGGACCGTAAGTGAATGCGTCACGCAACATTTATTTTAAAATAGTTTCCCAAACTTTTGACCAATTTATAGCAATTATAGGGGGGTGGTGGATTTTTTTCTGGAATAACCCATTTTACACAGGTTGCATGAGATCTTGTAATACAGGAATACCAATTTTTTATATTGATTATCAATTTCCTTTTTACAGCACTAACCACATGCAGTTCTCGACTGCCTATTTTTAATTTGAACTGTGCAGTTTCAGAAGATCCTTTATATAACAGGAAAGAATCTGAATTTACATGTCTTTGCTTTGTAGGAACGGTCTCTGCTGTTTTCGCTCACTGTTTTCTTTGCCTTCTGTTTTGAACACGGTAAGTCCTTTCCTAAATTCAATTGCATGTTGTTTTTGCCAATAAGTATGGCAACCAGTAAATTTGGAAGAAAAGATTCCTTTCCCTAAAATGTTCTGCTGCTGAAATATTCAGCTAAAAGAACCGAAAAGCTAAAACTGTATTAGCTTTCACATGATTTCCTTTAAGGCACTAAAATGATAAAGAAACACGGTACAACGCCATTACAAACGTTTTCATAAACATTCCTCGCTGGGTGCCGCCGACTAATATTGAATAATAATAATTAAGCAGGTAATAGATAATAACGGATAGTAATTTTTATATTAATGCGTTGATGAGAGAAATGATCAACTTGAACTGAAAGGCATTGATGTTGTATTAATGTCTGTGCATGGCAGGCTGCGTAAAAAAAGCTATGAAGGTTTTTTTGTACAAATTTAAGGAAATAATCCTTATACAGTATTGTGAAAAAAAAAACATGCAAACGAAATTCGCCGAATTTCGGCGAAAAAATTGCGAAATTTCGCTTCAGACGAAATACTCGCGACATTTCGGACATCTATTATTCACGTTTCGGCGAAACTTCGCGAGCTTGGCGAAAGGGAAGATGAAATTTCGCGGTACTTAACGAAATATCGCCGCGAACTCCCGTTTCGTTTCGTTTCGCCTCATACAAACGAAAATTCGCTTCGGCTAAACGATAATTCGCCTGCGCTAAACGAAATTTCGTTTCTCCTTAGCGAACGTTCGTGGGCGCTAAGCGAAACTTAGCTGACCTTTTTTTTTATAAACTCACGAAGTTTGGACTCGCGAACTTATAAACTTGCGAACTTATTGTTAACTCGCGATAATTGTGTGCATGTGTAGAGTATGTCACCTTGTCTTACAAGAAAAGGAGGTTAAAGAAAATAAAACTCACCTGATGTTTTAATCCAGGCTTATGGAAATTGAAACTTGAATTTACGGCATAAGTCACGGCTTTGCGCTTGGGTGACTTTTTGTTTTGAATCCATTCAATGTTCATTTTGTAGCATAGCAACAACAAATGTTTACATTAAGATTTTTCCCTTATCTCAGTACAGCGCTACAGGCAAGATCATTTCTTGCTTTAATCAATATGCCAAAGGTTACAGATTATACGCGAACTTGAAACGAGCTTCTTTAAAAGCAAATTCTTCGTCCATCTGAGATACTTAGGTTGTTGGACGGGATGAAAAAGTTCTGGTTGAAGAAGGTGACATCGGAAAAATGTGGAAAATATAGACCACGTTTTGCTCGATGCGATCCCAGCTGTGATAGAAGCACAAGGAGGACTGAGCTATAATACGTCAACAGCACTATTTGAACTGTTTGAAGCTACTACCGCGCCAACCACATCTAAGAAAAAGTCAACGGCCAATAATTCATGTATCGCTAAACATTTACAATGTATTTCATCATCGTGCTCGAGGCAAATAAACCTGACTACAGTTCACACACGTTGACACGTTGTGCAATATTCTCTTATCCCCTTTTCCCTTGACCAAGGCAATATTTTTTTGTTTCACAATCCCAATAGCCATCTTTCGAATTCACTTCTTGTTTTCATTTTCAAGTCTATCGAACGCAAGAATCTTTTTCTAAACACGCACACAACACATAAGAAAGTTTGCACTTCAACTCTATTGTTTAGTTTTCCTTTTCAAGCACAGCTCGGCTAACACATTTTTAAGTCCATCGAACACACAAATACTTTTATAGCACGCGCGAGACACGTAAAAAAGTTTCCTTTGTCAGTCACCAAACATTAAATTATAATCCTGAGTCCGCATTCCTTTCCAAGACCCTTTTTCGTAAGGTTTTTTCCAAGAATTTTTTTGTAGGGTGCGCGTATTTTAAAGACTACCGAGTGGATGAATCTCTTTCATAGCACGCGCACAATGCGTACAAATGTCCCTTTGTCAGTCACTTAACATAAGTTCGCACTTACATTCTCAATTGTTCGTTCTTTTCCTTTCCAAGACCGCCAAACTCTAGAAGGGCGCCAAGTGACAAAAATATAATTTTCGTAATTAATCAAAGACTCCTTGCGAGCCAAGTCGTGAATATAAAACAACCATCGGACCTTCTCCTACCCTACACAAGGTGGGTCCTTTAAGATTGTACATGTTATGACTACTCCCCTTATTTTGCAGATCCACGTACCAAACTCTTACCAAAGAAGGACCTCTAAAACCTTAAAACCTTCGTGTGTAGCTAGTAAACACGAAGGAATGTGTTTTACTAGCGAAAATGAAAATTACGGAACAAACTTACCTTTTCCTTCATCATGTCAGATATCCTTGCCAAACAATAATAACAAGTAAAAGAACACCAACGTTTTTCCAAACCGACGTTTCAGCTCATCGAGCATTCGTAAACACAACAGCCGTAATGGCGGACTTGGTTTACCCCCATTTCAGACTCCATGTATGCTATTACCGAAGTGTAACATATCCACAATTTAATATAAATTTAATTTTAAGTTTACTATGAGCGAGTGACTTTTCTCCAGTAATCGCAATAAGTCGTATTCACGACTTAAAAACCTTCGAATTGATTTTCACTTGTTTGTGTGTTTTCTATTTTGAAGACTACCGAAGGTACGTATGAATCTCTTTCATAGCACACGCGCAATGCCTAAAATTGTTCCTTTGTCAGTCACCAAACGTTAAATTCTGTATTTTAGTAAGAACATTAAAAACACTGCATTGTTGTGTTATTATTTCAGCATGGCCTTATCTGTGTTTCTTCATATTAAAGGGGTTATGTCGCGAGGTGTCACGCAAGCTACAATCTTGAAAAACGTCCGGCGGCTCTTTTTCTTAGTTTACGCCATCATCGTCGAATCCATTCAATCCTGCAGTGCTGTGTTTACCAAATGGTCTCAGATTTTTCACATATGTAAATAATCTCTTTGGTTTGGTTTTTTACTCGGTTATTTTTCCGATTCTGAAATCGTACGACTAAATATCTCAAAATGTACGACTAGCAATAGAAATTAGTTCACCATAGAATGCCATGGACGAAGGTTCTTCTTCTCTGTTGGCTAAATATAGTATACTTCAGCATATTAACATCGCTTTGTACTTCTTTACCGCCACAGACAAACCTAACATTTTTCTGATTTTGTTTCGCTTGAGTAAAGAGCGATGAAATTGTTGGACTTAATCAAAACAAGCAATAGCTCTTGTATACGTGACCATTGGTTCCGTCTCGAGTCCCGTTTCGTATCAGCGAACAAAATAATTTTGACAAATAAAAGTGTAAATTAAAGTTACTAAAATTAGGCGAAACCTCGCGACATAGCCCCTTTAATACAAACACAACCGTACACAATCCGCGGATTGCGTTCGATTGAAATACCGTTCGATTGGTAGTCGAGTGCGATCATGCCCAAAATTTAGCATTACATGTTGGCAGAATGTGAAAAAAGCTGTCATATGAACCACTAATGTTGTATGCAAATTTGATACGCATCAAAATTAAAGTGTTTGTGGATATAAAAAACATACAGATCAAGTACATGCAGAAGCCGTATTAGAATGTTAGCACGCTCGTCTTTTCGTTTAATTGTCAAGGTTTATCGATATCTTTGTACCGTAGCTAGATAAGCACGAATACTAAAATAAAAACCCATGACGCGAAATGAAATAAGACCCCAATTTACCTGATTTGTTACACTGTAAACACAAGTATGATATGCAAATTTTCATCTTTACATTTGATTCGAACAAACGCACAAGTTTCAGAAGTTTACGCGGCCGGTAAACAGATTTCTGAACTGACACAATATTTTATTATCGAAGCAAAGTTGACGATTTTCTCGCCCGACTATTTCTAAAAGTTTTGCTATCTGCAGCACGCGTTCAGACTGTTCCCAAAATGACCAAGCTTTTGCTTACAATTACCTTGGTATAGCTGCGGAAGCACCTGCTATATTTCGTCAGGCTTTGCTACGTGGCGCGAAATTTCGCCCGCTGTTATGGCGAAATGTCGCCGACATTTCGGCGATATTTCGTTTGAGTTAGCGAAGTGTTGCCGACATTTCGGCGAAATATCTTTCCGAAATTTCGGCTAAAGTTCGGCGATATTTCGCCAGAACAATAGGCGAACTTCGGCGAAGTTCGTTTTCATGATTTGTTCACAATACCGTGTATTAAAATTTCACCTGAGGTTCGAAGTGTGCGTCGATGGCGCATTGGTTTGATGTTATTTTTGAAAACCAATGCCATTACTTTCCAGAAGGTCACTTGTTCGAGACCCGTGTAAGTGAATTCCTTTTTGTCTTTTCTGTTTCTTTGCTGTATTTCTTTCTTTTTTTTCTTTTTACCTTTCTGTTTTCTTTCGACATTGACGTGGACAAAAATATAACTTAAATTTTCCAGATGATAAGCCCAAATCTAATTTCACGAATTTGCCGCCGTTTCGGAGAAACCAGCCATTCCCAAGTAAATTCTGTAAAAGAAACATATTTTCTGAAGAACTTTGGTCCACCTATTTACATGTGTCGGAAATCTTTCAAGAATTTGGCATAATACAATAGGTACTATTGTCATTCAATTGGATGCAAATAAGTTTAGCCGAAACAGCTCGTCGTGGATTTTTTTCCAGTCCGCGGGAAAAATCAATACAGGCGAATGTATGCAAAAAATAAAACTTATTGCGTGATTCCTGTTGTTTTTATCTACGGTCCTCAAAAGTGATCAGTCTTTCCCGGTTTATTTTAAATTAAATTGGTGGTTGAAATCAGGTTCCTGTACAAACACGTGCAATTCTGCGTCATGGGACCATGTTTTGCCAGTTCAAACACGGGACATATTTTTTTGTATAGAAATAAGCCACTTGGGACACAAAATATATAAAAGAATGCGATTAAATATTATCTGAACGGTTCCAACTTGTAATAATATTAATAATAATATTATATAAAATTCATTGTAATAATAATATTAATAATAATATTATTATTAAAATGTAAAAGTTATTTAGCGAAAGTAAGTGCCGTAAGAGTATTGCATCAGAACTTTTTATAAAGGATAGAAAATATCTAAATAATGCTTATTTCTTCTGAAGCTTTGGTTATAATTTTGAGCTGTGAAGTTTTCTAAGATTCTAAATAACAAGAATGAAGCTGAATTTTCGTGTCTTTGTTTCGTAGGAACGATTTCTTTTTTTTCTGCTCACCGAGCATTTTATTGGCTTCTATTTTGAACACGGAAAGTCCTTTCCTAAATCCAATTGCATGGTTATTTGCCAATAATTTTGGCAACTTAATGCTTTTATTTTGCGCACCGTTTATGCCGATTCGTTTGTAAAGGGACATATAGCTACATTAAGCTATATGTGTTTAAACGAAATGAAATACTCATTTAACTAATCACTAATAAACGTTTCCATGCATGTGTGAACCTCCTGTCAGCCAGTACAGTATAACACAACCGCAAGCACTGCCCTATCTACATGCACCCCCATCAACAGAGCCAATGTTATGGAACCTAAGCCTAGTTACACCTTACATGTATCCTAGAGGAGTGTTGTACCAGACGTGTTAAACATTTTTTAGTTTATTTCATTACTAAAAGACTTGTGCTGAAACGGACACCCTGCTTAAATAAAGATGTCTTAACTTGAATTGTAATCTTCGTGTTAAAAATCAACAACAACAACAATTATGTTTCGTGTATTTCAAGCATTCAATAGTTTGAATGTCTCCACAATTATCCTAAGATAGGGAGCGTAAGAAAATAATTGAACTTTGAGCATGGACAGAAAAGAACTGTTCAGTTTACTGTTTAACTGGGCCTAATCAACACACTCCGGTATTCCAAACTGTACAGGAATCGGTAAAGAAAATGCACTTTTAAAGATATTTCTATGATATGTTTCCTCTGTCAATTTCTTTTAAGACACGGGAGACGTAAGGTAGAGGTTGTATTCAGTTTAATCCTTGTAAAGTAGAGATATTCGCATTTCAGTGAATTTGCTGTGAGGGCCAATCAGTCAAACGTTCATGGCTGTGAGGGCCTGTGTTGTAAGTAACGTAACGAAAAACCATGTGTTCGAGAAAGCAATCGGAAAATGGGGTATTATAAACAGATTTTACGGCATGGACTTCATAAAATACACGCCATCTTCCTCGTCATCGGTACCATAAAAACTGCTTCAATCACTTTTCGTGCCTTAAAGAACTGGAGATCGTGTCGTGCATGTCGTGGCACCACAGAAGACATTACTTACAGCGTGCCGTATTCACTTCTGAATAGAACCACCTGGCTTTTTCGACTCATGAAACAACTTGAGGTCCTTGAGTTTTGCCGAATCTACTAATTCCTGCAGAAATACTAACTCAAGTTGATATTGGTAATGAAAGGCAATGCAAAATTGTTAAAGATCCGGGAGTATTTTCATTATTTAGACTACGGAGTCTACGATATTCATCTACATGTACTCGGCCTCAAAATTTAATTTTAAGGTGGTTCGATACAGTTTTCTGGAGACCATACCAACATTTTTCAATCGGCTTTTAAGCGGCCTTCCCCAAGTCAGATCAACGTGAAATTTTCACCACTAACTGGTTTTGAATTGAAGTTTGGCAAGATATATTTTCTGGTAAATTCGATATCACCATGACGACGATAAACAAGAAACTAAGAAATCAGTAAAAGTGAAATTTAGCGCGTTTAAGATTTCGCATTGAAAATCCCACATAGGCATCTTAAAATATGGTATATGGCATATATATATTTTGCAAGAATAAAAAAATTCTGTATGTTTCAATTGAAATAAATCGCAATAACTTTCCAAACCTTACTATTTGTGTACTGGTATTAAATTGATCGGAAGATTAACACTGGATTTGTGAAATTACTGAATGATAATGTCAAAAAGTAGCTTGATGTTATGTTTGTAAACCTTGAAAGTTTTGTTTACTTTCTCTTTTGCGATCTTAAGAACTACCTTTTTTCCTAACATCGCTTCATGTGCAATTTTTGGGTAATTTTCGATTTTAATGGCTTTTGCAAAAATCTGAGAAACGGCTAGATGGATTTTTTTAAAACATTCACTGTGCATGCTTACCGATGTGCAAATTATTATCTGAAACTTTCATTGGCACTGATTCACTGGAACGCCTTTAAATTTAAAGATGAAGACGACGTACGAACCGGCCGAAAAAATGGCGTTACAAATTTACTTTTTTTAAAGTTATGCTTAATAATGATTTCAAATCAATGCGCACCGCATTCCTCCGTGATTTATACTTTCGTTGTGATCTGCTGTGCATCTATTATTATCTATATTCGAGCATGGTTGTACCTTATTACTCTCCTTGCTACTTTCCGGATTCCCTTAAGTCTCTTTTTAGGATTATTTTGGGCAATAAATGCCCTTTTGCGTTTTGAAAACGTTTTTACAGCAGACGTTTTGAACGCAAAAGAAAACAGATGGAAAGAAATTTGCATCAACGAGCGTACATTGCAATGTTTCAATCACGGAAGAATGCGGTGCGCATTGATTTGAAGTCATTATTAAGCATACCGTATTTCCTCGAATAAACGCCGCGGCGTTTATTAAATTTTTCATGATTTGGGTGCGGCGTTTATTCGAGGGCGGCGTTTATTTAAAATGATGTTTATTTTGTTAAGCAATCAACCGTAACTTTACTTAAAAAGTAGAAAAAAGATACAGTTCTTTGTCTGGCTGTACCGATCAAACTTTACAGCACCCAGGGGTGCGGCGTTTATTCGAGGGCGGCGTTTATTCGAGGAAATACGGTAACTTTAAAAAAAGTAAATTTGTAACGCCATTTTTTCGGCCGGTTCGTACGTCGTCTTCATCTTTAAATTTAAAGGCGTTCCAGTGAATCAATGCCAATGAAACTTTCAGATAATATTTTGCACATCCGTAAGCATGCACAGTGAATGTTTTAAAAAAATCCATCTAGCCGTTTCTTAGAGTTTTGCAAAAGCCATTAAAATCGGAAATTACCCAAAAATTGCACATGAAGCGATGTTAGGAAAAAAGGTAGTTCTCAAGATCGCAAAAGACAGTAAACAAAACTTTCAAAGTTTACAAACATAACATCAAGCTACTTTCTGACATTATCATTAAGTAATTTCACAAAACCAGTGTTAATATCTCAATCAATTTAATACCAGTACACAAATAGTAAGGTTTGGAAAGTTATTGCGATTTATTTCAATTGAAACATACAGAATTTTTTTATTCTTGCAAAATATATATATGCCATATACCATATTTTAAGATGCCTATGTGGGATTTTCAATGCGAAATCTTAAACGCGCTAAATTTCACTTTTACTGATTTCTTAGTTTCTTGTTTATCGTCGTCATGGTGATATCGAATTTACCAGAAAATATATCTTGCCAAACTTCAATTCAAAACCAGTTAGTGGTGAAAATTTCACTTTGATCTGACTTGGAGAAGGCCGCTTAAAAGCCGATTGAAAAATGTTGGTATGGTCTCCAGAAAACTGTATCGAGCCACCTTAAAAAGAAATTTTCAATGGAACTAACAGTGGTATCTGAAGTTAACAACAGCAGCGGCAGATTGGGAACAATTTAAGAGGAGAAGTTTGGAAGAATCAAACAAAATCGCAAATCTTCGGCAAAGCTGAAAAAAAAAATCAAATTTGCTCCTCTTTTCCATAAAGATAGCCTATAGCAAATATAAGAATGCCATGTAGTTTTTTCCTTGAAATATCTTGTTTCCGAGGAAAACGAAGAAAGTCGTTATCGACTCAGAACACAATTTGGCGATCCCAAACACTTGCAAACAGGGTTGAATAAGTCATGATTCACTCGACTCGCGTATCAAAACTACTGCGCTAGAAACAGCTGTCATGGTTCCAATTTGTTGTATAACTTGTCGTAGTCTAAACACCGTGAAGTTTATCATGAACAGTGAATCCCGTAGGCACGATTAAAAACGCTTTACTTTTCGCTGAATTCTTCGTAGCTTTCTTTGCACTTTCTTACCCTTTATACTGTTGATACAATTTCCCCCACCCCCATATTTCCGGCGGAAAACTGTAAATGAGCTGACGACAAGAAAGCGAACTATTTCAAGCATGTGTTCCCAGTTTTCCATCCTTGCATAATCGTGAACCGTTTTGAGACTATATGCAAATTACGTCTCAAATGTGCATATCAGGCTGAGCAAGCGTTCGTGACAGTCGACAGTTTATCACTGTTCATGAACAGACGGCAAAATGAAACACTTTGGACATTCATTTTGTTTTTGTTGTTGGTCACGCATACACAAGATGGCGTGATTTTATGTCTTTCGTTCACGATTTTCAACAAATTCATAAAAATCATAAATTCATTCCCCCAAACAAAACTTTACATATTTTAAAAGAACGTCAACTCTAGTATTGTAAGAGTACATTTTAAGGTCATTTTTGCCCGAGAAAAATACACACACATAAGCACACATAATAATTAGGTAGACTAATAAATTTGATGAAAGTTTGATCAAATTAATATAAAGTTAACAATCGAGTGATGGAGTGCATTGCAAGAACTCGTTCTTTGCGCACTCTGCTAGGCTTTTAAACTTACAACTGTTTGTTATACTTTTAATCGAGTAATGTAATATTGCTTTGTTTGAATAATCATAATTTAAAAAACCTGTGCCCCTTTCGTACCACGTGAACTTAAATTCTAGACTGCTCGATTTCTTCTCACTTCCATTTATTTTCGTTTTGTCTTTTCTAGAAAAGACTGTCATGACCAACATAGACAAGGTTGTACAAGGCATCACTATTGGAATACTGATTGCCGCTTTCCTTCTCAGCATCAATCGTGTTCTAAAGGCCATCCAGTTAATTAAAGAATGCTTGATTCTCCTTAACACTAAAGCTCTGGAAAAAGAAACCGCATTCGTCAGATCAACTTCCAAAGTGCTATATTCCCTGTTGTTCAAAGGGTACCATCTTATTAACAATCATACAAATGCGATAAAATGCGGCAGAACGCTTCTGGCCTTCTTGCGCGACAGTGGCCAAACTGCCGAAGAAGGACAAGTGACCTTCCAACTAGCGGAATTGTATGATCGTCATGCAAAATATAACGAAGCAAAAGAACTTTATTCGAATGCACTTAGCATCATGATAGCAACTGGAAAAAGGAATGGGGAAGCCTCGTGTTATGCAAACCTAGGATCGGTGTTTCATTCTCTCGGTGAATATGCCAAGGCTAAAGAACAGCTCGAAAAAGCACTTAAGATCAGCAAAGAAATTGGCGACGTCAATGGAGAAGCCTCGTGTTATGCAAACCTAGGAACGGTGTTTCATTCTCTCGGTGAATATGCCAAGGCTAAAGAACAGCTCGAAAAAGCACTTAAGATCAGCAAAGAAATTGGCGACATCAATGGAGAAGCTTCGTGTTATGCAAACCTAGGAACGGTGCTTCAGTCTCTCGGTGAATATTCCAAGGCTAAAGAACTACTCAAAAAAGCACTTGCGATCAAAAAAGAAATTGGCAACATACATGGACAAGTCTCATGTTATGCAAACCTAAGATCGGTGTTTGAGTCTCTCGGTGAATATGCCAAGACTAAAGAACATCTCGAAAAAGCACTTAAGATCAGCAAAGAAATTGGCGACATAAATGGAGAAGCCTCCTGTTTTGCAAACCTAGGAATGCTGTTTCAGTCTCTCGGTGAATATGCCAAGGCTAAAGAACATCTCGAAAAAGCACTTACGATCAGAAAAGAAATTGGCGACGTCAATGGAGAAGCCTCGTGTTATGCAAACCTAGGAACGGTGTTTCATTCTCTCGGTGAATATGCCAAGGCTAAAGAACATCTCGAAAAAGCACTTGCGATCAAAAAAGAAATTGGCAACATACATGGACAAGTCTCATGTTATGCAAACCTAGGATCGGTGTTTCAGTCTCTCGGTGAATATGCCAAGGCTAAAGAACATCTCGAAAAAGCACTTACGATCAGCAAAGAAATTGGCGACATCAATGGAGAAGCTTCGTGTTATGCAAACCTAGGAACGGTGCTTCAGTCTCTCGGTGAATATTCCAAGGCTAAAGAACTACTTAAAAAAGCACTTGCGATCAAAAAAGAAATTGGCAACATACATGGACAAGTCTCATGTTATGCAAACCTAGGATCGGTGTTTCAGTCTCTCGGTGAATATGCCAAGGCTAAAGAACATCTCGAAAAAGCACTTAAGATCAGCAAAGAAATTGGCGACATCAATGGAGAAGCCTCGTGTTTTGCAAACCTAGGAAGGGTGTTTCAGTCTCTCGGTGAATATGCCAAGGCTAAAGAACATCTCGAAAAAGCACTTACGATCAGAAAAGAAATTGGCGACATACATGGAGAAGCCTCGTGTTTTGCAAACCTAGGAACGGTGTTTCAGTCTCTCGGTGAATATGCCAAGGCTAAAGAACATCTCGAAAAAGCACTTGCGATCAAAAAAGAAATTGGCAACATACATGGACAAGTCTCATGTTATGCAAACCTAGGATCGGTGTTTCAGTCTCTCGGTGAATATGCCAAGGCTAAAGAACATCTCGAAAAAGCACTTAAGATCACCAAAGAAATTGGCGACATCAATGGAGAAGCTTCGTGTTATGCAAACCTAGGAACGGTGCTTCAGTCTCTCGGTGAATATTCCAAGGCTAAAGAACTACTCAAAAAAGCACTTGCGATCAAAAAAGCAATTGGCAACATACATGGACAAGTCTCATGTTATGCAAACCTAGGATCGGTGTTTCAGTCTCTCGGTGAATATGCCAAGGCTAAAGAACATCTCGAAAAAGCACTTAAGATCACCAAAGAAATTGGCGACATCAATGGAGAAGCCTCGTATTTTGCAAACCTAGGAACGGTGTTTCAGTCTCTCGGTGAATATGCCAAGGCTAAAGAACATCTCGAAAAAGCACTTAAGATCACCAAAGAAATTGGCGACATCAATGGAGAAGCCTCGTGTTATGCAAACCTAGGAACGGTGCTTCAGTCTCTCGGTGAATATTCCAAGGCTAAAGAACTACTCAAAAAAGCACTTGCGATCAAAAAAGAAATTGGCAACATACATGGACAAGTCTCATGTTATGCAAACCTAGGATCGGTGTTTCAGTCTCTCGGTGAATATGCCAAGGCTAAAGAACATCTCGAAAAAGCACTTAAGATCACCAAAGAAATTGGCGACATAAATGGAGAAGCCTCCTGTTTTGCAAAGCTAGGAACGGTGTTTCAGTCTCTCGGTGAATATGCCAAGGCTAAAGAACAGCTCGAAAAAGCACTTAAGATCACCAAAGAAATTGGCGACATCAATGGAGAAGCCTCGTGTTATGCAAACCTAGGAACGGTGCTTCAGTCTCTCGGTGAATATTCCAAGGCTAAAGAACTACTCAAAAAAGCACTTGCGATCAAAAAAGCAATTGGCAACATACATGGACAAGTCTCATGTTATGCAAACCTAGGATCGGTGTTTCAGTCTCTCGGTGAATATGCCAAGGCTAAAGAACATCTCGAAAAAGCACTTAAGATCAGCAAAGAAATTGGCGACATCAATGGAGAAGCCTCGTATTTTGCAAACCTAGGAACGGTGTTTCAGTCTCTCGGTGAATATGCCAAGGCTAAAGAACATCTCGAAAAAGCACTTAAGATCACCAAAGAAATTGGCGACATCAATGGAGAAGCC
The DNA here is from genome assembly GCA_022457155.1 of Cladopsammia gracilis. Classification (NCBI taxonomy): domain Eukaryota; kingdom Metazoa; phylum Cnidaria; class Anthozoa; order Scleractinia; family Dendrophylliidae; genus Cladopsammia; species Cladopsammia gracilis. The sequence continues at coordinate 2,012,880 of JAJGOT010000043.1, forward strand.
TCGTGTTATGCAAACCTAGGAACGGTGCTTCAGTCTCTCGGTGAATATTCCAAGGCTAAAGAACTACTCAAAAAAGCACTTGCGATCAAAAAAGAAATTGGCAACATACATGGACAAGTCTCATGTTATGCAAACCTAGGATCGGTGTTTCAGTCTCTCGGTGAATATGCCAAGGCTAAAGAACATCTCGAAAAAGCACTTAAGATCACCAAAGAAATTGGCGACATAAATGGAGAAGCCTCCTGTTTTGCAAAGCTAGGAACGGTGTTTCAGTCTCTCGGTGAATATGCCAAGGCTAAAGAACAGCTCGAAAAAGCACTTAAGATCACCAAAGAAATTGGCGACATCAATGGAGAAGCCTCGTGTTATGCAAACCTAGGAACGGTGCTTCAGTCTCTCGGTGAATATTCCAAGACTAAAGAACTACTCAAAAAAGCACTTGCGATCAAAAAAGAAATTGGCAACATACATGGACAAGTCTCATGTTATGCAAACCTAGGATCGGTGTTTCAGTCTCTCGGTGAATATGCCAAGGCTAAAGAACATCTCGAAAAAGCACTTAAGATCACCAAAGAAATTGGCGACATAAATGGAGAAGCCTCCTGTTTTGCAAAGCTAGGAACGGTGTTTCAGTCTCTCGGTGAATATGCCAAGGCTAAAGAACATCTCGAAAAAGCACTTAAGATCAGCAAAGAAATTGGCGACGTCAATGGAGAAGCCTCGTGTTATGCAAACCTAGGAACGGTGTTTCAGTCTCTCGGTGAATATGCCAAGGCTAAAGAACATCTCGAAAAAGCACTTAAGATCAGCAAAGAAATTGGCGACATAAATGGAGAAGCCTCCTGTTTTGCAAACCTAGGAACGGTGTTTCAGTCTCTCGGTGAATATGCCAAGGCTAAAGAACATCTCGAAAAAGCACTTGCGATCAGAAAAGAAATTGGCGACATTAAAGCTGAGGTAACAAACCATGCTAACCTTTCATCTGTAATGCTGTTGCATGGAAACATACATGAAGCGAAATCCCATCTCTTTGACAGCATTCATAAAAGTGAGGAGGTCCGCTATTTGCTGAAAAATAATGACCAATTGAAGATATCGTTCTTTGACAACTTCGTTAATTGCTACCGGTTGCTGACTGCATTGTTCTTGTCAACTGGGAAGCCTAATGAAGCTCTCTACACTGTAGAGCTTGGACGAGCTAGAGCGCTGGCAGACTTAATGTCAACTCGGTACTCTTTGAAGAAAGAAATATCAATTAATCCACAAACATGGGTTGGTATTGAAAGAATCATGGATAAAGAAAGTAACTGTTCTTGCCTATACATTTCATATTATAAAGATGCTATATTTTTGTGGATTGTTAAAGCGGACAAACCAATACTTTTTCGGCAAATAAACGTTAATGACTGTTTTGTTAACAAGGGAAAGGATATGCAGGTAGAGGAAGTTTTTGGAAACGAAACCAGCGGAAAGTTTCATTTTCCACTTCGAGCGCAATGCGAAGATCGATCATGGTTTTCTTCAAGCGTTACCCACCCATCGCGTAAATCATCTGAGGGAGATACCGTCGAAGCTTTTCGCGTGGTAGAAGAAGAGGAAGACGAGAATCAGCAACCCGACCCTACTCTTGCTGAGTGTTACAAAATGATCATCGCTCCTGTGGCTGACTCACTTGATGAAGCCGAAATCATTATTATTCCTGATCGTTCTTTGTTCAAAGTTCCATTCGCAGCGTTAGAGGATGAAAGTGGAAAGTTTTTATCCGAGAATTTCAGGATCCGCATTGTTCCTTCTTTGACGACTCTCAAACTCATACAGGACAGTCCAGCAGACTATCACAGTCAGACTGGAGCACTGATAGTGGGAGATCCTAATGTTGGTAGCGTGTTTTACAAGGGACGCTGTGAGAAACCAATACCATTGCCCCATGCAAGAGAGGAAGCAGAGATGATTGGAGGACTGCTCGGAGTTCAGCCTTTGCTAGGAAAGCAAGCAACCAAGCAGGAAGTTCTTCAAAGGATTCATTCAGTGAGTCTAATACATTTCGCCGCTTATGGTGATGCCGAAAGAGGAGGAATTGTTCTTTCTCCTCAAAGAGCCACCGATAGCAGGTTTCCACAAGAAGAAGACTACTTGCTGACAATGACTGACATTTCACAAGTTCGATTGCGAGCCAAACTGGTAGTTCTTAGCTGTAGTCACAGTGCAAATGGGCATATCAGAGCCGAGGGAGTTGTTGGAATCGCCCGCGCTTTCTTAGGATCCGGTGCACGCTCAGTGTTGGTGGCCCTGTGGACCTTAGAAGACCTTGCAACAAAGCATTTTATGATTCGTTTTTACGAGCACCTTGTTCGAGGAGAAAGTACCACTGAATCTCTTCACCAGGCCATGAAGTGGATGAGAGATAACAGCTTTTCTAAAGTGGAACAATGGGCGCCATTTATGCTGATTGGAGATAACGTGACATTTGATTTTCATAAGTTAAGGTTAGTAGAAATTGTTTAATACTACTGGGTGTATAAATGCGTAGTGTTTAGTAATAATAGTAATAATAACTAGAGGCTACAAGTAGCTTATACTCGTGCGCTTGCGTAAGAAAATTTCATGGTTTATTTTAAACGAGTCACGCACCTCTGCCCCCTCAACAAATTTTGCGTGACATACACAAGAACACGCTGAGACACGTTTTCTGTACTCGCTGTGAATATTTAATTTATGGATTCCCGATCAAATCTACACTCGTCTAATATTTCCCAAACCGTGACTTCTTTCTGTTACATTTGAAAAGACTACTTTGAAAAACAATGAAATCAGTAAATGCCTGTGCTATTTTTCAATTTTAGTAATTCTCAAAAACAGTATACGCAACCGTCTGTTGACTCTGTTAGCTAAAATAACTAGTATGACTACTGCGAATAAAATACACCAGTTGTGTATCGAAAATGGCCTGAGAAACTGATTTGAAATCAAAATTGAAAATAATACACAGAAATCTTTGATAAGACGACACGTGTGAAGTTAGAACTATAAAATTCAAGTCTTGTTTTGTTTACATAATATCGTGGATATCAATTACTCGTCTATTACTTCCCAAACCATGAATTATTTCTGTTACATTTGAAAAACTACTTTTTAAAGCAATGAAATCATTAAAAATAGACATTAATATGGCACGCATTCCACAGTCCATAATCCACATAAGTCCAGTCTTCCCTTTCCCCTTACGAATTTTCCGTGACACACATTGCACTATCAGAGAGACGTACTCAGATCAAATCCACACTCGTCTAATACTTCCCAAACCGTGAATTATTTCTGTTACATTTCAAAAACTACTTTTAAAAGCAATGAAATCATTAAAAAGACATAAATGTGACACGCATTCCACAGTCCATAATCCACATAAGTACAGTTTCCCCTTCCCTCTAACGAATTTTGCGTGACACACATTGCACTATCAGAGAGACGTACTCAGATCAAATCCACACTTGTCTAATACTTCTCAAACCGTGAATTATTTCTGTAACATCTGAAATAGCCTGACTCCAGCGTGATTTCTCAGTCTTTGAACGAATCAACGCGAATCAAGGAACGATAATAAACGGGGCAATGCGCAAAACAATTAGAGCGAAAACAGACTTGAAAAAACAACATCTCCTCAGTCTAGAATAATTAGTGTGAACAATTTTCGAATAAGAAACAGGTTGAGTATGAAAAGTAGCCTGAAAAACTAACTTGAAAGTAACAATGTCAAAAAATTACGCAGACATTATGGATTTTTCGACGCAAGGGAAATTAGCACTGCGAAATGAAAATCTGGTTTTGTTTACAAAAGATCGCTTTTCAGACCAATTCTTAAATAAAACAAACACAGGAAAAAGGCAAAGGACAACGAATTGTTTCAGTTAAAAGTGTTATTTAAATATCTATAAGTTTAGGCTCATGGGCAAAACGCGTTAAATTATCGCATCGTGGAAACTGTCGGCCATGCAAGCAAATTTGTTTAGTACATGTCGAAGAATTTCTCGCACAATTTCTCGACCGAATGTGGCCGAGTTTTCTTATTATTTCTCAAAAATCACTGATAACAGACAAAAAAAAACAGTCTATGAAATGTTTCTTACAAAGCAAATGGACGTTGAAAAATGTTATTTTCTTTACTGTAGTTTTCCTGGAATGCTTGAAAATTCTTAGAAAAGTCTGTCGCTTCGCGCTTCGAGTATGAATTCTGAAGGAAGACATGTCCTTACTTTGTGATAAATGGATGCCGATCCTCAAAGGAAGATTCCATCGCTTTCAGCTCTCTAACTGCCACTTCAAAGGCATGCAAATCTTCTTAAGGACTTTTTCTTTCCATTTCGAAGTCTTGAAAGGCGTGTTTACATTTTGGTAATGGAAAATGAACGTCTGTAAGACTAAAGTGTGGAGTACAGAACAAACATATTTGTTAATCTGGTAGTCTACTCCGAGTGACAAACCGGTTCTCTCAACTCCCCCCTAAAAGCGAAACATGTGTGCAGTAGACGAATTCTGATTGGTTTAACCTTCCTGAAGCCTTTTATAACAATAGGGGACAAAAATAACTTTCTAGGGGAGGTAGGGGCGAGTTCGCGTACACTAAATCGTGACACAAATATTAATAATAAAAAGAAAAACGGAGGGCGAATTTTAACTCATGCCGCTCTGCCAATGAGTAATGATTGTGGCAATAACAAAATTCTCGATTGCGATTGGTCATCCGCGCGCCTATTTCTTACGCAATTGGCGCGCGGTCACCTGGGTGTCCAATAACAGCTATCCAATTACAACTTTTTGTAGTTGGTTAGCTATAATTGGACTCCTACGTTCCGCTCGCGTCAATCAGGTGCACTTAAATAGAAAATATTCTTGATGCTTTGAGTACAAAAAGGTCCACATAGACTATTTAATCTCGAATTTTGTTGTTAATGCGCTTCATTAGTATTTTAATTTCGTGTCGTATAATTTAATGGTAATCGTGGTCGTAATGTCAAAGCGTCCTGGCGCCATTTGTAATTGCTCGCCCAATTACTCCCTTAATCAAAACTATAACAAAATTCTCGAATCTGATTGGTTATCAGCAGGCCCGATTAGAGCATTAATTGGACAGCTTACGCGTCATGCTTGTTATTGGACGATGTAATTGGACGATACGCGTCATTTGCGCGCGCTATCCTTTTTCCGTGCTTGCATCTCGGTCAAAAACGCAGTCATTTGTTACACCAAAACGTGTAACCATTAACGTTTTATTCTCCAATTTTTGTTATAGTTATGCTTCGTGTCGTCCAATTCTGTCTGTAATCATACTCGTGATTAAACAAATTGGACTCCCGTTTTGCGGTCGTCCGATTTTGTTAATAGCGACCTTTAGATAGGACTACGAGTACGAGATTGAGTACGAGTACGAGTTTTCAAACCAAATTTGCGTGCCTCATATAATTTCTTATCACACCAATCTTATCCCTAACGTTTACTTATGTGTAAGTCAGCAACAGGAAAGAGTTACAGTTCAGGGGATACAATTATCTCCAAATTCCAAAGTCATACTCGTACTCGATTTCGTATTTGTAGTCAGATCTAAAAGTCGCTAATCACTCGTATGATTTCAGACCGAATTGGACTCCACTCAGTCCTATTACCGTTATTAATTAAAATCTACGCAGTCCAATTACTATTACTATCACTAATAATAATAATTTTCGCCCGAGGTCAAAATGTTAACCAACGGTAATTCTCGTTTTAAAAGGGGAGTAAACAATAGTACGACGTTGACTAAGATTTAGATCTCGTTTAAAGCCTCGGTCCATTCTCTCTAGAAATGTACCATAGAAACGGTCCAAAAGACCATCGCCAAGTAAGCGTTAGACAATGAATGCGAGTGTGCTATAAGATATAGGGTTCCGAGTCAGGAATGACGTATAAGTCGTCCTTGTTATAGACTTGTTATGGAAGCAGATGATAAAAACAGTATATGATTTTTACATGTTATTAAACCCACCCCCACCAACAAAAACGTCTTTTGTTATTAAGTTGCAGGTAGTCACCAAGTCTAGTGTGTGGCTGGCGAATAGGAACTTTTCTTTGCAGAAGGCATCTGCTCATACATTGAACAGTTGACCATGTGATACATAAAACACGCGATCACCAGAGTTGCAAGATTTGTTTCATCCACCGGTTAAATGTTCGTGCGCTCTCATTGGCTGTTGAGCCTTCTTGTATGTTCCTGTTCATGTATATTGTGTATTAGAGAGAGTGCAATACGATATGATTGCGCAAATTTTTTCATTGCTAGGCAAAAAAAATATTTAAAATACTAAAATAACAACTAATACAAATAATTCAAGCCAATTCTGCATTAAACGTTGCAAATACGTCACGGATTCGTTAATTTCGAGATCGGATTGCAGGTTCGAGTACTGAGGCGCATTTATTGTTGGTCCGTACCTAGATAAACTATTAACTTCACTTAAGCGCGAAATGCACTCATCCTTTGTTCAAAGGGTTTCTTTGTCTAATTAAATCGTGATGGCTAGAAACGTAAGAAATCAGTTTATAAAAGTATCAGTTTTGCATGAACAAGCATGACAGTGCCCCTTTAAACGTTTCATAATTTTGTACCTTATTGGTATATAATTTTTTGTACTTTGAATCACCTTATTTTAGATGATATATTTAGCGAATCGTTTATTAACGCTGGATGTGTCTTCTCTTAAAGCGACTAGTAGTAGTAGTAGTAGTAGTAGTAGTAGTAGTAGTAAACTTTATTTAAGTGTCAATCGTTCTAGCGTTTCACACACTAATAAAATATCATACAATATCGACTACAATATATGGCACAATAGCCATAGCGAATATTCGAGATCGTTATTCAGTTACAATGTATCTCGAAAGTGTTTTGCACATATCAAGTTGTTATATTCATTAATTATTCATTTTTGTTTTTCTTTCTTTTTGTTAGTTAGTTGTAAGCTTTTGCAATATTGTAAAATCTACAGTCATGCAAATAAAGCTAAATGTTGTTGTTGTTGTTGTTATATCAAATGCTCTCATGTAAAAAAGTTACCTTACTGTGTATTATACTGTTTTTAATCAAAAGCGCTGAGGCGCATATTGAGGTTTTCCATTTCATAATGCTGTGTTTAATAAATTACGAATAAAGTTTACATTTTTGAACAGGCGACGCGATGTTGTTGAGGGGTATGGTATTTATTGCGCAATGATTTTAAGGCCTTGGTCAAGGTCTTTAATCTGGAAAAATGGTTTCTTCTTGATAACAAAGAGATGGAAACAAAATCGAAATTTGGCCTTCAGAAAAGTCTTATTGACCTTAACATTTTTAAGTATAATAAGCTCTCCAATGGAGGGGGTCTCCCCCGGGGGGGGGGGGGACATGTTCCCTTGTTCCCATCAAAAATTGGCCTATGTTCCCTTGTTCCCATCATTTTTCCTCAATTGTTCCCTACCTTACCAATCTGATCAACCCTTCCCCCCCTCCAAAAAAAACAATTACGCGTAACCATTTGTACCACGGTCATGATCGACTATAATTGGTTCATTTTGATTGTTAATACTCCCGCGAAAAGTCCGCGCGCTGCTGCACCGATCCCTTGTTGTGTTTCTTGACCATGGTCATCCACAAATGGTCGGTAGTGGCCGGCCCCTTGTTTCTCTATTTTGCAAAGTATGACAATTGCACGCACGAGCCTTTTTTCTAAACGTTAATTTCGCACGCCAGAATCGCAGCATTACACGCTGTAGCTGCCTGTTTTTAAGCAAAACTGCAATGAGAAGGCGAGATTTGCGTCTCGCTCTTAGCGTCTCTTACTTACATAATGATGCAAACTGATAGGAGTGATAGCCTGTTAATAAAATCGTTCAAGATTCAAGAGAATTAGGCAAACAGGAGTTTCATTAAGATTTTGAACAGGAGGGCAATGAGTTTGAGCAGGTAGGCACACGATTGGAAGGGCCGAAGGGGACCTTCTCCTCTAGGGGGATCCGGGGGCATGCTTCCCCGGTAAAATTGTTAAAGTTTAGTCTCCTGGAGATGCATTTTCCTGCATTTTGAAGCACGAACTTAAGCATCTTACTGTTGCTTGAAAAACTGTATTTTGTTTGTTTAATCAACTGAATACAGATATCCGTAGTCATGGACATCAAGTTATCAAGTTCATCGTAACGGAGTACAAAAATATTGTTTAATCGACCATTCTGACCTTTTTCCGGTCGCCATAACACATGCACGTGGAACTTGTTTGCAACTCAGTGACATCATACAGCGCAGAACATGATGCAGAGCACTAAGCTGACTACTTCTACTACTACTCAACTGACCCGTAGTTGCTGCGATTGTTGTCATTCATGCGGTTTTCCTTTGAAAATTACTCTACCTCTCAGATGTTTCATCCAAATCAAAGATTCCATAAAACACAATCGAATCGAACACCTGACGAAAAGGAATTGGACTCGTAAGAAAACTAGTTTAAATTTATCTTGCTATATAACAATAACTCTTTTAAACTACTCGGCCGAACAGTAGTTCCTATGATTGTGGGTCATTCAAGATGTTTCGTTTTTTGCTCGGTTCATGTATCAGTCATTCCAGCAGTGCCATTCTCCTCCATCCCGGGCATTAGTCGGGCGAGGGGCATTTGCTCACATGTTCTCAATCCTAGGAGTTGGGCATTAGCTTACCCTCAGTGTACCCGGGGCATTTGACATCCTAGCAGTTTTCGGCCTCAAAGAATCCTGGCTCCATATCGGACGAAAATTAACTGCAACGCCCTCTAATCGGCCAGTCGAGAAAAACATTTCTCTGTTGACGTAGTTTGCCTTCAAATAACGTTTGGATGAGTCTAAATTCGACCTACTTCATTTAATTTACTATACCCGGGATACTGATCTGCACAGCTTTTATGTCTACCTCATGGGGTATTTGCCAATTCATTGTATTTTTTTCACAAAATGGTAATGCCCGGAGGTTGTCCCGGGGGGAGTGGGTCATGGGTACTGCTGGAATTGACGGATGCACGACACAGTAAAATGACTGAAAGACGACAGGGACCTACACGAGGTGTCCGTCTTATGGAGGTGTCTGTTAAGAGAGAGTTGCCGACTGCAATGATACGTATTTGAAAATATAAGACTGAGAATTTTAGCGATTTGAAGGGTTTTGCGTTGGACGCAAAACGATTTAAATCGCTAAACTTCGCCGTTTTCAGCTACAAGAAAGACAACACAACATTGCAGGTAAAAGTGTGTTTATCTTGATCTTATATGTGAATATTTATCGCAGAACATTACGGTAACCTTTTCAATATTCCCATACATTTCCTCTTAAACAGGCGATTTTTGTCGCTCTTTTCGATGCAATTTTTGTCGAGCGCAAGTTACATTTTCAAATCGTGTGTGTGAACTAGCGGCGATTTTGGTGCGATTAGGGCGCGATTTGTCGCGCAAAGTCGCAGATGTTTCGAACATGTTTAAAATGCAACTTGGCGACGGATTTTGGGAAATCGCAGCAAATATCGTACCCGAATCGCACAGAAATCGTCGCTAGTTTAGGCTTGCGAAAAGAGTTGCATAGGAGAGCGCGACAAAAATCGCATCAAAAATCGCATGTGTGTGTTTGCCGAGATCTCAGCGCGTCTGTTTAACGTAACAAAAATCATTTTTGCGATTACACGACAACTGACCAGCCCGGTTAGCCGGTATCCCGTGTAACCGGGCTGAAAATGTTCCATGTAACCGCTATACCAACGTCACATGTCATATCAAAACAATTTTTTATGTCAAAGTGTAAACGAAGAAAAAATACCAGCCACTGAAAACCTAGACTTCACAGTCCCCTACTTTTCCGTGTGTTCATTTAGCCGCCATTTTGAATGTCACGTTTAGAATATTGTTTAGACATCACGTCTTTTTTCACGTTCGACGCACTTAAAAACTATAAAACTACAAAAACTGTAAAATTATAAAAAAGTAAAAGGATGTTCTATAAAAGTCACTTCAGGCTGATATCGATTTCGATCCTACTCGGATCCTCTTCAGTCGCCATTTTGGAAATACACATATTGTTCATGTAAGTGACCTTGAAAAGTCCACGTTTCTCTCAGGCTTTATGTATGCAGTCATGAGGTATCCCACCTCGGTTAGGTAATCAAAGCACGTGGGATCTGAAAAAAGTTCCATTCATTCTTGGAGTTCATAAGTGAACCTTCGCTCACATTATTGATATTCACTCCCTCTGCTATCTGTCTCAGCATCCACTTATGAAACGTGTCATTTTTTTGTACAAAACCATGGTTAGAAAGAATAAACAGGGTCAAAAACATGTCTGTTTTAACCATGTCAGAATATCGAATAATATCAAGTCGAAGAATGCAAATCGTTGTTTCGTTTGCATGTTTGTTAAAAAACCTGCGGTTTTACACGTTTTAACAAGGTTATTTGATCAACGCTCGTCCGCATTGGAGTATTTTGTAGTGTGGTTAATCTTCGCGTAAATCATGTCGGCACTCACCATGGTTTCATCTGCGTAAAACCGTTCATTTCCAACCACGTTGAATAAAAAGTTTAAATTAGACGCAATAACACAATTCTGGTTTCACGTTAGGATATATTTCTCTACCTCTTTTCGATCACGATTATAAGATTTTCATCGGCTTAATTCGTTTAGTTATGCTTTAAAATTTCACCAACAACATTGCGCTGTAATATTGACCAATAATACACTGAGTACAACTGATGACCAAAAAGTCAGAGGGGCACAAACTTGAGGCACAAATTTTGAAACGGACTAAATACAGCACAATCGTTGTTCAATAATATGTTCAACAATGATGGATAAAATAAAACAGTAGAAATTTCCCTGTTACCCAATGCAATAGCTAACGCCTTTTTGTAGCTGTCAAACAATTTTTTAAATAGTTTAATTTAACAACCTATAATTACATCTTTGCAAGGTAAAAATACAATGTTAATGTCTAAGAATAAAAAATAAAAATAAATAAAAATAAAATAAATTTAACATCACATTTGTAGCTGTCACTTTTTCTATCACGGGGTTGCAATGGGTTCCCCCCTTGCCCCAGTCCTTGCTAACCTTTTTATTGGTTACCATGAGAGAATTTGGTTGGAACAATATACATCCTCGAACGTTTTATTTTACAGAAGATATGTAGATGACACTTTTTGTTTATTTAATAGTGAACATGGTGCCCTTTTGTTTTTTGACTATATTAATACTAGGCATTCTAATATACAATTTATCATTGGAAAGAGAGGTTAACAGCAAACTGCCATTTCTAGACATTATGATTGACAACAGTCAGTCAGCGTCGTCCCGGCCTATTACCACTGTCTATCGGAAAAAGACCTTCACAGGTCTTTTAACTAATTATCTTAGCTTTGTTCCTCGTTCCTATAAACTCGGACTAGTGAAGACATAAAAAATTGGTCCTTATTTTACGTAAGAAATGCTTCCCCTCCTGGGTGATTAATAGGGAAATTTTTACTGAGTATGTTACTAAGGTCATGGATTCCACCATTTCATGCTCTAATTCCTCTGTTGGGCCCAACAAAACACCCACACATTTCTACAAACTCCCTCACACAGGTTATTTCTCTAATGTCATTCAAAACAAGGTAAGATGGCTACTCAAACGATACTGCAACGATCTTGACATCGGTTAGATTTTGCTACAGTTAAACTTGGAGATTTGTTAAGTGCGAAGGACTCCGTTCGCGCGTTGTCTATAAATTTGTATGTCCTGGATGTAATGCAAGTGAGACCACTCGCCATATTTCTAGGCGCGTCCGTCTTGTCTTCGGACAAAAACTCACACATTTACAAACATCTGAATTCTTCGGAAACTTACGTGAAAGGTTTGCTCTGAGGAATGTTTCACCATTTTAGACTCTGCCAACACAAGTTTCCAAATCAAGTTAATTAAAGGAAGCTACGTACATTAAGTCGGGGAAAAACCGTATATCTTTCTTCATCTGTGTAACATTTTATATGATAATATGTAACACCGTTTGGTCCTTACACATTTATACAATTTATTTTATTGCAACTTCGCTGTTATTAGCTATTTGTATGTATTGCATTGATGCAACACCTATTCTTGTATTTATTAGGAAATTCAAACTATAACTTTTGTAACTGTATTACAAGTTGAAATGTGTTGTTTTATGCCTTCAAATCTTCCAACTCAGTCATAAGTTCAGTTTAGGTAAAATCAACTTCTGCTATATATGGTCATATATGAATCAGTTATTTGACTCGGATCACATCATCATGCGTTGCGACAACTGGAAGTGTAACCAAAGTGCGAGGCAGCGAGTCATAAGCGCGAGCCAGTTGTTATTTTAGAGAGGATAGTCATCCTAATATAATTTATAATAGTACTAGGCATAACCGCAAATGAAAGATTACGAAAACCTAGCCAGAAGTGACTCGATTGGTATGTTTCGCCATACGAAGCAACAAAATTTAACAAAGCGAGCCAACTGAAGCAACCCGTATTCTATTTCAGAAAGCCGGCGGCTAACGGTCGCTATCACGCCTCGCTGACTCGCTTGCTGTTCACTGAGGTCTTCACTTGAATGGTACCCGTACTCTAAATAAAAAAAAAATTTTCGTTCACGAAAAAAAAAATTCCCGTTAGTTGTTCTGCTTATTTTATTGAATGGCTGTGTTTCATCGCCTCTTGTGAACATACATACGTGAGATCAAGTTTGCCGGTTCTCTTTAATGACCCCGGTTTATATCGGGTGGGTACCATATCCTTAACCGCGTCTGCAGTTGTATAGTTGATCCAATTAGAGTTGATTTTTTAGCATGTCCACTGATATAAGCTATTTTTTCTCTTCAAAAGTTTGTGGCCTATGGTTTTGCTATTCATTTACTTTTGCAGAGTTTTTAGTGGTAAATGGGTAAATGGCGCCAAAAAAAATTCAGATCGAAGGTACCAACGACTTTTAACATGGACTCCTTAAGTGTATTCAACCTAGTGTTATAGAGTAAATAAAATATATCTAGAGTAAGACCGAATGAGATTTACTAAATGAAAAAATATATACTGAATAACTTTTCGTTTCAAAGCGTCCAAAGGAGTTAAGTGGGACGCGTCGGCCTCGCCATCACCAACCGTTACAACAGCTCTTGCGTCAGGAATGGACGACTCATGCAACAACAGTCCGGTACGAGCTTCCCGCCTAACGCGTAATCTACAGCACACTAAATTTCATTTCACAATTCATAAAGAATGTGGTTTTATTGAATTGACGCGGTGTCTTTTTAAATCGCCGTCTTTTTCTATAGTTGAAACTACCGACTGCGCGTTTGCTGACTACATAGACCTACATATGGTAGGTGGTGAAATGTGACAAAACCATCCTCTTTTTAACATGGGGTTTTTATATAGGAAGGATAGATCTAGGAGCGTTAAAATGTTGTCAAGTTGTCAAGCTATCAAGTTATCATGAAAGTTCAGTTGACTCATCACTCAAAGGAACACGCAACATCTCGGATGGAAAAGTTGGATTTCCGGAAAAATCGTGCATTTTTTAACTGGCAACTAAAAGAAAACTAACTTCTAACACGAAAGCTACTGCACGGTAAAAATGGTCAGTTTTCTATTTATCAACAACATCTTACATTTGACACGTGTACCTGTATGATACTGTAAGATAATTTGCTGGATCTTATTTATTAGTCACTTTAGTCAGCGTGTAAATTCATTCCTTTCCAGAGTGGATGATGTATCCGCGCACTCATTTGTAACATATACATTTCGTTGCTTTGTTGATTGAAAGTAACTTGACAAAGTCCTGTGTTACAGTTGCACTTATCTATGGAGCTTAACCGGTAAGCTAAGGCCGTGGTGAAATATACGAACATACTCGTAAAAGACCACAGAATGCATTCGGAATTGTTGCACCTCACTATTGTGTTTCTCCTTGCAGTGTTTCCACAAGGCAGATCGTTCCTCCTTACTGTTGAGCGATTTTGTATGCTCTTTTCCTCTGGTATACGCGCTCCTGGCTGTTTCTCCGACATATACGCTGTTACACCCGGTACATTTTATTTCATACGTCACACTTTCTCCATCGCACGGCCCTTTTCCACCTGTGTTACATACTGGGCAATCTCCTCGTTTACATTGTCGCGGTTTGAATGGATAGGACTTTTGGAGTAATCTCTTAATAGCAATACCCGCTTTCTCTACCACTTTGATCTTGAAGCGTTGTTGCTTTATCTCTTTCTGATACTTCTTCTGTAGCTGTGAGTTGGGTGTAGCTGGTACAAAAATCACTGCCTCATTTCCGCCGCTTTTGTAACAACTGGATTTCTTTCCTCTCTTTTCCTGTTCTCGTTCTTCCTTTCTCCACTCTTTGGGCCGATGAAGCGGTCTTTCTCTTTCTTGTTCAGCTTTCTCTCTCGCTCTGTAAGCTTTGAGGGCCGAGTCAACAACTTCATATCTGAATTTCTTGCTGCATCCTGAGTATTGCATTCTCAGGACCATCTCATTAACATTTTCCACTACTCGTTGCCATGGTAACAATCTGCTACAGTTAAGCAAGACCCTGAGGACTTCTTGGGTCAGCACTGTTCTTTTGATACTCCAGCTTATAGCAGATCTAGCATGTATAACCATTTTAGAGGCCATGCTCTTGGAATGAAATTCATACATGATCACCGAGGCTTTTTCGCCTTGCTTGTCTGTCTCTTTCTTTTTTGTTTCTACCCACACTTTCAAGTCGAGAATAGGTAACTTTCCGTCCTGGTGTTTAGATGGGTAATCTATTTCTAGTTGTATTGACGGATGTATGTCGCTTCCTATCTGTTTTATCAATGTCATTGTCCTCTCATCGTCACTGATTCCGTGATCCTCGGCTACGGATCTCTCATCCATGTGGGTTTTACCATCCCTGTACCTCATTCCAATTGGTGTTGCTTGTACAGCCATGTTGATATCATCCACGTACCGCTTGTTCATTTTCACAATGATGGCCATTTCACTCAACCTCCTGGCAAGCTCCTTATCCCACCAAATCATGAAGATCTGGGCCAGTACTCCTATTAACTTCAAGCCAATTGGACCACCTTTAATTTGCTTTCTGGTCTCATTATCAAATGTGAAAACATGATTTTTCATAATCACTGTCAATACGACTCTCAGTGCCTCTTTCAGCATTATACGTTTCGCACGTTCATCTGGTTGTGTGAGTGGTGGGTTCCACAGTTTTAATCGTTTCTCTTTCTGCTCTTCTTTACCACTTCCAGTAATCGTAGGTGGTCTTCCTTTTTTATAATTTTACAGTTTTTGTAGTTTTATAGTTTTTAAGTGCGTCGAACGTGAAAAAAGACGTGATGTCTAAACAATATTCTAAATGTTCCAACACGTTCTTGGCTTCGGCTCATGAAATTTCACTGAATGTCACGGCGCGATAGAAACTGGGGAGAGTACAAGAACTGCTCAGGGGGCGGGGAGCGGGGGAGGGAGGAAGCGGGAAAAATAGTCAACCTATTCCCGTCCGAATATCATTACAACTGCATTAACCATGCCAAAACGCACCACCAAACGTCACTCCCAAACCGCACTCCCAAATATCATTCCCAAACCTCATTTTTCCAAAGTGCACATAACCGAAGCCTCACTGTTGTCTCCAAGGCCACAATAATTACTTGCTATGCGCCCGACCTAGAACAACTTTACATCGTATAAACGTGAGCGATTGGTATCATATCTGTGACTTTGATAGTTTACTTGAACTTTCCCAGCGCAATCATCACCCTGTCACTAGCTCCAGTAGGAGTCTCCTTCCAGTCAGCCTAACTATGGGTTAGGCGGCTGTTGAGCCGATACCAGCAGACATTCTTCAAAGGACGGATCAAATTCCTAGTCCCATGCCAGGGAGACGTAAAATGGGAGACCCCGGGGCCAGCAAAGGGGTGACAGTCATGACCCAGCATAACCGGGGGAGTTTGTTTAGATACTCTTTTTCACAACCGTCACTCCCAGCAGCCTAGGGGTAGGTCAAGGGGAAGAGAACTATGTAAACAACATCCAACATTTCATAGTCATGATCATCAAACAGACAATTTGCTGAAAGAACCACGCCATGACAATAGCAGGCAAAACACAATTGCCTCACTGGCCATAACAACTATATCAAAAGAATTCCGTCATGACAATAACAGGCAAATTACATTATTCACTGGCCATATAACCTTTCACAGTCATGATCATCAAACAGACAACTTGCTGAAAGAATCACGCCATGACAATAGCAAGCAAATCACAATTGCCTCACTGGCCATAACAACTCCAGGTGTAACAACTCTATCCAAACAATTCCGTCATGACAATAACAAGTAAATTACATTATTCACTGGTCATACAACATTTCACAGTCATGATCATCAAACAGACAACTTGCTGCGAGGGTCACGCCATGAAAATAGCAGGCATAGCAGGCAAAACATAACAATTCATGACAATATTAACTCAAAAAGCGCATTCGTAGTCCTCCACCAAGCATTCGTGCCTGGACGATTCATCCCATAAAATGCACCGGCGAAACCTTGCCCACAGTTCATCAATGTAAATTCAAATAAGCATTCGTAGTCCTCGACCAAGTTTTTCCACCTGGGCGATTCATTCTACAAAATGCACACCGGCGAAAAACTCGCCCACAGTTCATGACAATCTGAACTCAGAAACGTATTGATTTCGTAGTCCTCGGCCAAACATTCCTGCCTGGACGATTCATCCCACAAAATGCCCCGGCGAAACCTCGCCCACAGTTCACGACAATGTGAATTCAAATAAGCATTCGTAGTCCTTGACCAAGCCTTTCTACATGGACGATTCATCCTACAAAATGCACACCGGCAAAAATCTCGCCCACAGTTCATAACAATTCGAACTCAAATAAGCATTCAAAATCAAAAACCGTGAAGCCTCGATCGCCCTTATCCACAAGAATGCGGACTATAAAACGCATGTTCGCGGAAAATTAAACCCGCGAGAAAATCCACGCCCACATTAAATAGCAAACCTCGATAACATACTAAAACAAGAATATTCACCCCAAGTTCTCTGTCTTGTACATCAGCATTCTGAAGCGCAGCTTGTAGAACACCTGGTCCTGTTTGCTGAACTTGCGGTGCCTCGGGAACATTTTGCGGAGCATTCTGACCGTCTGCTTGAGCAGGATTCTGACCGTCACCTCAAGTTTCTCCTCGGCCGTCAATTGACGAGCTTGTTGTCCCGCCTGTGGTCCGGGCGCATTATTTCCCGACGCTGGCTCTGAAACGACAGGTCTTGGCACGTCTTGGGGCATTTGAACTTCACCGTCTGGTCGAGGCAGCTCAGCGCTGGTGTTCAGATAACGAGAGACACTTTGATGTTGACGGAGCCGCTGCACTTGAAGGAATGACAATTTATTCACATTTTGTTGGTCTTATATGCTCTGCTTATAATTTAGCAGTGCGAATAGGTTAGGGTTAGGGTTTTTCGCTCCCCACCCCTCACGCTGTAACCCCCAACGCACGTCCCAGCCGGATTTTTGCACTCTCCCCAGCTTTCACTCGCCATGAAAAACAAAAATGGCGGCTGACTCGAACTTGCGATCAATCTCGACTGATTACACGGAAAAAATAGGGGACTGCGAACAGTCGACTGAAAACCCAGACACTAAAAAAAAGGCCTGAAAAAAAAACCTCCCAAAAAAAGTTAAGAGGGGGTGCACCAGGATGTTGCAGAATGTTTCCGGTTTAATCGACGGCCAGAAGACGTCACCTCATACCAGCCGTTGTTCAAATGATCAAAACATCATAAATGAAAGATTTGTAAACAAACTTGTCGTATAAGAGAGAAGATCGATAAGCAAAGTTTATTATGTAAAGCCATAAACGTTTAAAAACTAGGATCAATGGCGCAGATTAAGGATTCTAAATAACAGGAGGCGAGACGAAGATGTCAAAAATTGAGGTTTCATATCATACGTACGATACCTCAATTGATGCGTGGAATGTGGTAGACAGTTTGAACGCCCGCTCGCCATTTAAAAAATGGAGAAAGCCCTGGCGACGAGGCTGTAGGAAGGTGACGTCATTGCCCAATTTAGGCCATTGTATGTGGGCCTAAATGCTCTTTACTCCCATATTTCATTTCACTTGAGTCGCCTATTAGTCTGTTAGTCGCCTATTAGTCTGACAAACTGTGTTCATGGCTATTCCACGTCGGAGAAGATTTAAAGATGTTGGCCCTTCAGCGTTCTTGCTTGAAAACTTAAAAACTTGCAGTTTGAAATAGAAAGTATATTCACTCAAAAGCAACTTTAATGCATCAACGACTCAGAATTTTAGTGTTTACTAGTCCGAAGTACATTATCAAACAACTTTAACATGCATGGCTGATCAAACAGATGGATTTGTTCGGTTTCTTTTTAATTGCCCAATACTTCGGTTGGACAAAACTAACCTTAATCAGGGGCTTCTCTTAGCTTTCTTAGCCCCTAAACAAGGTTAGTTTTGTCTAACCGAAATATTGGGCAATTAAAAGAAACCGAACAAATCCAGCTGTCTGATCAGCCTTGCATGTTAAAGTTTTTTATTTAGTTCATTGCTGATCCTGATCTGCACAAAGATCCAGCTATATTTTGCTACTGTTTGTCCAAGTGGTTCTGGCATTGTTTCGGGCGTCATTGGATTTATGTTAACATCGCATTAATAGAGTTTGCCGAGCTAGCACATCCTATTTACCAGTCACGAAGTCGCTGCTACCCGAAGTTGCGGCCTCTTTGGGCTGCTAATTCCGCCGAAAGTAATGGGGGCCGCTTCTTTCGTAATTCTACCGGATTTCAGGGGCAGAAAATTTCTTGGGAAGAGAATATCATCTCGATCCCGAATTTCTGAGCATCTGTTACCATAGTTTCGAAAACTCGTAGCTGTCCTTCTGTACTTAAAACGTCGTTTTTAGCCTTTCGAAAACGAGACGTTAGATTTTCGTATGTTACGAAACTGTCGAGGTGGCATTTTAATAATAATAAAAACCCTCTTGATTTTAAGCTCATTTATTCCAAACATCCAAGGCAAATAAGGGCTTCCAAACAGATGTTTCACCGAAATTACCGAAATCAATGTTCCACCGCCTTTTTCTGCTTGTAAACTGATATGATCTGCGGTGAAGTGCCTCATTTACATTTACAGGTGACTTCTGCTTTTAATATTAATCACAGTGCGGTGACTGCACCGGGGCAAACATTTCGCAAGCAGCTTGACAAGTTTCGTTTTAATAAGACGGAAGGGAAACACTTTGAGCCATGTCGAATCTAGTGGAAACTGGCTTGGCGAAAACTACTGGTATTATCGGGATAGCTGTGGGACTATGTGGATTCGGGAATGTTATCTGTGGATTCATTTGGCTGGGACATAATGGCTATGGAGGACACGGACTATGGTCTGGATTTGGCGTGAGTTTATTCATGTGATTCTCAGTTCTGCTTACTTGGACGAAGTTAGCCTGCAAGCGGACGTAATCTGTTTCCTTCCTTCGTCGGAAATAAGGGACGTTTCCGCGCAAGCTTAAGTTGAAGCAATGTTGTAAATTAGAAATGAATTCGAAAATCGATGGCTGATGAAATCAATTTAGAATGAAGCTTTCAGTGAAGAAACACGAAGCTGCTCTCGCTGATTTTGATGTTTCCATTTATCGAACGGGAAAGCGCTTTCGGGTTGAGTTTCATAGAGATAAGTTTAAGGGGTTCGGTCGAGTTATCGAGATTTAGATTTTACTTTACATGCGATGAAAAGCGCCGGCGATGAACAAGGTCCAGATTTAAACAATGATCGTGTTATCAGCCTATACGAAAGAGTAGTACATAATGGAAAGATTTTTATCTTATTACATGAAACACTAAATGGTGCGTCCAATTCGTTCTTCGGCTCAAATAACGTAATATAAGACGTTAAAAACGCCTCGGTTCTCGTATCACAGTACGCAGACTGTATTTTTTTTAAATTTGATCAGCATTTTAAAGATTGCATATTGTTGAATTAAGTAAGAATCGGTTGGCTGAATTGAAAGGTTTCAAATGTATTCAGTAGACGAAACGTCGTCTTATTTACCGGGTGATATTTCAGTTATTTAATGGTGAAGTTCAATCCCAATTTGCCCATACATTAACTTCGTAATATTGAAATATATCACGTACGCAATATTTTTCAAGAACATTTAAATGTAAATATTTATATAAATATCAGTGGGAAATTTTTACTTGAAAAAGATGACCACGAATTTTGCCGTTTTTCTTATAAAATCCCAATCCGTCGATACCGCATATTTATGGACCATTAGGAAGTTTTTGAAAACGAATTTTCTTCCTTATAAAAAAAAATAATAGTGTTTCTTTTTTTTAATTACAGCTTCTTTGTTTTACATCCTTCATATTTGCATATTTTACCAAATTTTACATCCAGGAGGATTAACGTAGATTCAACTGAAAAACGTGCTACATTTATGCTCTTCGCCTGCACTCAATTCACGGCAATAATAAATTCTTCGTATTCGGCCTTAAAGCCTGGATTTTACTGGCGACGGAAGGATAAGAGTTTGGCGTCAAGGGGAAAACGATGATGCAAACATATGCACAAACATAAGAAGAATAACAAGTTTTGTTTTCATGTTAACCCTGTTTGGCAATTTGACATAAGTGCTGTTTATGCTATTTGCGATATAAGCAAAAGCATAAGCATAAGCATGACAGCACTTATGTCCACGTGAAAACGGGCCAGATATTAGCATAAGCGCAAGCATAATAGCTGCGGTTACACGTTTCAACTTTTACCTAGGTAAACTTGAAACAACAATAGCCAGTGCACGCTTAATTTGAATTAACAATAGCCCTTGCACGCTTAAGCGTGCAGCGGCTATTGTTCTTTCGAATTTACCTAGGTAAAAGTGGCAACCTGTAACCGCAGCTATTATGTCATTGTCATTGTTCGTTTTCAGATACCACGCAGCTCTTTACAACCTCTAATTTCATTGGATCTGTATATCACGCAGCTCTATTGCTTTTAGGGCAAGGGTCCATTGTTGTGTTGCTTGTTCTATTGTTTTCTCAGCAAATCAGAGAAGACCTACTGCCCCTTCGTTTTCACTTAACACAAACTCTTATGCTTCCTCTTAATCATGCTTATGTCACCAGTGAAAACGTAACCAGGCCTAATGCTATGTCGATAGACCTTAGATAACAACGGCCTGGACCACCTCGGACGCTTTATTGAGACTTATATAACGGAGTAACCGGTTAGCTTACAGCTGAGGTTAGGGTCATCCACTCGATTAGCTCTAGCTATTTGGATGCTCCAAACTCACGAATTCTATCTGTTAATTGTTTTTCTTTGGTTTTTCTTTTCTATATCTATAATCTAGTTTTATTTTAAAATTATTTTCTTTTTCCTTTTCTGTAAAGATCGTGTGAGTTGAATAAAAAATATTGTATTGTATTGTATTGTATTGTATTGTATTGTATTGTATTGTATTGTATTGTATTGTATTGTATTGTATTGTATTGTATTGTATTGTGTTGTATTGTATTGGGTCAGCAGTTTATATAGTTAGAACTAAGCAACCCGAGAAGCTAGGTGGTACAGTGGTTCGCTAGGCTATGTAAACCTAAGCGTAGCTGAGGTCACAGGTTCAATCCTGAGTTGGGATTTTAGATTTTCTTTTTTACACTTCAAAATTTATTGAAACTAAAATTCTAAGTGTTGACATTACGTTATATAATTCTCAAAAAGTGTCCGAGGTGGTCCAGACCGTTGTTATCTAAGGTCTTCCTGAAAAACGGGCTTTTCTTCAATGGAAAATGTATGAATATTTATGACATGTGTTTAAAGCAAACTTTTATGCGGGTGGTCACTTTAATTTCCATTTCCCTTATTTCTGTACCCGAGTCGCGCGGGACAAAAAAAAGATCAATTATACTTTGTGTTTTTACGGCTTGCACTATATTCTTTAACAGAGCCTACCGGCAATATCTGCTGATTGCATGACCTGCAAGACCCTCTCCTCTCCTCTCCTCCAAGTTTTAACTCTGGTTTTTACTAGCGTCACAAACAAAAGCGCAAGCATAAAAGATTTTTAACAAATGAAAACGAAAATGACGCAAGTCAAGAGAAAATAAGACTAGATGAAAATGAAACGTTTTTGCGCTTATAGTATGTTTGCGTCGGGCCCGTTTTCACCTCGATGCATCCTCTACTTTTCCATGTTTATAAACACTTTCAAAGAAAACTGTACAACTTCAAATAGAAAATTAGAAAAGTATAAGGCACGTAGAGTGTTTCTCATCAAATATCCTGTAACTGTTCAATGTTTTTCGGTAGTATTAATAAGAGTACATCAGTTATTAGAAGCCGGTATGCAGAGCATCTCTTTAACAGGCTTCAACTTTGCGCAAAAGCAAACATTAAGAAAAGGTTTCGTTTGTATATTTGTCATTATAAAGATACAGAAAATGGAAAACTTATTTTTATAATGCTATATATTAGTTTCAGCTTATTTCTTATCAACTCATAACGAAACAGTTCTTTGATGTTGCTTGCTTGCCCACAGCCCCCCCCCCCCCCCCAATCCCTCCCCGTTTATAAGTCCACCAAATCCCCCTACGAATTCATATAAGCCCAGGGCTGATAACTGGCATTTTATGGTTTGCTACTACTACACATGTGCTTGTACTTTGGTCAAGTAAACAAGCGATTTTTATTTCTAATAAACATTTCTTTGCAGTTGATCTTTGCAGCCATTTTGGGCATCGTGATATGGCGATACAGAAACAAGAACGTGGTAAGTGAATTAAACTGAGCAAAACAATCGTTTTGAAACTTCCGCAGAAATGTACGGTAATGTAGGTACTGAATTCTTCCACTGTTGAATATATATCTACTTCCGTTGTGAATAAAAGCCAGCCTTAAGAAAGTGGAAAAGTTTGCATTGTTGTGCTTGTAAATTTTTCTCTTTGGCGCAATGTTTTTCACGCACCGCTATATTAAACTATTTAAACATAGTCGAACCTCGATCCTGTAAGCGACCATTCTAAATACCAAACCAAGGTGGTCACTGTATGAACTGTAGACGTCACTGTAGTAATTTCATGCAGCGCGCAAGGCATCTATCTCTGGTCAAACGAAGCATGATTGTCGATGATAGTTGATGATAGCGCGTGCTCTCGTTTGACCATCAAAAATCATGCATTATCATATATGATCACGCGCTGTCATTCACTTTGAACATGTTCAAAATTTCCATGGTAGTTTATGATAGTTTTGATCGTTTGACCATGCGCATGATAGTTGATCATAGTTTGACTGTCGGCAAGGTGAGCCATTGTCACCTGGAGTAGCGGGCTCAGCCCCAAACGGTCGCAAAAAGTCAACAGTCCCTGTCGAATCCCGAAAACAAAGAAAATATCGAGCCAAAAAATTGTTTATTCGTCGTACAGTAGTAGTTGAGAGTCAAACGAGAAGTCATTGGGTGACTGCTCGCATCATCAACTATCATACGCTATCACGCATCGTTTGACCGGTAGCATGATAGTCAACGATAGTTTGGGATCAAAACCTTCACCCCCAACTATCATATGTCATTTGACCATGGCATAAGATGGAGCTCCATCACCAAGCTTTCAGTAAATACCGTACCTTTCAAGCTCTTGGGAGGAAACGACTGCTAAGTAGGTTACGGTTTCGGATTAATTGTACTGCAGTAGTAATTTGGTTGAGTGTACAATGAAACAATTACTAACGTGTCTCCCGTGATATTCCCTTAGATGATATTTTTCCTCGTCACGTGCATTATTCTTGTGATTATTATGATCATCCAAGCCGCCATTGCAGCTCTGGCCTACATCTTCTGGAGTCTGTTCCAGGCCGCCGCAAACTGCAGGGTCTACGGTGGCCGATGTCACTGTAGAAACAGCAAAGGCGAAGCTATTCCTATTGAATGTAAGTGGCTATAATGACGTATGTGAGGCGTCCAAGCTGCAGGCTCTCAGGTTGTGCAGAAATATTATCGGCTGGTACAAACAACGCTCGGAGTTATGGGAAAAGGTAGAAGTTAGGTTCTGTAGTGGTTGACCATGTTCGGTTGTGTAGTTCTGTTGTGGCTGACCATGTTCGGTTGTGTAGTTCTGTGGTGGTTGACCATGTTCGGTAGTGTAGTTCCGTAGTGGTTGACCATGTTCGGTAGTGTAGTTCTGTATTCGGTAGTGTAGTTCTGCGGTGGTTGACCATGTTCGGTGGTGTAGTTCTGTAGTGGTTGACCATGTTCGGTTGTGTAGTTCTGTAGTGGCTGACCATGTTCGGTAGTGTAGTTCCGTAGTGGTTGACCATGTTCGGTTGTGTAGTTCTGTAGTGGTTGACCATGTTCGGTAGTGTAATTCTCTAGTAGTTGACCATGTTCGGTAGTGTAGTTCTCTAGTGGTTGACCATGTTCGGTAGTGTAATTCTCTAGTGGTTGACCATGTTCGGTTGTGTAGTTCTGTAGTGGCTGACCATGTTCGGTTGTGTAGTTCTGTAGTGGTTGACCATGTTCGGTTGTGTAGTTCTGTAGTGGTTGACCATGTTCGGTTGTGTAGTTCTGTAGTGGTTGACCATGTTCGGTAGTATTGTTCTGTAGTGGTTGATCTTGTTCGGTAGTGTAGTTCTGTAGTGGTTGACCATGTTCGGTGGTGTAGTTCTGTAGTAGTTTGTGCGTCGGACTTTCAACCTGAAGGTCTGTAGTCTAAAGCCTGATCTCTGCCGTCGTGTTCTTTTTTAAGACAAGAAACTTGCTCCACATTGTCTCTCTCCGCCAAGGTATATAAATGGGTACTGGTGACAAAATGCTGGGGGTAACCCTGTGATGGACTAGCATCCCACTTAGGTTAAAACAGCAATATTCCTAGTTCCGGGCGAGTGGGTACCTGTGGCTTTACCTTTATAAAAATCGATTTCTAATGCTGTGTTCACACATGTTTAATTTGATCACGAATTAATTATGTTTCACTAGGAAATTTGTTCACATCAGGCGGTACATTGCGCGAATCTGATGATCGAAACATGTTTTTTATTCTGAGCATGATTGAAACTACTTCACGAGGTAGTTTAGATCTAAGCCAGACGAAACATGTTATGTGTCGTTATACAGATTTTATGCGAGCTTTATTATAATGTGCTTGTTTTGTAAAACAGCATAAACTATAGAAGCAGGCGTGAAACGTGTTTTCAAATTCACCACTAATCTGAACAATGAAATTGCAAACGTGTTTACGGGAAACGTGTTTCGTTGAAACATGCATGTTTACTCCAAACATGCATGTTTACTCCAAACATGCATGTTTACTCCAAACATGCATGTTTACTCCAAACATGCATGTTTACTCCAAACATGCATGTTTACTCTAAACATGCATGTTTACTCTAAACATGCATGTTTAGAGTAAACATGCATGTTTACTCTAAACATGTTTCGGTGCTGATGTGAACACAGCCTTAGGCCCGGTTCAAACGTCGAACTTCACTTGTGCCGAATCTAATGCAAATGAGCAAAATCTATTGTTCTTGCTCATTTGCATTAGATTCGGCACATGTGAAGTTCGACGTTTGAACCGCGCCTAGGTCACTAACATTCAGTTTTTAAAAGTTAAATCGCGATTCATGTAACGGCGGGTTTGATGTTAAGTCATAAATATAAATGCATCAGAGTGCTTGCAGATAGCTTTCACGCGCAATCGAATCTAAACTATCTTTTCTTTTAAGTTCTCACGAACTTTGTATAAGATTCTCTATTGAAGAATGATATTCTTAAAAAAGCGTTTTCAAAACGTTTTCCTTTTGTGTTTTTCTGTCCACACGTAAACGGTCATGCAAACCGTATGAAGAAATCATCATTTTTGCCATCCACTGGTAAGCGATAAGTCTCCTTTTTCAAAACGCTCCACTTTGGGCAGCGGTTTGGAGAATCTTTCTCGTGTTCGATGTCATTTTACGATCGTTACTTTAGGGCAGTAACGTAAAAAATCGAAAACGTTTACATATGTAAGGGACCATAGTTGTTTACAAGTGTTTTCTTTCTCGCTAGTGGAGACATGTGACCTCATTAACTTGATTGACGGTCTGTTCCTCGCCATAACGATATTTTCTTCTCTCGGCACGATTATGACGCTCGCTGGCTCGGTGGTTGGGTGTATGGGGACTTGCTGTGCAACGAATCAGGTAAGCATTTCGTGTAAACATAGTCTCTTGACTATGGTACAATTTTTAGTTATATACTTCTCAGGAGATGACAAACTCTAAACATTGTTCACTCATTGTAAGCTAGAAAAGGGTGTGTTGTAATTTTTAATATGTTTATTATACTCCCAAAGTGCGGGAGGAAACTCCAGATAAATTCTGTAGTAATAGCATCGGACCGCTGCCAAGCGCGGGAAAACATGAAACTGGTGATAAGTCCAGGAAAATTTCAACTGGTGCCAATCACAGCCGGTGTAGGGGAGCTATCATGTCATTCCAAACCAGTAATGATGTTGCATTTCCAGGAGAGAATTGTCAACTTAAGAAATGCCCAGACAGTGTAACAGTGCACGGATGCATTTTCGTGCAACTTTCTTGTTGAGACAACATATTGCAATTTTTTTCAAGTTGATTTCAAACTCGCAACGTTTTGGGGTATTTCGTAGTGGTACGAAAACTATTATTGTTTAGCTATTGTGTTGTGATGCGAGTATTGTTCAGTGGCTTTTGAATATTTGTTTTACGTCATTTGGTTATCACAACTTCCACAACACCAAGAAACTGCCTAAAGTTGATGTCCACTGTCGCCTAATTTTACGTGCGTTTTACGTGCGTAAATAAAATTGAGACGATGTGTGAACAGCTTGCGTGAACTGGTAAAAGTTGACGTTTACCGGTAACCTGTAAAATAAAATTACGTGACAGTGGAAATCATTCAAGCTTAAGTGGCAACGCGAAATTTGGCTGAAAATCGCCTGGCGCCTTTGTTATAAGATATCAACTTTTTGTCAATCACTGTTGACTTGGTTTTCTTTTTTACTTCAAGCAACCTGGAATGGTAGTTGTACAACAGCCCACTGTGACCCAGTCCTCAGTACTTTACACGTCCCAGCAATACCCCCCTGGACAATATCCTACACAACAGTATCCCCCACAGTATCCCGCGGCTGGCCAGTATCCTCCACCACAGTACTCCGTGGCCACAGGACAAGTAGCACAGCCCGAAGCCGGAGCATTACCACCTAAAGCATAAAAAAACCTAAGCTGTTAATAACTAGACTAAGGTTTTTACTCCCCCAACCAAACCTTGAGTTATTTCATGTAGTTCGTAGCCTTTTGGTAGAACTTCCATGCGCGAGCACCTCTCGTAAGCGGCCACTTTTCTAGAATGCGAAACTATTCCCAGTCAACTCATTATGGTCGAAAACTCTCGTAAGCGACTGCGACAACTTTCAACGCTGGTGCTATTTTGCTATTGTTTTTAACCTCTGGTAACCTGCCACACGCCCATATTTCGATGTCACTGCAGACGCAAATTGAATTATGGGTTGATGCAAGTCCGATTTAAAAACGACAATTTTGTCCTTTGCATCAAAACTTGAATATGATTCAAATATGATTCAAAGTTAAGACCCCCCGTGGTCTGACGTCTGACGTCTCATTAGTTACAGTACCACCTTCGCTTTGCATTTTGGGGGGTCGCTTGCGGGAGGTAACTGTATGACCTGAGACCTGTATACATGTGGCTTAAATTCTGTAGTGTGGCCATTCAAGCGAAAGCTACCGAACAGTACTTTACTGTGGTACTGTTTATTATGCTGTATAAGGTGGTTCTAACTATTGAGTCTGGATAAAATCCTAAAGTGTGACCATTCAAGTGAAAGCTACTGATCAGTACTTTACTGTGGTACTGTGGATATGCTGTACAAGGCGGCTCTAACTCTTGAGTCTGTGGATGAAATCCTAAAGTGTGACCATTCAAATGAAAGCTACTGAGCAGTACTTTCCTGTGGTGCTGTTTATTATGCTGTACAAGGTGGTTCTAACTTTTGAGTCTGTGATGAAATCCTAAAGTGTGACCATTCAAATGAAAGCTTCTGAGCAGTACTTTCCTGTGGAAATGTTTGCATTTTAGTACTGACTTAAAGGTAATTTACATGGGATTTTACCCTGAACCTTAATTTTAGCTGCTTTTGGGAGTAAGAAGGTTTAAGTTCACATGAAGTGAAATTTCATTACCGTTTTTTTTTTAGGGTTTTATGTTGTTCATTTTCAGTCGTTTTCCTCTTTTGCGCAAAGAGGATCCACTATTTTTAGCGGTTTGAAAACTCCCGCCGGGGCCTGAAATTTGCGATATTTTAGCGCGGCCAAAAAGGTACAAACAATGTATTTGTGGCGTCATTCGTGTGTTCGATCACAACAAAACCTGGCGGAGAAGGGAACGAACCCGAGCTAAAATACGCGTCGCTTTCAAACATATTTAATCGAAAGAATCCTTCCACAAGTTGCCAAAACTTCACTGTAAAATGAGTGACGCGCTCAGTTGTAAACACACTAATAACGTCACTAGAACCCAGGTCCTTGTCTAATTTGCAGAACTTGCGTCGCTTGTTAAAATATGTTCCCGCCACTTCAAGTGACATATTTACCCATCAAAATAATTCTTAAAACACCTTCTTTCAAATTATCTGAAAAAAAGGTAGTGAAATTTCACTTCATGTGCACTTTACAGGAAACAGCACCTTTTTGCGATACAAAAAGATTTTTCAGGCAGCATTTTATTGGGTGTTCAACACATAAAACGTAAATGGGTGAACCGTTTAAAATGCAAGGCTAGTACAACGAAAATTACTGGCAGGTTTAATGGCCAATATTTTTTCTTCAATAGTTTTTCTACACTTTGGGTGAAGTCTGGTACCAACCTAGTTCCCAGGGTCTCTCATCTTCTCGCTCCGGGGGACGGGAAGATGAGAGGCCCTGGGAACGAGGTTGGTCTAGTACTCGCATGCCTTTATAAAGGAGATCCGGAAAGAAAGTTACCACTATTTATCGTAGTGTTGAGTGGTCCTCTGCTTTTAAATGTTTTATACATTTGTAAACAGGTAAAAATAGAGACCTTTTTCATAAATGGCGGCCGATTTATTACTCAGCCTACCAAGCCTCATTTCAGAGCAAAAATTCTTTTGAATTTTGCACATGCTAACGAGGCTACAATAGGTAGGCTGCTTACCATGAATATCAAAGAAAAACAAATCGGCCGCCATTTATGAACAAGGTTTATAGCGGAAATAAAGACAAATATGTAGTATAGAAACAAAAGAGAAAACATTGTTTCTGCTAGTTAGCACTCCTTTGCAGTAATAAGGATGATGGAGTAAAAACGACTGCCTTATCCCAGCCTGCGTGATAGATTCGTGGGGAGAAAAAGGGAGATTCGAGCGCACGCGCGAGGAAGAAGGAGACTGGAGCGCACGCGAGTGGAAGGAAAAGACATGGTGGCGTCATTGCAGCAAATGCTTTCATTTTTATTTTGCTCTTAGTTTTTTTATGTAAGACTTACTACAATGCGAGAAGAAATAAAGGTTATGTATGTACGTATGTATGTATGTATGCTGCTCGCTCAACTCGTCAACACGGATATTTACGATATTTACGATAAAACAGTTTCCATCGTACTGACAAATAAACTATCTTAAGGGCACACACTGTTTACAATCAAACAGCATCACAGAAAAAAACTGGTGAAGAGCTTTCAGTTGAACGTTCACAAGAAAGGATTTCATCAACAGACTCAAAACTTATCAAAGGGGCTCTAAGAGCCATCATGTGAAAACGAAACAACTTAAGGTTAATTTTAGTTTTTCTTGATGTTTAATACAAATAAGCGAATTCAGTTTAAAATTAGAAAACATCTCAGCGTGACATAAATATGCATTGTCTGAAACGAGACAACGTATTAAATTCGCTAGCAGACACGCGCGAGAATCCACGCTTTCGGCGCTTAATGCCTTTGCGAGCAGCCTAAAATAAAGCGAAAAAAAAGTAACATCATAAATTTGAACTTGCCATTTTAATTCCATTTGCAGTTTGCAAATAAGCGTATTCACTATTCAGTTTACAAATAAGAAAACATCTAAGCGTGACATAAATATGCATTGTCTAAAACGAGACATTACGTAATACCCTGGGGAGTTTACACGTTTACGAGTTTAGTATCAATGTTCAGTTCTGGACGATTGTATTTGCATCAACTACCTCTTTAAAGGAGTCATAACAATCTTTGTTATGAATTGGGCCGCGTTACGCGAAAAGGGCCCGGACGACATATTTTCTCGATTTTGATTTTTCAGCTTTTTTGCCCATTTCAAACCCTAAATAATATGATGGAAGCGAAAAAAGTCCGGAAATAAAAATTAAAACCGTGAAAATCGCGCCTTGAATGTACATACCGCAAGGCTTCCGCCATTTTGAGCAGCTGATTTAAATGCAAATTACTCGAAATCATGTGCCATGTCATCCGGGCCCTTTTTGCGTGACGCGACCCAATTGTTAGTAAGTATTTACGGCTGTAGCATTTTATTAGCTGTGGTAGTAGTTTTTATAGAAGTATTATTTCCTGTAAATTTATTTATAATGTAGCTGAAAAGCCCTGTTAAAAGGGAGCTGTAATAAAAATGTATGTATGTTTCTCTCCTTTCCCTCAAGTCTGCCTCATGCCTAGTTGCCGGATTTTTCTACAGTGGAGCTTTCAGAGACGCAAGGGAGCATGGGAAGGGGGATCTTGCATTGTAGTTTGTTTTTTTTATTGGATATTACTCACATCTAATTACAATACTACAGTACATTACATTACAGTCATGTACAAAATACAAAGTACAGTAAAATACAAGTCTGATTTTGAGTAGTGTTCCTATTTAAATCGATGTTGTTAGTAAACAAACTTCTTGTCAATTAAAGGTTTCCATTTCTTATAGTAATATTCAGGTGAATTAGTACTTACTGATATTTGTTTTTCTTTCTCCGCTTTGTTTACCACTATTGTTTGATAAACACTTAATGACAGAGGATCTTCATTAATACTACAGCAGTATATATAGTATTTCGCAAGTAGCAAGAGATGATTAGTTAACTTATTGAGGTAATCGTTACCAATAATACCATACAATATTTTAACAGTTGATAATTCTAGTTTTATTGATAGGTATGTTTCATAAAAAATCTATAAATCAAATGAACATACAGCAAGAGCAACTTACACAGCCATGTCAGAATTTGAAAGCACTAACAACCAAAGCTATACATAAAAGTTTTGTTAATCATATATTTAAAGAACCGACCGCCAAACAACGCCTGATTGACAATGGCTTACCACCGGACCAAATAAACAATTACTTTAACTAAGCGTTTTCTATCACCAAAGAAACAAAGTTGACTATGTTCCAATACAAGATTTTACACGACATAGTTTTCATTAAAAGCAAACTATTTAAAGCTAAACTCGTAAACAGTGATCTCTGTTATCTATGCTTAGAAATAAAACAAGATTTGAAGCACATGCTTGTCTCATGTCGGGCCGTTTCGGAGTTCTGGGAAGCTTTTCTAGACTTGCATTGTAGTTGATTTAACTTAAAGTGTATATGACAGATTTTTTTCCATTTGCTTATTGGAATCTACATGGCGTTTTGATAAGAAAGTCGAAAAAAGTTTTTCTATATCGATTTTTCTTGTCCGTGATTTAGCCGTCTAAAAACTTGAAATTTCACTTCCGGTGGGTTACAAAACCGCGCAAGAAGAAAGACTGGAAATAATCCGCTGTGATGTCAATACAAGAATGCCAGTGTCGCGGTTACTCAGTTTGTTCCTCCGTTTTTTGGTGCGTGTTGCTACAACCATAGACAACACACCTTAATAGAACCATGCTTCTTCCTCAGGGCGCACCAAAAAAATGTGAGGAACCGAGAAACCTCGACACCGGCATTCTTGTATCGACGTCACAGCGGGCTATTTCCAGTCTTTCTTCTTGCGCGGTTTTGTAACCCACCGGAAGTGAAATTTCACGGTTTTAGACGGCTAAAAACACGGAAAAGAAAATCGATATTGAAAATACTCTTTTCGATTTTCTTATAAGAACACCATGTAGATTCCATCAAGCAAATAAAAAAAAAATCTGTCATATGACAGACAGTTAAAGTCACAAAAAACTAAAACTCGTTTTCAGGTTTTCAGACGTAATAGTGCATTAATGTTTTTTCCCATTTCACTCGGTATTGTCACGGCTCGACTTCACGAGAATTTCTCTCTGGTTTCTATTTTCTAAAAATTATCGACTAGAAACTTTTGTGCTATCTTCTTGCCGAAAGTAAATATATTTTGTTTTGTTTTTATTGCCGGCCAACTCACTAACAGTCTTGATCTCCCATTAATGAAAAAAGTCTGGAAAGCTAATATTCTGCCGCTTTGTCAATAACCCGTCACAGCCGACTTCAATTACCACGGTCTTTCTTTATCGAAACAAAAATGATTGGAGGAATATTATTTACCTTTTTTATGGTTTAAAGGTTATTGCTTCTACCATCTAAAGGCTTATTTTTAATCATTCATTGGCAAAATGGGATGATTTTTGGCTTGTAGACAAAATAGATGTTGCCTAATTACAAGATTGTGCGGCAGTGGGCTAAGTTGGCTCTTATGTAAAGAATTGCAAGCAATCAGCCTTTGACATAGTGGTCTTCAATTAGCGAAATATCAGCTAAATGCCACTCGATGGTTTTCTTATTACTACATAGCAACTGCTAGTCAGGTGATCATATCAGGTATAACTAACATGGTTGTACATGTTGACTGGGTGCAGCCATTCATCTAAGTTACGAAATTCTCGTTCTTTCATATATAACGCTGAAATTTTCTCAGTTTAGTAATTCTGACCCATCTTTTTTATCATATTGTGTAGTATTGTCATCAATTATGCAAACGGCTTATTTGTTGCATTAAGTGGACTATTAGAGCACGAAGCAAACTCCAATTACGTCAGTGTCCTTAATAACAATTTTTATCTATTTCTAACTGGACGATTTTTAATGCTTATATAGAGCCTCACCTATCGTTAAGTATGAAGAAAATATATTCAAATACGAAAAATTATATTTTTCGTGCCCTGAGACATCTGCCAGATGGTTTAAGGAAGACGCGAAAAATAAATACGGTTCCCATTCACTGTTTAAAGTACAGTTTTGTTAGATTCAAACGATCGAATGCGATATTCTAGATGTCCCAACGACGAATCGAGTCAAACAAATATACCGTAAGTATAATGCTGAGGAAAACCGGTAGACATCAAACTGTGAAAGGAACATGTTCTGAACATCTTCTGAACATCTGGAGGCTTTTTCATAATTTCAACAGGAAAAACAACAAAGAAGCACGATTTTGTCAATCTCACCCGCGTTACCATTAAAATTGCAAGCCCTATACCGACATGACAGCGGGTGAAGGGATCTATTCGACGTCCATCGCTAACAGCTTCTTCAACGCATTTTTGTCTTTCACCGCCATCGTGTTGAACATTATAACAATACACGCGCTAAGAAAAACTTCGTCGTTATCAAAGCCTTTAAAAACATTGCTCCTGAGTCTCGCTGCTTCTGATCTCGGTGTTGGTTTATTGGTACAACCATTGTACATTGTGCGTCTTGTCATGGAGATGAAACAAAACAATAATACTTATAACACCATATTCATCGCGTATTCCATCTCAGGGTATTTATTTTCTTTCGCTTCGTTCTTTGGTGTTGTCGCTTTAAGTGCAGACAGATTCTTGGCTATTCATCTTCATCTCAGATACCAGGAACTTGTGACGCACAAGCGTATTGTTGCTGTAGTGATCTCAATGTGGGTGTTCAGTGCATTTCTTTCGTTGATTGATTTGGAATGGATTCCAGAGAGTAAAGGGATTTTCATTTTTTTCACAACTGTTGACGTTCTTTGTTACATAACTACAGGATTACTTTACTGCAAGATATATAAAGCCGTACGACGTCACACAAATCAAATTCAAGCCGTACAAGTACAACAAATAACAACAGATGGTCAGATGACAAATGCTGCAAGACTGAGAAAAACTGCAGTTGGCACATTCTATGTGTATTTCGTGTTTGGTTTGCTATTTGCCATATACATGTGTCCATATTGCCTTTATCAGTAGTTAGGAAAATACATTCTCTAGAGCACCTCCCAAGGTACTATTTCCACATATTTTTATAATAATTCCCGATATCCATTTTTTTAAAAATCCCCAAAGTATATTTTCCTATCATTTTCTTGCGAATCCCTGTCATATTTTTTTGATTTTAAAGGGAAATCAAGACCTAATTAATTACTGTAATTTTTTGTATTATTGGAATATTTCTTATGGAAAAAAAAGTTTTTTTAAAGGGAAATAATTAAAATTTATACGGTAACTCTTGTTTATATCGTTGTTTTTCTATTTATTTAAGAGAATCAAAAAAAAATTCTAATAAAATATTCTTAAATAAACGGCTTTACTTAATACTTAAAATTTATTTCCGTATAAAATATAATTAATATCCTTATTGTGTTTAGTCTATAAATAAAACGGGAATAAAGGTTTTTTAAATTGAAGAAATAAAAGAAAACGAAGTAATCGAAGAAATCGAAGAAATTGAAAAAAATTCAATAACTTAAAAAAAATTACAGAAAATATAATAAATTCTTGAATTGCTTTAAATTTCAAAAAGGTATGAGCTCGCTCGCCCTTCGGGCTCGCTCGCGGGATTCGCAAGAAAATGATAGGAAAATATACTTTGGGGATTTTTAAAAAAATGGATATCGGGAATTATTATAAAAATATGTGGAAATAGTACCTTGGGAGGTGCTCTAGAGAATGTATTTTCCTAACTACTAAATGGGGCTTTTGGATATAAGTTTTTTGGGTGATTTAAGTTGAAGGTAGAAAATAAAAAAAACAATTTTTAAAATAATAAAGGCTTAAAGAAATGAAATATTAATATGTATAAGATTATGAACGCAAAGCCAAACACAAACCAAATAATAAAGAAAAACCAAAAGAAAAACCAGAATCCTAAAAAAATGGATTCAAGAGATATTCTACAAGAAAGATTTCATGCTATTGACTTCTTGTTTGTAGAAGTTTTGGAAAAATTAAAAAAATCTCTAAATTTAGAGATTTCTAAAAAAGAAAGGAAAACAGCAAAAAAAGAATTGAAAGAAATTATTATAAATATAAATTATAAATTGGATCATATTCCAGTTTTGAATTTATATAATAATATGCCTGAAGATATGGAAGATTTAGTAACTTTTGTAATATTTCATCATTCAGGTGAATTATTTAACTATTTTATAAATATTGGAGAAGGAACTATGACACTTTTTGAAAATTCAAATGGATATCCAACTTGTAATGAGAAAAAAATTGTTAAGAAATTATTAAATAAATTTCATAAAAAGATTGTGATAAAAAGTGAAGATCAAGATGAAAATAGAGATAATGATGAAGATTATGGAAATTATTATCTTGATACAGAAGAAGTATTTGATTATATTTATGGATAAATATTAGCCCCAAAATGGGGCTTTTTTTTATGCTGAAATTTATAACTATTTTTTAGTTGAAGCGGAAAAAAAAAATAAATAAAGTTAAAAAAATATTTATATATAATAAAAAGGATGTCTTCATCTGATTTAAATAACTTATCATATGATGAACTTATGAAAATAGCAAAAAAGGAAACTAAAGAAAATAGAAAAATTAAAGAAGAACGAAAGAAACAAAAATTGATTGAATATATTAAAAATAAAAAGGAAGAAAATGATAAATTAAAAAAGAAACCAATAAAACTTAAACCTAAATCTAAACCTAAGAAAATTAAAACATTTGATGATTATTTTCTTGAATGTATAAAAAATAAAAAGATTCCAAAAGATACTCCAAAATATTTAAAGAAAGCACTTAAAAGAGCAATGAAAGAATACCACGTTGGAATTAAATTTCAAAAATCTGCTCTTGATAATTTTGCTGAAAAATATGTAATTGAAGGAAAACCAAAAATCTTTCCTAAAGATTATTTTAAAGAAAAAGCTTCACAATTAAAAGAATTTCTTAAAAATCATAGAAATATTAAAGTTAGATTTATATTAGTTTGTTTAATGGAAAGAATGGAGCATGAAGATAAAATTAAAGATAAAGCTTATTTTCATTCTGAAACACATATTAATCTTGAAGGTATAGATGCTAAAGAGATTTTAACTAAAATAATTCTAGAAATTCTTAGTAAAATTTTAATTTATCAAAGAAATGGTTCAGGTTGGTATTTTAAAGAGATTTTATCATTAGAAATTCATACTATAAAATATAAACCTTTGAAAGGATCTTCATATATTAAACTTCCTGATTTTATTTCAAGTAAGAAAGCTATAATAAATTTAGAAAATAAAAAAGATGATAAATGTTTCATGTGGTGTATTTTAAGATACTTACATCCACATAAGAAAGATCCTCAAAGAATTTCAAATTTAAAACAATATGAAAATGATCTTAATTTTAAAGGTATTAATTTTCCAGTAAAATTAACAGATATAAAAAAGTTTGAAAATCAAAATAATAATATTCCAGGAATTAATGTTTTTTCAATTAATGAATATAATAAATTTTATCCTTTAAGAATTAATGACAAAGATTGTAATAATACAATAGATTTATTTCTTTATGAAGACACCGGAAAAACACATTATACACTTATCAAAAATTTTTCAAGATTAATCAATACACAAATAAGTAAAGATACAAGAAAAAAATATTTTTGTAAAAAATGTTTATCTCATTTTACAAAAGAGGATCTCCTAAAGAAACACATTATATTTTGTTCTAATAATGAGACAGCTGCAGTAAAAATGCCTCCTAAAGAAACATTTTTATCTTTTAGAAATTATAATAATAAATTACCTTTACCTTTTGTTATTTATGCTGATTTTGAATGTTTTACAAAACCAATGAATAATTGTGAACCGGATCCAAATTATTCTTATTCAATGGAATATCAAAAACATGAACCTTGTGGATTTTGTATTTATATTAAATCTTTTGATTTTGATGATAGAGTTGATAGAATATTTAAAATTAATCCAATTATTTATACAAAGAAAAAAGAAGATGAAAATATTGCATTAGTTTTTGTAAAAGAATTAAAAAAAATTGTAAAACAAATTAATTTTAGTTTTTATAATTTCCCACAAATGATGATATTTACAGACTCTGATAAAATAGAGTTTAATAATTCAACAATTTGTCATATTTGTGAAAAACCTTTTATTGAAGGAGAAACTAAGAATAAAAAAGTTAGAGATCATTGTCATTTTACTGGTAAGTTTAGAGGAGCTGCTCATAATAATTGTAATATTTTTTGTAAAAAACCTAGAGTACTTCCTGTAATATTTCATAATCTTCAAGGTTATGATCACATCTTTTTATTAAAGAATTAGCAAAAATGAAAGGAGATTTAACTTTTATTCCTAAAACAGAAGAGAAATATATATCATTTTCTAAGAAAATTAAAGTAGCTGAATTTATGAGAGAAGATGAAAAAATTACAATTAATTTTGAATTACGTTTTATTGATTCATTTAAATTTTTATTAACTTCTTTATCAAATCTTGTAAATAATTTGCAACCTGATGATTTTTATTCTATAAAAAGTTATTATGATAAAAATATAGAATTATTAACAAGAAAAGG
This sequence comes from Cladopsammia gracilis, assembly GCA_022457155.1. NCBI lineage: Eukaryota > Metazoa > Cnidaria > Anthozoa > Scleractinia > Dendrophylliidae > Cladopsammia > Cladopsammia gracilis. The sequence goes on from JAJGOT010000043.1 coordinate 2,050,739, forward strand.
AGTATATCCTTATGATTATGTAAATTCTTTAGAAAAATTCAAAGAAACACAATTACCTCCAAAAGAAGAATTTTATTCACAATTAAATAATGAAGATATATCTGATGAAGACTACACCCATGCACAAAAGGTTTGGTCACAATTTAATTGTAAAACTATTAAAGATTATCATGATTTATATCTTAAAACAGATGTATTACTTTTAGCTGATGTGTTTGAAAACTTTCGTAAAACTTGTTTGAAGTATTATAATTTAGATCCAGCTCATTATTATACATCTCCTGGATTAGCTTGGGATGCATGTCTTAAAGAAACAGAACAAAGACTTGAATTATTACATGATTATGATATGTTAATGATGTTTGATCAAGGAATTAGAGGTGGTATAACTCATATATCAAAAAGATATTCAGAAGCAAACAATAAATATATGAAAAATTATAATCCAAATGAAGAATCAAAATTTATTACATATCTTGATGCTAATAATCTTTATGGTTGGTCAATGATACAAAAACTTCCAACTCATGGTTTTAAATGGATGAAAAATCTTACAAAAGAAAATGTAATTGAAATATTAGAAAAGAAAATTACAAATATTGGTTATATATTTGAAGTGGATCTTAAATATCCAAAAAAACTATGGAAAGAACATAATGATTATCCACTTGCTACAGAAAGATTAAAGTTTGGTTCGGTAGAGAAACTTGTTGGATCTTTTTATCGTAAAAAGAATTATATAATACATTATAGAAATCTTAGACAATGTTTAGAATTAGGACTTGAACTTGAAAAAGTACACAGAGGAATATCATTTTATCAATCTGAATGGATGAAACCTTATATTGAAAAAAATACAGAATTAAGAAAACAATCTAAAAACTCTTTTGAAAAAGATTTTTTTAAATTAATGAATAATTCTGTATTTGGTAAAACAATTGAAAATATAAGAAAAAGACAAAATATACAATTAGTAAATAATAAGAAAAAGGCTATTAATTTGTCATCAAAACCTAATTTTGATCGATTAACAATATTTGATCAAAAATTAATTGCAGTTCATTTGAAAAAGACAGAAATATATTTCAATAAACCGATTTATGTGGGTCAAGCTGTTCTTGATTTGTCAAAATTTCATATGTATGATTTTCATTATAATTATATTAGAGAGAAGTATTCCAATAAAGCTGAATTATTATTCACAGATACAGATTCATTAATGTATGAAATTCATACAGATGATTTTTATTATGATATAAGAAAAGACATCAAAAAAAAGTTTGATACAAGTGATTATCCAGAAAATCATGAATCTGGAATTAAAACTGGAATTAATAAGAAAGTAATAGGAATGTTTAAAGATGAAGCTTGTGGAAAACAAATTACACATTTTGTTGGTCTAAGACCTAAGCTTTATTCTTTTAAAGTTGAAGACATTGAAGTAAAGAAATGTAAAGGAATTAAGAAAAATGTTATTAAAAGGGAAATAACATTTGAAGATTTCAAGAAATGTTTATTCTCAGAAAAAGAAGAAATGAGAACAATGAATATAATCAGAAGTAAAGAACATAAAATTTACTCGATGAAAATGAATAAAGTAGCATTATCTGCAAATGATGATAAAAGGTTAATTTGTAAAAATAAAATTAATACTTTAGCTTTGAGAAATTAAAAAAATAATAATATAAAATAAAATGATTAATTTCACAAAAAAAGATATTTTATTAATATATTTAAGAAGACTTTTTTTAATAGAAGATTTTGATGAAGAAATTAGATATAAAAGGTATAAGAGAGAAAGATTTTATAAAAGAGAAAATTTAAAAAAATTAAAAAAAAATAAAAGATTAAAAAATGTATACAGAAGAAGAAATTATAATATCGTAATTTTAATTGAGTTTTGAAATTAAGTTGTAGCGGAAAAAAAAAATAATAATTTAAAAAAAAATATTTATATAAAATAAAAAAATGAATTCTTCGCAAAGCAAATCTGTTAATACGCAATACAAAGCAATTCCTATCACTCTTTTTGGTGTAACATATTTTGATAAAATATTATATGGTAAAATGTTTATGATTGATCTTCATTTTCACAATATATATATTAATTATCGAAGATTTTATGAGTTAAGAAAGAGAGAAATTGAAGATAAAATTATATCAGATAATAGTTTAAAAATAAAAGATATATTAAGATATTTTGAAGATAAAAAAGTAATGAAATAGACAAACAAAAAAGAAAATATTTGAATAGAATAAGAAAAGAAATAAAATATATGAGAAAATATTTAATGAAAGAAGAATATAAAGAAAAAGTTTTATATTGTATTGAAGATGAAAATAATATAAAATTCGGAATTTTAAATTATGAAAAGTTAATAGATTTTACACATTCTAATTATTTAAGTTTTAGCATAATTAAAAGTATTATGTTAAGACAAAAAAAATATAGAAAATCATTATATCGTGAAGATATTTATAAATGTCAGGGAAAACTTTCATTGAGAAAAGATGATAAAGAAATAATTAAAGAAATAAGAAAAATTGTTAAAGATTTTGAAAGTTATTTTAAAGAAAAAGATATTATTCTTTGGCAAACCGATTCTGATTCTGATTCTGATATTGATAGAGTTAGTGTTAGTGTTAGTGATAGTCAAGTTAATTATATTTATTAACAATAAAAAAAATATATCCCTTTTTAGGGATTTTTTTTATGTCGAAATTTATAATTTTAAAAAAATTTATATAAAATAAAAAATGATTGCTACGCAAAACAAATCTGTTTACCCAGAATATAAAGCAATTCCAATCACTCTTTTTGGTGTAAAATATTTTGATAAAATATTATATGGTAAAATGTTTATGATTGATCTTCATTTTTATAATTTATATAGGAATTATCAAAAATTTTATGATATAAACAAGAGAGAAATTGAAGATTTTTTTGAAGAAAATAAGAAAATAAAAATGAAAGAAATAGTTTCAAAATATCAAGAAAGTAATAAATTTTATAGAGAAAAAAATAAATATTTGAAAAAAATAAGAAAAGAAATAAATTATATGAAAAAATATTTAATGAAAAAAGAGTATAAAAGAAAACTTATATATAAATATATTTATAAAGGATATGAAGTTTCTTGGAAAAAAGAAAGTTATGATAGGAAATTTAAAATTCTTAATTTTGCAAGATTGGAATCTTATATTTATAGATCTTTTTTATATGATTTTGAAAGTCTAGAAATAATAAAATTTTGTAATAATAAAATGAATATTTTAGATTTTAGAGATATAGAAGAATTAAGAAAAATTAGAGATTTTTTTTCATTAAAAAGAGAACAAAAAGAATTATATGAAGAATTACGAAATTTAATTAATGAATTTGATTGTTATTTTAAATATTATTTAAATTATTAACCTTTTTAAAAAAAATTTAAAAAAATAAAATATTTATATATAATAAAATGCAACTAACCAATTACGAAAACATTTCTAAAGAAAATCTAATTTTTAACGAAGCCAAACAATATAAAGTCAAGAATTCCAAGATGAAATATCATCGAATGAAAATCGAAACAACTTATCCTGATGGCTCTACTGGTCCTCTTATAATTGAAACACCTTTACTTTTTAGTTTTGGTGTATCTGAAAGAAAGAATCAAGAATCACAAGAATTAGTTGGTTATACTATTCCTATTTGTTTATGGGAAAAAGAAAAAGAACCAACAAAAGAAGAAAAAAAGTTTTTTAAAACATTAGAAAATATCCAACAACTTTGTTTTAATCATCTTGAAGATACAATTGGTGTTGAAGAATCACAAAATTTATCACAATTATTATATTATAAAAAGAAAGAAATTACTGATAAAAAAGGAAGACCAAAAACAGTAATTGTTGACGGTGTTTCACCAGTTTTATATGCAAAACTTATATATTCAGAAAAATCTAATAAAATTCTATCTTTGTTTAAAACTAAAGGAAACAAAGATGTTGATCCATTTGAATATCTTAATCAATATTGTAAAGTAAAATTAGCTTTGATTATTGAGAGTATTTATATTTCTAAATTAGTAAAATCTATTCAAGTAAAAGTTCATGAAGTTTATGTTAGACCATTAAAACCAAGAGAATCATTATTAATGGTAAAAGAATCTGATGATGAAGAAGACGATGAAGAAAATGAAGAAAGTAATTCACAGGATTTGTTTTAAACTGAAAATAAAGTATTTGCCCTTTTTAGGGCTTTTTTTTATGTCGCTTGAAACAATTTTTAATACTACAATAGTATTAAAAATCTTTTAAATCACTCAAAGGAATCCACGAATTAAACTTGTCAGGATATCCACTCCATTTAACTAAAGCTAACTTTTTCTTGGTGTCTCGTTTCAATACTTTCTCAATTCTATATATTTCTTGTTTTGCTTTTTGTAATTCTTTTTCATAAAAAGATCCTTTTACTTCTTCACCCATTAAATCAACAATTTTATAGGTAATAGGTTTTGTATTTAATATTTCATTAACCACAAATATTTCCTCTGTCCAGTTTGGAGTATATCCTTTATCAAATACAGGTCTCTTATATTTTGATATACGAACGAAATCTCCAACCTTAAATTTTATTTTTCCAGGTTTCAAATCAATTAAATCTGAATATAAATTAGCATAAACTTTTTCTTCGTTTTCTTTTTTACTAGCTTGAATTGGAGTCATTTTAATACTAGAATGTCTTGTTTTATTATAATCATTAACTAATTTATCAAGGATGTTCCAATAAACAGTATTGTTATTTACACTAAACATCTTAAACATTCTGGTTTTCATTGTTTTATTCCATCTCTCAACAATGCTTGATTTCTCTTCATTCTCTGTATGATATAATTTGATTTTATTCTTTTCAAGGAGGTCCTTAAAATGTTTACTGATAAATTCAGAACCTTTATCTGTCCAAAGCATTTTTGGTTTACGTTTACTTTTTTTAAATATATCATCAAATGCTTTACTAACACTTTCAGTCTTTTTGTTTTTCAATGGTTCAATCCATCCATATTTACTAAAAATATCTATTACCATCAGTAAATAATTTATTCCTTTATTCCATTTACTAAACTTTTGCATTTCAACCAAATCTGCAGCCCAGATTTCATCAATCCCATTTGATATTACAGTTCTCTTTGAAAAATTTCTAGTGATTGGTTTATGTAATTCATCGGCTAATTGTTGAGTCCAATCACTATTATTACTCAACGCCGCTTTACGTTTTTTGTCTTCTTTGGTAAACCCAAACCAAGTTTCTGTTTAGTATTTATAATAAATCTCGCTGTTTGACCCCATTTCGGTATTTCACCGTATGGAATCAGATCTAAAGATTTAACCATTTGTCTATCACATTCATTCTTATTTTTTCCCATATCATAACATATATCATGATAAGCAGCAATTTCATCTACTTTATTATATGGTTTAACCATCCATTCTAATACTTCACCTGTTTCAGGATCATATCTTAATTGTTCATTCAAAGGGTTATACGGTCCCATATACTTGTATTCTCCAGGAGTCCAACCACCTTTTGGTTTTGGCAATTTTCCAATGAGTTTATGAATATCTACACTACCTCCTTGGTCTAGATCTTTTCTATTTGTTTTATATTTTAATTTTGGTCTTATTTTTGTTGATATTTCATCCAATGCTTTACTACCAACATCTTGAATCATTGGAGTTAATTTATTTAATCCATAATTAATTGCTTTTTTCTGTAAGTTTTTATTTCTCATAGCTTCAGATATACCATATCGTCCCATTTCTACTGTTTTTTTACCTAACCAAGGTAAAGCATGAGTTAAACCTGTTAATGCTAATTCACCCAAGCCTTCTCCTTCTTGTGTTTGTGAAGAAGAAGGCTGAATTAGTTTCCCTGTTTCTTAACAAATCGTGTTTTTTTTATTCCACAAGAAGCACAAGTACACCAATACATTTTTCTTCCATTTTTAGCAGTTTGATAACCTTCTGGTTTCACACATTCTGTTTGTTTTTTTTCTTTCACACAATAAGATTTCATTTTATTATATATTTAGATAAAAAATTTTTTTAACTTTTACACTTTTTATATAATTCATTAAATAAAAAAGAATGACGAATTATTTTCCATACAAATTAAAATTATCTGAATCTCAATTAAAAAAATTAGCAAAAGCTTATAAGGATAGATCAGAGATTACTTTAAGAATTACTAAAAATAATTTAGTTGGATCAGATGAATTAATGTTGACAAAAACACAAATTAATAAACTTAATAAAGCTAAAACTAATGGAGTTGGTTCTGATATTAAAATAACAAAAACACAAATTAGAAAAGTAGTAAAAGAAGGTGGAAGTTTGTTTGGATCTCTTATTTCAATAGGTTCAAAAGTTCTTCCAATGGCTGCAAAAGCAGCTAGTAAAGCAGCTCCAGCACTTGCTCAGGGTGCTTTAACAGCTTTAGGATCACTTGGAATTGATAAAATTTTTGGTAAAGGAATTAATATTCCATCTGAATATTTATCTAAATTGATGAGTCTTAAAAAAGAATTAACAAAAAAACAAATTGATGATTTAAATAAAGCTAAACAAAAAGGTGGAGCATTATATTTTAAACCAACACAAAGACAAATTGAAGGAGGATTTTTAGGTACTCTAGCTGCAATTGGTATTCCTATGGCTATAGAATTAGCATCAAAAATATTTGGAAAAGGATTACAAGTTCCAAGAACAGGAAAAGGAAAAGGAAAAGGATTACAAGTACCAATAGCAGGAAAAGGAAAAGGAAAAGGATTACAAGTAAGTGCTAGACCAGGAATGATACCTTATCAACCACCTCCATTTTTTGGAACATGGGAACAACAAGGGAAAGGTAAAAAAAAAAAGGACAAGGATTATTACTAGGACCGAACAGTCCATTCAACCAAATTCCAGTATTAGGAGCAATACTTTAAAACCTATTTTCAAAGATATTCCTCTCAGTAATTTTGATCTTTTAGAATATATAGATTATCTTAAGATACCAAATTTTAAAGGAATTTTTTCTAGAAACTCAATTGATCATTTTCATGAAAAAGGATGTTGTATAATTAATCTTGATGATAAAGTAGGACAAGGAACTCATTGGGTTGCAGAATTCATAAAACCACCATATATTTATTATTTCGATTCTTTTTCACTTCCACCACCATTAGAAATTATAGAACATGCAAAAAGATTAAACCTAGGATTTATTTATAATAAAGGTTATCCAATTCAAGATATCTATTCTGTTAGATGTGGTTATTACTGTTTATATTTTCTTGATAATATTTATAAGAAATCTTTTTATAATCTTTTAAAAGTTTTTAAAATTGATGATCAACAATATAATGAAAAGTTTATAAAAAATTATTTTATATAAGTTATTAAATAAAATGATTCAGAATAGAGTATTAGTTTTTAAAAGTCTTGATGCTAAAAAACAAAATCCATCAAATAAACCAGGTAATTTTACTTTAAAATTTACTCCTGAATTGAAATTGGATCCAAACACTACTCATTATTTAGCATTAGACCATCTTTCTATGACTGCTAGTTGGCATAATATTAGACCTGAATATCAAAACAATGAATTGAAAATATCAAAAGATAAAGGTAAAACTTATATAACAATTGTATTTCCATCAGGTATTTATGATTATCAAGATATAAATACTCTTATTCAAAAAAGAATAGGTAAAATTGTAAATACAGAAAATTATGGTATTAATATACTTTTTGATCTTACAACATATAAAGTATTTATTGCACTTGATGAAAATTATTACATTGATTTTTCCAATAGTGGTAATTTTGGTAAATTATTAGGATTTGAAAAGAAAGTTTTAAATAAAAGTGCATATGGAAAGAATTTTCCTAATATTAGTAATGATATTGATAATTTATATATTAGAACTAGTTTATTATCTGATAGTATTATCTCAGGAAAACGGTCAAATGTTTTATATACATTTTCAACTAATACAAAAACAAGATCATTACCATTTGAAATTCAACCTATAAATTACTTATGGAATAGAATGAATAGAAATGAAATTTTTGAAGTGAAATTTTATATTACAGATGACCAAGATAGAGAAATTGATTTGAATGATATTGATATAAGTTTAACTGTTGTTATTGGTGAAAGAAAATAATAAATTGTATAAATAAAAATGAAAAGACGAATAAGAAATTATGATACTGGTGAAGATTATTATACAGATACAGAGACAAAAGGTGGTGGTGTTTTTGATGTATTGAGTAATATTGGAGCTAAACTTACTGGAAAAACTGCATCTAAACTTGCTTCAAAAGCAGCAGAGAAACTAGTGGAAAAAGGATCTGAAAAGATTGGTGAGAAAACTGGTCAATTAATTGGTGAAACGATTTATGATAAATTTAAACCTAAACCTAAATCATCAAAAAAGAAAGAGAAGAAACTTGAAATTGAAACTATACCAGAAGAACTTATTCCTGAAATTCAAGATTATGTAATACCACAAAAAGAAAATATAAATCCACCGAAAGAAGATAAAGGTGAAAAAATTGTTAAACTTTTACAAAAAAATAATGATAAATATTCTTATGTCAAAGATGTTTATAAAGATCTTCTTTAAAAAAATTTTTTATATAATCTTAAAATAAAATGAATGGAAATTTTAGAAGCCCGAATTTAGTAAAGAAATATGAATATACATATTATGATTTGGAAACACCGTTGAATGATAATGTTGCAAATAATAATAGACAAGTAAAGGATAATTATAGATTCACAGTTGATAATTCATCAGAAGCTAATCCAATTGATTGGTATAATGCTTATTTAGAAGTTAAGTTTAAACTTGTTCAAACTGCTGATGGAGCTGAAATACCAGAAGGAGCAATTGATAATGTTAACAAATTATGTACAACAACTAATGGTCATACTTTCATTAATGAACTCCAAGTTGAATGTAATGGAATAACTGTATATAATAATACAAGAGCTAATGAAACATCAAATGTTTTATCTCTTTTGAAATATACTAAAAGTTATGTGGATACAGTTGGGAAAGATCAATTTTTCTATTTAGATACACATAAAGGAGCTGCAGAAGCACGAACAAACGAAGAATTATATAATAAAGGGTATGCTGATCGTAAAAATTTAACAGATGGTGCAAAAGAAACTGTTTTTTCTATTCCTCTGAATTTATACAGTTATTTTGCAGCTTTCAAAAATAATCTTCATCCTAATATCAAAATGAATATTTTATTAAAACTAGAAGATGATGCTAATATTATTTTTAGACATGCTAATGCTCCAGATTCAAAAGTCATCATCACTAATTTTCGTTTATGGTGCCCGAAAATTATGTTTAATGGAGAAGGAATGAAGATGTATCTTGATAATTATTTAAAACCAAAAAAGTGGACTTACTTGAGAGAACATAGTGAAATATTACAAACAACATCAACTCAGAGCTACTTTCGTATAACTACAGGAATTAGAAGACCAAGACATGTTTTTATTTGGGTGGTTCCTACAGCAAGTTATGGATCTCAAACAGGAAATATCTTTACTTTTAAAACATTTTCTATTGGTACAGGTAGTCGTAATTTTACTAGAGTACAATTAGAAGTAAACAATAGTATATACTATCCTCAATTAGAATTGACATCAAAAGAAGAAACAAGACTTTATAGAACATTAATGTCATATTCTTCAGCTTATAATGATTTCCTAAGTGGACCAATAATTGATAGAACAAATTTCAAAAATATTTTTGGGGTGTTGTATTTTGATCTTAGAAATCAAGATGAAGATGTTAAAGATGGTGTTGTTTCACTAACTTTTAGATATGAGATAGATGGTGCTCCAGGAAGTAATTATACAATAAATGCATTGGTTTTACATGAAAAAGAAATTGAATTATACACTTCATCTGGAAAAATGCTTATAAAAGCATAAAAAGTTATATAATCTTTTTTTGATTTTAATACTAATTTGAAGTATTAAAATCTAAGATTTTACCCATTTATTATACATTTTTTCATGTAATTTTTTATCAATAGCTTCTATTCTTAATAATTCATCATTAATTTGTGAAATATCATTTCTTATAACTGGTGAATTATTTCCAGCAGCTATTGAGCCAATTAATACCTTTAATCTATCTGTTAATTCTTTTGGATCTTGATAATACATAACACTTGATCCAACCATTTTAGATTTTCCTGATGATTTATGAGGTGGCATATTACTTAGCATGTTTAAATCATTAAATATTTTTACTGCATTCATTGAATATTTTGTTTTAGGATTATATCTCTTTGTTAATAGGCTTATAAGAGATTTATCAGCATCTGCTTCATAGATTAATTTATCATCACGATAAGCATTCAGTTTTAAATTTTTCATTAAGTTTGGTAAATCAATCATTAATCCACCATATTGATTATTTTGAATTTTATAAGCATTTCTTCTTGGTTGTTTATATCTTCTTTTTCCCAAACCTTGACCTTTTTTTGGTGTAAGGACTGCTCCTTTTTTTGTTTTAATTAAAAGATCAAGTTTATCTCTATATTTGTTTAATGATTCTGCTTCTTTTTCTAATTTTTCTAATTTTTCTTTTTCTTCTTTACTTATTTTACCTTTTTTAGTTTTTTTACTTGATATTACTGTTCGTGGTTGTGTATTTTTATCTTTTCTCTTAATTTTATAATCTATTTCTTTCACTTCTTGAATTTCTTCTTTTGATAAACTTAAAAGTTCATTTAAAGGTTTTAATCCATATTTTTCAAAAATTTCTTTATCTTCATCAGAAATTTCTTTATTTATATCAATATCAAATAATATTGATGGTTTTTTTGCAATTGCTAATTGTTCTTCCTCTTCCTCTGCTTCTGGTTGTATTTGTGGAAGTTCTTGGTTTAATGTATAAATATCTTGTATACCCTCTTTTATAGCTTTTTGATTTTGCATCATCTGTCCAGTCAAAGCAAGTTGATTTTCTTTCAATTGATTAATCATTTTATCTTGTTTTTCATCTGTCTTTTTCTGTTGTTCAACAATAGTTTCTTTTAAAGGTTCTCTTAATGTCTTAAAATATTCACTCATAACAACATCACGGACTTGACCTTTGTCTTTCACTTCATTTTTAGCTTTAGTAACAGCTTTAGATATTTTATATCCTTTATATTCTGAATCTGCATACTTTTTGATATTTTCTAAATTCATTTTATTATAAGATTATATAATTATTTGTAAAAATAACATTTAATTTTTTTCAAATTATCTAGCATTATAATAAAATAAGAATGAAAATCCCAAATTATGATACAAATCAAAAAACAAAGTCTAAAAAACTATGTGATTTCTTAGATGAAGATTATAGAATGCTTATTGCTGGTCAAACCCGATGTGGAAAAACAAACACTCTAATGCATATGATAAGATCCCCATTAGTTTACTATGATAAAATTTATTATTATGGTCCTAATCATAATCAAGAAAAATTACAAGATCTTAAAAAAATAATGTCTCGAATTAGTGAAAAAGTTGGATACTCTGTTTTAGAATTTCCAGAAGATATAATGGAAACAACAGAATATCCAGAAGATAATAGAAAAATTGTTGTATTTGACGATCTTGTTAATGCAACAGATGGAATTCAGAAAAAAATAGCAAATCATTATACTGATGGAAGACATCATGGTATCAGTCCTATTTATCTAAGTCAGAGTTATTATGATGTACCTTCAAAATTAAGATTAAATTGTTCTCATATGATATTATATCCACCTGTGAGTAAAAATCATTTGAATCTTATTGCAAAAGAAAATTTGATTGATCCAAATCTTTTTAATAAACTTAGACCTTATGAATTCTTGTTTTTAGATAAAGAACAAAAATCAGTTACTAAGAATTTTGATGAAAAAATATAATTATAAAATAAAAATGGGAATATTCAATAATATCAATCAATACACTAATATTGATATCAACGAATATATTAGACAAGTCAGTCAAGAAATACATGCAAATACAGGAATTAAATTAGATGGTGATAATAATTACGATATTGAACAAAAACGATTAGTAAATCTTAGTGAAGGTATTAATTCTTCTGATGCTATAACTAAACATCAATTTGAAACTGGATTAGAATCAAAACCTAATCCTACTGAAGTTATTCTTGTTAATGGAGCAAATCATATGACTGGTCATCTTGATTTAGGTGGAAATAGAATGATTCGTCCTGGAGGAATTGAAATGAATCGAAAATTAATTACAAATATGGATACAGATGAGAATGATGATTTATCAGCTGTAAATATGATTACTTTGAAGAAATATCATCCTAATGTACCTGCTCATACTCATGAAGTTACTAAAAATATAGATTTGAAAGAACTTTTTAATGTTATACAAAGTAAGCAACAAAGTTTTGGTTATTTAACACAAAATTATAACAATTTAGTTTCTTATAATGATGTAAAGAATGTTTTCTTATCACGTAAAGAAGTCTCTCCAATGGAAAATGATATTGATATCAATGATAATCGAATATTTAATCTATCAAAATTACCTACATTTGATCATGAAGTACCGAATAAAGAATATGTTGATCAACAAGATAATAACTTAAACAATATGATAAGTGAATTAAACACAAGAAAATTAAGCAATCCTTCTGGAAAAGACCTTATAATGCAAAGACAAAAAATTAGGGGATTGTTAACAGATGAAAATGATCCAAATTCAGCAAGCAATGTTCAATATGTTAAAACAAAAACCAGTGAAAATACTACAAAAATAACTAAACTAGAACAAGATTATAAAGATTATGTTAATAAATCTCATATCTCTTCTACTTTTTACCAAAAAGATCAATTTAGATATTTAATGGAAAATGTTAATGAAAGTAGCAGTGAATATGGAATTACAGTATTTGGAATAAATGATTTTTCGGGGAGTCCTCATTTATTCAATAAAAAAGCATATGATTTTAAAATAAATAAAAGTTCAAGTGATAATAAATACTCAGGAAGACTTAGTTTTAATTTATATAAAATTCCTGAAGGAGAATATACTATTTGTATTGAATTTTTTCCACTTTCTATGACAAATGTGAGTGTTGATGTTGTAAGTACAAGTTTGAATATTAATCAACAATCTACAAAAAAGTTTTCTAATTATACAAGATCAATTATTCATTTACATAAATGGAAGATTTCCCCACCTGAGTATATTTATGTTGACATGAAATGCGATGGAATTTCATCTTCTCCTAATCAAGGACAAGGATATTTAATTATTTATGGTGTTAAAAATTACGTAGCAGACGTTGAATCAAGTGTTTATGATTCACCATTCAATTTTGAAAATAAGAAAATGGAGATGCAGACGGATATTGTTATGAATAATCATGATATTAGTATTAAAAATCCAACAAAAGATGATCAACCTGTTAGTTTAGCTTTTTTAAAATCGTTGAAACAATATTTTATCATTACAGGTTATCATTCTAGTACTAATGGATTATATGTAAAATTCGATTATGGAACAAATTCAATCGCTTTTCCATTTGATTGCACTTTAGAAACATTAAACTCTTTCGTTCTTAGCAGAGTAATTACAAACTCTGTTCGTTTTAATATAAAAATAATTGGTCAACCAGATAGAATTTTAACTTCTGATGATAATGTTGAACAAACTTTTACAAATATAAATCTACTATATAGAAAAAATGCAAGATTTAGCGTTGAAATAGTAAAAAAAAATCCTACTGGTCTAGCTGATTATCCAAATATACCTATTTCATTTACTTTTACATTCAGTAAAAGTTTATTATAAACATTATAAATAAAATGTCAATCACAAGAATAAAATCATTAAGAAATAAAAAAGAACCAAAAGATATATTCGAATTCAATCATATTTCTTCAACTTTAGATCTTGAGAAAATCAAACAATTAAAGGATTTATACTCTTTTTATCATAAAAAAACATGGATATACAAAAACAGTCAAAGTAAATACAAAAAAATAAATTATATTATGAATATTTCGTCTGTGTTACTAGCTTCAGTTGGTGTAATAACAGGTGGAATAACCTTAAACCCTATTATTTTAAGTGTTTTAACTGGAGCTGGAATAATATTAAAAACATATCATGAAATGAAAAATTACAAAGGTAAATTAGACATGGTTAAATTTGGATTTACAACTTATGAAAAGTGTTGACTAATTTACGAACAGCAATGAGAGGTGGTGAATTCGATTATCAGAAATTTATATCTGATATGAAACTTTTAGATCAAGAAATGATAGAATTAACACCTACTTCATCGAAGATTGAAAAGAAATACATTAAAAAGTTTAAGACGTAAGAAATTAAATAAATCCAGGCTTATTTGTAAATCACGCTGTTATTTTAATTACATCCTTTCAAAAACAAAGCAGGTGTTAAACCAAGCATAAATTCTATTTATCATGCAAATCACAAAGTCACAGTCTCACACATTTCGTATAAATTACAAAGTCAGACAGAATATAATTCTCTTCCGAAAATGAAAAGATTCAAAGATCTAAAGAATTTTTTTTTTACAAATCATTTACGTCTTCTTCACTCGACCAACTCATTGAAAGGATGAATACTATTTCAAAAGCAATGGAATATGAAGAAACCTTACCTTATTGAAGGATTTACACGGCGACATAATACAAGAATCAACCATCTATTCATCTATCCATATAACTTGATAGTTCACTGGATAAAGCATTACACAGGTATCACAAAGTCATGGATTCGAATCCCGTTCAAGCCTGAATTTTATTCAGGTAGCTTTTTTCAACCGTGAGGAACACAAATCTCTCTCGTATTTACAAGAAGATTCAACTGAAATTCAGGTAATTAAATAATAAGAAACCTTGGTTACACTCTAAAATCACGTGATTACTATTAACCAATCAAAATTGACACATTTTTCATACACATTTGTGTGCTTCATGTGTGTATTTCATACACATTTGTGTAACACATTTGTGTACGGAAAATGTGTCAATTTTGATTGGTTAATAAAAGCCCCATTCAGTAGTTAGGAAAATACATTCTCTAGAGCACCTCCCAAGGTACTATTTCCACATATTTTTATAATAATTCCCGATATCCATTTTTTTAAAAATCCCCAAAGTATATTTTCCTATCATTTTCTTGCGAATCCCGCGAGCGAGCCCGAAGGGCGAGCGAGCTCATACCTTTTTGAAATTTAAAGCAATTCAAGAATTTATTATATTTTCTGTAATTTTTTTTAAGTTATTGAATTTTTTTCAATTTCTTCGATTTCTTCGATTACTTCGTTTTCTTTTATTTCTTCAATTTAAAAAACCTTTATTCCCGTTTTATTTATAGACTAAACACAATAAGGATATTAATTATATTTTATACGGAAATAAATTTTAAGTATTAAGTAAAGCCGTTTATTTAAGAATATTTTATTAGAATTTTTTTTTGATTCTCTTAAATAAATAGAAAAACAACGATATAAACAAGAGTTACCGTATAAATTTTAATTATTTCCCTTTAAAAAAACTTTTTTTTCCATAAGAAATATTCCAATAATACAAAAAATTACAGTAATTAATTAGGTCTTGATTTCCCTTTAAAATCAAAAAAATATGACAGGGATTCGCAAGAAAATGATAGGAAAATATACTTTGGGGATTTTTAAAAAAATGGATATCGGGAATTATTATAAAAATATGTGGAAATAGTACCTTGGGAGGTGCTCTAGAGAATGTATTTTCCTAACTACTTTTATCATCTCAGGCCCATCTACCCATATAGACACTTTGTGGGTTTACACTGACACGCTGGTTTATCTCAATTCATCTCTCAATCCGCTGATTTACTGTTGGAAGATGAAACACATTCGACACGCTGTCGTGGACATACTGCGAAACTTTTTTTCAGGTCACAACTGAGAATGAGACAGTTAAACAAGGGATGGGCCATAGAAAAATTCCATTCGGATGGAATTCTGAACCATATGGTAAAACGTTATTTTTTCAACCGTACTTTTCGCATTTGCACAGCCGTCATTAAATTTGCATGTTCCGGAAGTTCCAAAAGATAGTCAGTGAAAGCAACTCCAGCTGGAATGTACAAAGTTGATAAAAGCGCGAATATTTTAGGAACTGGGATACTTTAGACTCGTACTGCATTTTGGCATACAATATTTAGACATATTGTGTCTAACATTTCTTCAAAAGTAATATGAAAGACTAGAATGTTTATTTAGTTTAATATCCATCAAGGCTAGCCCTAGAATTATCGAATCAAGGCACTATAGAAATTTTGACCGAAATAAGTTTAGAGAAGATCTTATGTTAATCCCTTGGGAAACTATTGGAAATTATAACGATCCAAATCCTGCCTGGCAAACATGGGTAGAAACCTTTCTTTCTGTCTGAAACCTTCACGCTCCTTTGAAACGTAAAAGGGTGCGAGCCAGGCAAGCGCCTTGGAATATATATAGTTAGCCTTAGCCTAACAGCGGCGCCCTCTGAAGACCCTCTGAACAAGCTTAACTAGATGAAACTTAACTTAGGTGAAAGGTCGGAAGCACAAGAATTAAGATTGACGACCGGGCTATTTTTCAATTTTAGCAATTCTGAAAAGCAGTATTACCCGACTGTCTGCACAGTACATTTAGACCGTAAAAAAGTTCACAAAAACAACTTTTTCTCCGTCTGGAATAATTGTTATGACTATTTTCCGAATAAAATAGCTATAGAGTTGTTGCTTGTCAAAAAATGCCCGAGAAACTGATTTGCCAAAATACACAAACATATTTGCATAAGGCGACGCGAGTATAAAATCTAAGTCTTGTTTTGTTTACATAAAATCGCTTTTCAATCTATGTAATGAATGAACAAACACATAAAAATGGACAACACAATCTTTTTTCGAAAAATTTGATTGAAATCTCAATTAGTTTATGTTTAGAAGCAAAACGCGTACAATTACAGCGCATCGAGGCCGAGCCGTGTCTTCGATGAAATTCAAGAAATTAAAATACAACTGAATTTAAGCTACACGTTTATAAACAATTCTCCAAAATTAACGAGAACACAAACAAAATTTGTTTTTCCTTTAAGTCCCTCCGGCGACTACTGTACTTGGAAATTCTTTCAACCTCCGCTTTGGTGCTGAAATCCGTAAAACGAACCCATCTCTTCGCATTACTAAAAACGTATATAGTTCCTCGAAGCAAGATTTTATCCCTGAAAGCTCTTCTTTTTCCACTAAAGCGGCTTCTGAGTATCCATTAATTAATATCCCTGTCTTGAGTAGCAAACCGCGAAAAACTGCAGGGAAATAACGACTTTAATTCTCCGCTTAACACAACAAAAGAACTAAAGTGTTTACCGAGCTCACGGCTGTGTGGCCACGCGAAAAACAAAGCCTTGCTTTCAAGATCCCGGATGTTGTTCAAACACCGCGGGCGGACGGGCACACACGCGCCCGCGAAACATTCCGCTAGCCATGACCATGAAAAATGACGGGCATTTCTATGAGTATGGTGCTCCGCCGGGCCTTCGGCCCGCGGGCTCCGCTATAACATCTGAATTAAAGAAACTTATGTTTGAAAGAGACGAGCTTAAAAAGATAGCTAATAGGTTCAATACCGAAAAAACTGGCTGGATTACAAAAGTATTAGAAATAAAGTTAACTACGAAATTAAATCTGCCAAAGAAGAATATTATAGAAATTATTTTAGAGAAAATTCAAAGAACATAAATCAAACATGGAAAGGGATTAACAATTTACTGGGTAATAATCTGAGTACAAAGTCTATTAAAAACATAACATATAACAACACAAATTATACTACCCCAGACGAAATTGGGAATGCTTTAAATTCCCATTTTACTGAAATTGGACCGAAACTATCTTCTCAGCTGCCATCCTCCTCAAGGCAGCCATCAGATTATATCTCCCCTATTCAGCACTCCTTCAGTATTGAGGAAACGTCCATTAGTGAGGTTCTTAACTTGTTAAGAGCTCTGCCTAAAAATAAAACTTGTGGTCTAGATGGCGTTCCTGCAAGGCTGTTAAAGGAGGCCGATACAATAATAGCTCCATCCCTTACCAATCTATTCAACCTTTCTCTTAGAACTGGAATTTTCCCAAGGGATTGGAAATTAGCAAAAGTGACACCGATATACAAAGATGACAAGAAATGCATTCCTGATAACTACAGACCAATTTCTGTTTTGCCAGCTGTCACTAAGCTGATAGAAAGAATTATTTTAAACCAACTTTACAGTTATCTGACAGAACATGGTTTACTTTCTGACTCTCAATCGGGTTTCAGACCCCTACATTCCACTTTGACCGCTTTATTAGATGTCACTAATGATTGCCGGTTTCTAAATATGGATAAAGGCCTATTAAATGGTGTCATGTTCTTAGACCTTAAAAAGGCTTTCGACACCATGGATCACGAAATTTTGTTGGACAAACTGAAACAATATGGTGTATGCCAAGTAAGCCTAAATTGGTTTACTTCATACCTTACAGATAGAACACAAAAAAACATTTGTCGATCGTGTGCTGTCAGATAGCTGCACAATTAAATGTGGAATACCACAGGGTTCTATTCTTGGGCCACTACTATTTATTGTTTACACAAATGATCTTCCATCTTGTAACCTCTTCTCTAAAGTGCGGATGTATGCAGATGATACTAGTTTAACTGTTGCACATGCTGATGAGTACATTCTGGAGCAACAAATGAATCATGATCTACATGAAATACATACATGGCAAATAGCGAATAAACTTAGCCTAAATGTGGTAAAGACAAAATATATGATTGTAGCTAGTCAATATAGGATAAAACACCTTCAGCACCAGTTTAATATTCATGTCGATCACAAACCCCTTGTAAGGGATAAGACGTATAAATATCTTGGTGTTGAAATAGATCAATCATTAACTTGGAGAGATCATGTAGACAAAATTGCTAAGAAAACCTCTGGAGGGATTGGCGTTCTGAGACGTGTAAGGCATCTCTTACCATATCATACATTAATTATGATGTACTACTCCCTTGTACTACCATATTTCGATTGTTAAAAGTAGAGTGTGGGGGAGTTGTGGGAAAGGGATGTGTAACAGACTCCAGACCCTCCAAAACAGAGCTGCCAGGGTGATAACCTCCTCTAACTACGATAGACGATCAGTTGAGATACTGGATGAACTTGGGTGGGATAATCTTGAAACACGAAGGACAAGACAACTAGCCATAATAATGTATACGTTGAAAATCGAAATGTACCTGATCATTTGGCTCAAATTTTTAATAGTACAAACTCTATGTATTCTTACAATCTAAGAAACTCAACATATAATTTATTTGTACCAAGACCGTATACTGAGGCTGGAAAAAATAGCTTCCACTATAGAGGGGCAGTTCTCTGGAATAGTCTATCGAATACTATTAAAGGGCAGACAAGCCTGAAATCGTTTTTATCATATTTGTAATTTAGTATAGTTTTAATGACCATTTTTATCTCGTTAATGCGCTTGCGCATTAAGCGAGATTTCGGAGTCGAGTACTAAAAAGGGACAAAAGTTGTTAACAAAATTTTGTGGACTTTTGTCCGGGGGGGTTTCTTGTTCGTTCTCTATAGAAGCTATATTAGGGCATTGAGGATATGGTTGGTTAAAGCGGTTAGGATTTCAAGAAGGGCGTCACATACTGCCACTAAAATGTTTGGGGAGCACCCCCGGACCTATTGTTAATTTCCCTAGGGTATTGGGATGTCAGAACTTGTGATGAACTTGTCATATCTCACATTACGTTACCGCAAAGGTATTAGTCCTTGTTAAATTTCGATATCTCACGTTACCTATCAGTTTCAATCATTTGTCGTAAAGCCATTATAGCTACTTTAAAAGGGTAAAAATAGGTTAAATGCGTTTTCTTGGGAAACGTAGTTTGAGAATTTCACGGTGTATTTTACTAATGGAGAGGTTATAAGAAAGTTAAATGGGACAGGAAAGTTTGTGTGTTAATATGAGCGGTATGGCAGAGCAAAATAGCATGAACTTTGCGTTTTTTTCTATTGAGTTGTGGTTACACACACCTTGGGTTTGGGGCCTTCCCAAGGGTTAATGGCTTGGGTTCGGTTTATCTCAGGTTTCATCTTACTCTTGGGGATGCGGTTACACAGTAAAAGACTCCCCAGGGTAAAATATAATAAGATATGAGTTCACTGACACTGCAGTTTACGCGCGAAAACGTACAGATCGACATGGATGACACGAATCGAGATCTTGTAAGTTTAATTTCAGTCATTCTCCTGCTTATCATTCGATAAATATAACAATCCGGCAGTTTTTTTTTGCGAGAAGACACCGAAGAAGACGCCTTCAACTACGCTATCTTCAAGGTTTGTCGGCGTTTTATTTACATTTAGGAGCTCGCCACGAACTTGCTCGCCGCCAAGGAGGGCTTGGGTATTTCCACGACCACAGAATTGGTTTCAGCAACTTCTAAATAACAATGCACTCGATCACTGGTGGAAAGAAAACTTTAGAGTTACAAGTAAGCGTGCAATTAACCAAGCGTATCAGAGGTCAACTCAGAGAGCAGCAGCAGGCGATTTCCTGTATTAGCTACGTTCTGCATTATGATTGGCCAAGCGGTTTGATTGTGCAATAGTATGGTAAACATGTCATAGTTGTGTTGATTTTTTGGCTTATAATGATGACGGTTGAATGGAATTGCGGCAAGCCTTCAATGGCTTAAATTTTTGCGTCTTTTGCGTACTGTTACATAATGAAACTGTAATAGCAATTATTAATTGTTTTAAAATAGCACAAAAGCGAAAGTACACGGGTCAGCCAATACTATGCTACCGGTGCCAAGTGCAGGTTCAATCAAATTAGTTGCAACCTGTAGGTAAACGAACTTAAAATATTCACCTTTATACGGACTTCTATTTTATGAAAGGGGTCAATCCGGCAATTTTTTTTTTAGTCATATGGGAAGTTTAACTGAGTCAGAGGCTGTCCTATTCAGTACATTTGATAGCTGCGCTCAAAAGAACATGCTATTTTGCTCTGCCTTGTAAGTCGCTTAGCGAGTGACAACCGGAAATATCGTGAAAAGAAAAATTGGTAAGAATATTCTGCTCCCGGAGGGGGGGGGGGGGGACTCCTATAAGTCGTCAAGCGGAGGTGCTCGTCAGGAAAAAAAGTGAAACCCTGAACACACTAAAAGATACCATTTTCTGGGAAAATGAGTTTTTTTTTTAATCATATATTCTAAAAGATACCTAGATCCCCTAATTTTAACCCCTAAAAGATACGACGAGCACCCCCATCCAACCACATATGCGAGTCCTCCTCCGGGGTTCTGCTATACGTTGTCTACCCGGTATGATAAACAGCGAGGAGCGATTTTTTATGTCGCTTAACGAATGTCAAAGTGAAATCTCGTGAAAAGAGTTAATTTTACGATTCGTTTAAAGTCAACTCGCTTAAAGTTCTGAAAGTTAAACGAGTCAACTTTTCGCGCTCGACGAAGCTGAGAAATCTCACGCTGTATTTTTGTTCGCTTTTTGAGTTGTAATCTTTGTCTGCTTTTCCAATAGTTATTAAATATTTAGGTGTCATGATTATGCAATAGTATGCAAGAGAGGGTAGATTTTGCTTATTCAGCTAACTAAAAATGTTTCGGTTTGATTATGCAAGAGTATGGATTTCGGTTTTGTGCTATTTTAAAACAATTAATCATTGCTATTACAGTTTGATTATGCAACAGTACGCAAAAGACGTTAAAATGTTCCTGATTTTGTTTATAAAAGTTATCAAGGAAGCATTTTAAGAAGCATTTTATAAGCGATTTCAGCGTGTTTATTTTTTTAAGAGAGATTTTGTCTCTATTTGACAAAAAGACAATGTATTGTTTGAGTGGCAAGTAAGAGAGAGAAAACGTTCTTGGCGTATAAAGTCTATAAAAAGAAGACGAATATCAATTGCGTGTCGTACTGATAACATTGAAATCCTAAAGCGGACAAGAGAGTTACCTTAGAGTGCTCAACGTAGCTTGATTGCATTGAAATCCTGACACAAGAGAGTTGCCTTCGAGCGCTCAACGTAGCTCTATTAGCAAAGAATATAGCACACTTAAAGCAAGAAAAAATATATTTAAATCTATTATTTCGTTAAACAAAATTATCAATTGTTTGTAATGGTTGCTTTTAATGGTTCAGGTGCTATAGATTCAGTTTTACTACTAGAAAGTAGGTTATCTGAATTAAATAGAATTGCTCTTGATGTTGGAGGAGGTGGCGATTGTTTTTTTCGTGCCGTATCACATCAATTGTATGGCGATGCTACGAACCATTTTTATATACGTAGTCTTGGCATTGAATATTTAGTATATAACCCAGAACAGTTTATAGAGAGTAATACTGAACACTCTTGGCAAGAATATTTGAATAATATGTCATGTCAAGGAACATGGGCTGATGCGATTATCATTCAAGCTGTGGCTAATTGTCTCAATTTATCAATTTATATTGTTGAATCAAATGAAACTTTTGCTCCTGTCACTCTTGTTTAATTTCGTTCCTATTACAAATTAAGTTATCGTCTCTTTCGTAGAAAAATACGTAAACATTGGGAACATCAAACTTTAAGAGGGTATAAAGGAAAAGTAACACACATCTGAACAGCGCCACCATTTTGGACGGCAATCTATCCGTTCCGATGTTAACCGCGTAACTCTTTCCTCCTTTCCGGTTCTAGATTTCTGTTCGTGAAATGACCAGAACTCAATTCATTCTATAGGTGTCAGAACATTCACTGAAGCGTGATGCTTGAAGTTGTTTCTCGCGGTGAATTTGCCTGTAAAGAGCTGTAAACCCGGCGCAGCTTTTTCTCGACAGCTACAGTGAGCTTACTTTACCATTTTGTAAACAAGGCCAAACACACGACAAATTAATCTAGCACTGCTAAATGAGGGTGCTAATGGGGGTACCCAATTGTCAGTTAACTACTATTTTTTTTCGGCCAATTGTCAGTTAACAAGAGGCTACACTGGTAGCCTATACTCATGCGCTTGTATAAGAAAGTTTTATGTTTTTCTTTTTTAACTGGGTCACGCTGTCGGAAATCGGTTCATTTCAATATTTTCATTCATTGATCTTATCAAGTGATTTAGCTTGACAAGTAGGAAATTACGTATATCAGTAAGGCTTTTAAATTTGCAAAGTTAAGATAAGGTTACTTTAAAGGCCATGAGAATGACCAGAGTGAATGCGTTTTCGGGATTGGACTTAGAACAGCCGCTTTACGAAAATTATTCGACATTAGATTCTCATCTAAAAACCATAATTTCTCACCTGTCAAGATAGCTTCCAAAACCGTAATAAGGATTGTCAGTATTAAAGATGTCTGTTTGATACAGGATCGTACACAGAGAGTATGGGAAGGAAAAAAATCGAATTTCACTGATGCTTGTGTCCAATAAAATACGCTGTGGCTATATGGCCGGTAACCGGTCAAGGTTTTCAAAACACTAAATGGCCGGCAGTTCTATATTCACAGTAAATTTCTCAAAATCGAAAAATTCCAGCTAATCTAAACTATCATATGTCGATTTAGAAAAGTCAAGCGATCCTGAAATGCTTTATAGATCTCAAGTCTAGGGTTTGGTTTACGCTGGGCTCAGAAGACGAAACCATGTTTTGTGACACTTAAACTTTTTTCAGTTCCACTGCCGGTCAAGGTTTTCAAAACACTAAATGGCCGGCAGTCCTATATTCTCAGTAAATTTGACAAATCGAAACAATACAGCCATTCTGAACTATCATATGTCGTGATCCTGATCAAACGAGCCGGTTTTGTGGGATTTCTATATCACGAAACCATGTTTTGTGACACTTGGAACTTTTTTCAGCTCGACTGCCGGTCAAGGTTTTCAAAACACTAAATGGCCGGCAGTTCTATTTTTTCAGTAAATTTCACAAAATCGAAAAGATCCAGCCATTCTGAACTATCATATGTCGTGATCCTGATCAAACGAGCCGGTTTTGTGGGATTTCTATATCACGAAACCATGTTTTGTGACACTTGGAACTTTTTTCAGCTCGACTGCCGGTCAAGGTTTTCAAAACACTAAATGGCCGGCAGTTCTATTTTTTCAGTAAATTTTACAAAATCGAAAAGATCCAGCCATTCTGAACTATCATATGTCGTGATCCTGATCAAACGAGCCGGTTTTGTGGGATTTCTATATCACGAAACCCCCGACGAAACCATGTTTTTGCAGTCGAGCTGAAAAAAGTTCAGTGTCACAAAACATGGTTTCGTCTACTGAGCCTAGAGTAAACCAAACATTAGACTTGAAATCTATAAAGCATTTCAGGATCGCTTGACCTTTCTAAATCGACATATGATAGTTTAGATTAGCTGGAATTTTTCGATTTTGAGAAATTTACTGAGAATATAGGACTGCCGGCTATTTAGTGTTTTGAAAACCTTGACCGGTTACCGGCCATATAGCCACAGCGAATAAAATACCAACGGTGTGTCTGTGGAGAATTGTTTGCCTCCCCTAAACAGTATTCCCCAACAAGTCACAGATAGTTTCCTTTTCGTTTTACGGTTTTATTCACAAAACGATCTCTAGTTCTCACAGCAATCTGGCTCGATTTTTTTAACTCTTCTTCTAAAAAACACCGCATCCGATTCGGTTACACAACCATTAATTTAAAGATAAACAACGAGTGACACATGATTGGCTCGCTAAATTACTAGGCTTATCTTTGAACATAACTGCGGAAATCGCTAATGGACTAATGGCAAACTTTTGCCGTAATCAACAAAAACAGTGGCTAATTATACTCAATGTTCAATCAGTAGTTGTCACTTAACTCTTAAGCAATACAAAGTTTACCGACACACTCCCCCTGTTTGTCTCCGGAGGAGATAAACACACAGAATGGCTAAATAATGTTCTCGTCAAGTTAGGGAAAAATTATATCAAGCAATGTTTATGTTCCTTGGTCAGATTCGACAAGTTCCTGAATTCTGGTTCTAGCTGCAACTGCAGCGTCCCGTCGTGGCCTGAACGCTGTTGCGTTGGGGTCCAGCTGCACAGAGGGCGCATGTCTTAGTGCGACGCCAACTGCGTTCTTATCGCAGGCTATCTCAAGGGGGTATAAGTGTTGGACAGGTCGTTCCAGTGTACCATGTGCGGTCCTAAGTTCCACGGCACGGATAATACCATCTCTCCCGGGGTAGGTTGCACTCACAATGGCCAGCGGCCAGGTGCCCCTGTTCTTGTTGTCAGTTCTCACGATGACCACATCTCCGACTTGTGGTTGGAATTTAGATACTTTGTGGGTTAAGTTGTGACGCTCTCTCAAGGCAGCTAAATACTCTTTTTTCCATCGTTTCCAAATGTTGTCTTTGCAGGTCTTTAGGTACTTTACACGTTTCCGGAGGTCTGGATCTTCAATGCGCCATGTTTCTTGTTCTGGTATCTGGTTGGTCCGCTGGAATAGGAAACTTGAGGGGGTAAGGACGGGAAGTTCAATGTCGTCCTCCACGTAACTTAACGGGCGACGATTAATCTGAGTCTCCACATCGAGGAGCACCTCACTGAGTTCCTCCCAGGTTAATACTCCTCCCCCTATGACTTTGTACATAGTTGTCTTTACTACCCCGATCAAACGTTCAAACTGGCCACCCCACCACGGGGCGCGGGTTAAGTTGAACTTCCAGTTGATTTCGTACTCATCAAGGAGATCTTGAAGGCGCTCATCTTTGCGCAACTGGCTAAGCCACTTGTTGGTTTTAACGAAAGTGCCACCATTGTCGGAATAGATCACTCGCGGTCTGCCTCGTCGGGCTATAAAGCGTTTCAGACAGGTGATGAACTGGGAGGTCTCCAGATTTGGTACTAATTCTAGATGCACAGCTCTGGACAGGCTACAGGCGAAGATAGCTAAGTAGGCCTTGCTCTCACTCTTCTTGTTCTGTTTGTATCTGATGGGTCCCGCAAAATCTATGCCAACTACTTCAAATGCCGCTCCAACAGTAGTGCGATCTTCTGGGAGTTGTTCTGGCGCTGGGGCGGTAACTGGCGTAGCAGTAAATCTCTTGCAGCCATAACATTCACTTCGCACGGACTTGGTTAGGCTTCGCAGTTTAGGGACCCAGTACTGCTCTCGTACTGCCGCCATTGTTAAACCGACACCACCGTGTAGGGTTTCGCAGTGTACTTTCTGCACCATCTTCCGAGTTAAAACAGCTCTTGCCGGCAGGTAGATCGGGTATTTCCCTTGAATTCTTCCATGGCATTCAAGTACACCATTGGCATTGGTCTGTAAGTTGAGTTCTTTCTGAGTCTGCTCGAAGTGAGGCTTTAGTTGATCTCGGTGCTGTACAAGTAGAATCCATCTTCGTTTCACGTCATCGATCTCAGTCTTCGTCAGAGGACCAGATAGTTTTTGTCTTCCTCTGCAGTTCCGTATAAATCTTGTAACCCAGGCCTCCACTCGCGAGGCGCGGCGCAAGTCGTGCTTCCCCAGTAGCTGGTCCATGACGTCAATAGTTTCTTTAGTTTGACAAGCATTTAGCACTTCCCGGATCAGTTTGGCTTCTTCCTCTGAGGCTGCTGACGGGGAAGTTATTGGGTTGGGGGGCCATCGTTCCTTGTCGGAGAGCCATTCAGGTCCATTCCACCACAGATTAGTAGTTCCTCCTCCCCTGCTGTGTTGGTACATGTCTCCATTCAATCTCTGGGTGCTGATGAATTTTTTCAACTCGGTTAGTCACGAACTGCTTGTACTGTCCGTTGCCGAGAATCCAATGCAACGCGACTGTACTATCTAACCAGGCGTAGACTCTTAGTTTGGGTAGGTCGTTCAATGTGTTCTGCAAATTTACCACGAGGTTCGTAGCCATGTGGCCGGAAATCAGTTCCAGGCGAGGCACTGTGAGTCCCTGTTTGGCCAGCCGGCCTTTGGCTGCTACCAGACGTTGCGTAGTTCCGCTCGGTTGCCGCACCACAGCATAAACAGCGGTGCCTACTCCCTGTGTGCTCGCATCACCGAAGGCGTGTAACTCCAAATTAAGTACAGGTTCCCTGTGCTCCATCACGGCTCGTGGCACAGTCACACCAGTCGGTAGGGTCTGCTCCCAGGTTTCCACCCTTTTGACAAGCTGTCTGGTTAGCTTAGTATCCCAGGAAAGCTTCTGGTTGCAGATGTCACGATAAATCAACTTTCCTTGTAAAGTATGTGGTGTGGCCAAACCCAAAGGGTCGTACACTTTAGCTAGCCTTTTTAACACTTCTCTCTTGGTTGATGGGGTCTCGTTCTGAGGGAAGGTCACAGATAGTGTATCCAATTGCTTATCCCATGGCAATCCGAGAACCTTGGATTCGCATGGCTGTGCACCAAGTTGCTGCTTGGCGTATGATAGCTCGCTGTCCCCATCTTCTTGATCATGCATGTCTTCTAATTCGGTCACGTTGGAGTTCCACTTGTGTAGTACAAACTGTGCGTCGTTAAATATCTCAATGGCAGTGGTCTTGCGTTCTCGGGCTTGTTCGACAGTCTGACCACCATTCAGAAGGTCATCCACGTACAGGCTTTTGCGCAGTGCAGCAACAACTTCCGGCAATTTGTTCTCCCATGATTGCAAATGTTGTTCGATAACTCCCCCTAGGAGGAAGGGCGAGCAAGTCAAACCAAATAAAGCGCGTGTAAACCTGTAAGTCTCTAAATTTGAGTGTTCGTTTATTCGCCAATGGAAGCGAAGTGCGTCACGCTCCTGTTCCTTGATTCGTATCTGCAGGAAGGCTTTCTGGATGTCGCCAAAAATCGCTACAGGGTAAAACCGTTGCCGAACCAAGACGTCCCACAACTTATTTTGTAGCGCGGGGCCTGGGTACAAACATTCGTTTAAGGATGGAGCGTTTGAGTAGGCCCTTGCTGAAGCGTCGTAGACTACACGTAGTTTAGTGCTCGCTGCTTCTTCTCGAATTACAGGTTTGTGAGGAATGTAGAACTCGGATCCTGTAGGTTCAGCAGGGCAGTCTTCAATGATTCCTTGCTCCTTCTGTTCTCTGATGATTTGATCATACTCAGGTGTCAACCCGTGACGTTCAAGTTCCTTGTTCAGACTACTTAACCGGCGAAGGCTTCCTTGCTTATTGGAGGGCAAAGGGGGATGATTTCCTCTCCATGGTAGGCCTGTCTCATACCACCCTTTCTCATTTCTCGCTAGTTGCTCTTTAACTCGCTGTAGACAGCTAATTGGTCGTGTTCAAAAGAATCCGCCAATCCAAGTACGTCAAGACGACAAAGTTCTTCATAATCAGTTTGGCTTGTCTGTGTCAACATCATGCGATTGTGGTCGAACTCTTGTCCTGGTGACATAACGAACCACCCCAGTTTTGTTTTCTCAGCTACTGGATCTCCATCTCTGCCAATGTGCGGCTTTGTGTCAGTTTTGATTCGAGCGTATTCGCCACTGCCTAGTACCACGTGCACCGGTAGTTGTTCCTTTGTGTCGAAGTCAGCAAGCTTGATTCCTTTTAAATGACTGTAGTTGTCAATTAACTGCTGATATTTCGGATTGTCAACAGTTAACAGTTCTCCCTTGTAAACCTTAGTTAGTTTAGCACTCATGCTGAAATTCCCATCCAATGATTCAATCAGTGTGTCGTATACTTCCAGCTTCGTTATTTGGGAACTCATCAGCATATCCACCCGTTTTGTTTTGCTCTCACACGGTTTCTTCTTGAGAAGATCTATTAGCTTTCCTGAAGCGTACGAACTTCCGGCCCCAGTATCAATTAACGCACGGCAAATTATTCCGTCAACTTTGATTGGGATTATCGGCAATATTCCTTCGTTACTTCCGTTTGCTGTCATCAGAGTTTTCTTATCGTCAGTTCCAGCTTTGGGTGTTTGCTTGCGGTCGCAAATAGACGTGTGATGACGTTTCTTGCAGTGTTGACATGTGGCTTTGCTGTAACATTCCACAGCGCGGTGATTAGGTGTGGCGCAATTGAAACACAAATTCTTCCTAGCCAGCATTGCTCTTCTTTCTTCTACTTTCGTAATCTTCTCGCAGTCAGATGGTTTATGACTTACATTCCCACAGTAAACACACTCTTTGGGGTTAAAATCTAGCCCACGCGCTTGGTAGAGCTTGTTTGACCGATCCCACTTCGGCTTTCGGTGCTCAGTGAAATCTCTCTCAGCTGATTTAGTATCGGGTGGGTTTCTTCTTAACCACAAGCGAATGGCTTCGCCGAGTTTCGCGAAGTCCCACTTCTCCCAGTCTGGGTCTGTTCGCACGAGGTCCCCACGGATGCCAGGCAATTTGTCTAGTGTCATCAAGGTAGCTCCGTTTACTTGCTCTAACTTGTTCAACGTTTGTAATGCTTGAACACAATAGGTCAATTTCTCACTGAACCCACTTATCTTGTTTGGATTCGCACTAGGTACTATAGGGAGACCTAGTATTTCACTGGTGTAAGCTTTGATTATTTCGGACTCCTTGCCGAATTTTTCCGTTAAAATACTCTTTGCGCGGTTGTACCCTTCCCCAGTGAAAGGCAGAGCTTCTATAGTCCCTTTTACTTTGGAATCTAGCAGCTCCCGTAGGTACGAGAATTTCGTTATTGATGCTAAGTTTGATTTATCGATGGTTTCAGAAAACTGCCCCCAAAATCGCGGCCAGTCCATGAAGGTGCCGTCGAATTTCGTGATCACCAGTTTTGGGAGCTTGGCTTGAAGGTCGCTTGGCGTTTGGGAGTGGAGTGATTGTTGGCTGCCCTGAGTCTGCGACGCTTGAAGCTGTGTTTGCAATTCTAATCTCGTCTTATGCAACTTTTCCTCAAACTGGAGTTTTTCTTCTTGGGCGTGGACGTCAGCTTGCTTCTTCCAATTATCCAACCATTCACGTACTTTGCGGACTTCGTCGTCCGCCTTTTCTAATTTCTCATCCAGGTTGACGTTCCACGCTTGGATCTCGGTCATTCCTTCTTTGTCCGCTAATTTTTTCGCTTCTACCTCGATTCGCATTCGTTCAACCTCTGTTGTAATGGATTTCAGGGTCGCATACTGTCTCTCAATTGCTTCGGTTTTCGCTGCTTGCAGAACGGTGTCCGTCTTTCCCACCGTCATCTCGAGTTGTGTGATCTTGATTTCCAAGTTTGCCGACGTCGCCTCCATCACGACGAAGAAATTCACAAGTCAAATTATACTCACAATAGTTTGGTCCTACTGCCTTACTTCAGAACAGTCAGTCCCGTCGGAGGTGCCAGGTGTGGAGAATTGTTTGCCTCCCCTAAACAGTATTCCCCAACAAGTCACAGATAGTTTCCTTTTCGTTTTACGGTTTTATTCACAAAACGATCTCTAGTTCTCACAGCAATCTGGCTCGATTTTTTAAACTCTTCTTCTAAAAAACACCGCATCCGATTCGGTTACACAACCATTAATTTAAAGATAAACAACGAGTGACACATGATTGGCTCGCTAAATTACTAGGCTTATCTTTGAACATAACTGCGGAAATCGCTAATGGACTAATGGCAAACTTTTGCCGTAATCAACAAAAACAGTGGCTAATTATACTCAATGTTCAATCAGTAGTTGTCACTTAACTCTTAAGCAATACAAAGTTTACCGACATGTCCACTTACTTTGGAGTCTGCTTAATACAGGTTTTAGTGTAATCAGAAATCTTACTCATTTAATCTAAGACTGAAAAGGGCTCGTGTGGTCAAACCCGGGGTCAACCCGCGTTCGCGTGCTAGGACAAAATGACGAAACAGAATACATACCATGTATCTCACTTGTCGCACTTCCCATTAGAAAAGGTAGCTCCATTTCCAACTGAGCCTTTGTAACAGCTTTCCCGTCGATCTTCTCTAATCGCAACAACTTTAAATCAAACTCACCGAGTCCAAACTTTCCGCTTATTGTTTGATCATATGTCCATTGAATTGTGCTTTGTCATGTCAAACGGTATGCGACTTATGTGTCATTCGAATGCCGATCCTTTGTCATCATCTCGATAAAAACTCAAAATAACTCTGACCACGCCACTCGACGCCATCACGGAGATCAAGGTCAACGCTCTACGACCCTGGTACCTTTCGCATATAATATCGGTTAATATGTCACCTGGTCACGCAGCGAGGCAGGTAAAAGTCACAAAATAGCTTTGCTGTTAGGAAAAAACTATGTTGCTTTTATTAACAACAACAATCGTTCATTTAGTATAATTAATAGAATGTCACTTAACTGTTACCGTATTTTCTCGATTAAACGCCGGGCCCCGAATAAACGCCGGGTATAATTGAGGAAGTTGTAAGTAAGCTCCTCAAACGTTTGTTTGTGGTATAATAAACTTAAGATTTAAGGGCAAGGTACAAGGCTGCCAAGAAAAACGAATAATAACCCTTTCTTAAAAAATGGCGGGCGAGAAAAAACTGCTGATACAAAGAAACGCCGGGTCCACAAGGCCAAGTTTGAAATAAACGCCGGGGGCATTTAATAGAGAAAATACGGTAACTTTTCATTTATCAGTTAACTACTATATTTTTGGGCAATTGTCAGTTAACTGTTAACCCCATCAGCACCCTCCTAAATGCACTGGCATTCTAAATTTCACTTTTGCCGGAACGCAATTGGCATGAAAACAAAACGAAAAAAACTCGCGAGATAATAACGCCTTTTGTCACAACATTTCACCCACGACTGAAAAACCTTAATCAAATACTGATGAAAAATGGAGTTTCGTTCAAAACCAACCATTCCTGAAAACTATTTACAAAACGCCGTCTAACACATCATACAAGACGTAAATCACTTAACGACACGACTCATAACAGCCAAACTTTGAAAGCTAATATAAATGCATCGCAACCGCAAAACCACATAGCGGAGTCGGTGCAGGCCTGTCATGAACCTCATTTCGATCTAACGGAAACTAAAAAAGTGACCGCCAGGAGTGGTACCCTGTTTATCCGCTCCAGACCCAATATTTTCTATATAAGTGCGTCCATAGCAGACGTGACCGAAAAATGACCACGTGATCACATTTTCCCGCCATTTTTCATGTCAAAATATATAAAACAGCAGACTTGATACTTTAGCTAACTACAAAACTTTCCGTTTCATTATGCAAGAGTAGGAACAGCAAAATACCATAAATTTTGACTTTCGTTCTTTTTTCGAATACTGCTGGAGAGTTGAAAAAGAAATGGCTGATGGCGCGATGTCTGCTAAACATAGCTCAAATTGTCCTGGCATGGGGAAAGGCAGCTCTAGAGAAATGACATGTTGTTACGGCCTCCTTTCATTAGATTCGGCAAATGTGAAGTTGAATGTTTGAATCGGGCCTTACTTTAAAGAATATTAAAGATTCAGTCACCATTTGTTGTGTCAATTGATATTTTGATAATTAATATTAATGTCTCATCTGATCAGATATAAAGTCATTGCACGTGACGTATTATCGATGTGGGCTTTTAATTGTTTTGAAATTGCGGCAATCTATTGTATTTGATTTAGAAAGTCTTTTCCATTGTCAAATATCCCAACCGAAAATAGACAATGAATAACTGAAAATGCACTGTGTAAATTGAACCAACAACACATTTTCATCGTCAATTAGCTAGCAAGGCGGGAAAAGTCTTTCACTTTCACTTCACTAACATCAAAATTATTTACATTCACACTCGTGATTCTTTGTTACTCATAACTTTTTTTGACTTGCACCAACACGAATTTTCAAACCAAGTTCTCTCAATCTTCTCTATCCTGCCAAGAACCATATCCAGTTGACTACTGCGCCTCGCATTTTCTACATAATGTCTGATTCTACAACGCCATCTTTACCATATTTATTTTAGATTCTTCTTTTTTTAACCTCATGTTTCAACGCATTAACGAGATGGCTTTAAGAGCCCTTTGATTATTTTTTATTGCATGATTTTTGCATGGCTCTCTGGAAGAGCATTTTTACGAATGAGATTCCGTGAATAAATAAAGATGATTGATTGATTGAATAGGTACGGGGAGGGGGGGGGGGGGAGGGGGAGGGTGGAGGGGGGGAAATGTCATTTTAGTCCGGCATAATTTGAGCATAATATCTCCAGCCGAGCATAATTTTGATTAAATACTCTGGTTTCATGGGTGACGCCCGAAAGCGTAATACTCTATTTTACTCTATTTTATTTGTCATTGATCGGTCTCATCCCTACGCGACCAGACCGAAAAGGATTATGGAGAGAAATCAATTCACATTCAACAGCTGCACATTATCAAAATACGGAACGTCCTTAACGGAATATGTATCGAAGCGACTCTTGTTGTCTTTGCGTTACACGCGAAGACAAACGCTTGTTTTGTTCTTCCATTGTAAACGCGATAGAGAATAATTAATCATGCATTTTAATTCACCCATACTCCCTTTCGGTCTGGTCGCGTAGGGGTAAGACCGATCAGTGACAACGTTTAATCAAAGGACTGTATATTAAAATGCAACTTGAAACACAAGACATCACTACGAGGCTTAGGGGAATAAACCATATAAATCCCTTCTATCATTCCCCTAAGCCTCGTAGTGACGTCTTTTGTTTCAAGTTGAATTTTAATATATCTAAATTGGGCTATTGTCACGATATGTCTCGAAGTGCGGTTACAAAGCAAAAACATCAGTCCACCAAGAAGATCATAATAGTTATGAACTGTGTATAGCGCCAATCGTATGAAACGAATATGTTTAAAAAATGTTATTAAAGCGCTTTTGAAACTGAAACTTTCAGTTTCAAAAGCGCTTTAATAACATTTTTTAAACATATTCAGTCCACCAAGAAGGCCAGTTAAAACGAAACGAAAAAACGTCGATTTGAAATCGCTTTTAACCACAGAAGAATCCCGAAAAACAACTTTTTAATTTTTTTATCCACGTTGTTTCAACTCAAAATCCCAACAGCGAGTTTGATTTGAGACATATCGGAAAATTGCTACCATTTTCATTTAAAACATCAAACAGACAAGGTTTCTTTCAAAAATCAACAGAAGGTTGTCGCTTCGATCGTCGATGAATCCTGTAAACCCCGAAGAGAGAGGGGCCCGGGAACGAAATTGTGAGTCTCTGACGTCACTTTCGCTGGTTATCTTTTGGAACTTCCGGAACATGCAAATTTAATGGCGGCCGTGCACGTCGAAAAAAACCGTTTCCCCTTGATCGGATTGAAAACCGGTTTGGACAGGTTACTAAATACATACAGTTGAACCTCCTTAATAAGGACACCAAAGGGACAGACCAAAGGGACAGACCAAAGGGACAGACCAAAGTGTCCGTATTATAGAGGTGTCCGTATTATAGAGGTAGGGATTGTATGAATTTTGGTGTCTTCGGGACCAAGAGAACTGTCCGTAATAGAGAGGTGTCCGTATTAGAGAGGTGTCCGTAAGGAGAGGTTCGACTGTAATTTTCGGCAAATCGAAATTTAAAATTTTGATCGAATTGCATCTTAATACTCCATAGCAACTGGTAGTCAGGTGACCATGTCAGTGAGTAAACACATGGTTGTATATGTTGACTTGATGCAGCCATTCATGTAAGCTACGAAGTACTCGTTCTTGTTTATGTATCGCTGAAATGTTCACAGTTTGGTTTTCTGATCGATATTTTTTTATGATATGCTTCTTGTTGGTCATTACTAATGCATTTCCATCGTGTTGCGACTCCAGCTGAGCAAACGGCTTGTTTGTCGCATTATGTCAAGTAATCCCGAAGTAAACCTCAATGCGTCAGTAATCAGTTTAATAACCAAATTTTGTGTCCTTTCAACTGGCGCATGATCATGATGATGATTCTCTGTTCAAGCTACAGTTGTGTTGGGTTCCAATGAATGCTTTATTCTAGATCTTCCAACGACAAATCAATTCAAACAAATTACGCTGGAATCCTGAGGAAAAACGGTTAACATCAAATTATTTGACCTGAGTCCAAGTAACTAAACAAAGTGTGGTGAGAGAAACATTTTTCTGAACATCTGGACGTTTTTTAAAAACAGCAAAGAAGCATTTTGTCAACCTCACGAGGACAAAACTGCGTTTCGATTATAAACTTGCACAGGTCTTTACAAGTTCTGTACAATGACAGAAGTTGAAAGCTTATATTCAACGTTCGTCGCTAACAGCGTCGTCAACGCTTTCTTGTCTTACACCGCCATCGTGTTGAACATTATAACAATGCACGCGCTAAGAAAAACTACGTCGTTGCCAAATCATTTAAAAACATTGCTCCTGAGTCTGGTTGTTTCTGATCTCGGTGTTGGTTTATTGGTGCAACCATTGTACATTGCGCGTCTTGTCATGGAGATGGAACAAAATACTAACAACAATATTTATAAAGCCATATTCATCGCGTATTCCATCTCAGGGTATTTATTTTCTTTCGCTTCGTTCTTTGGTGTTGTCGCTTTAAGTGCAGACAGATTCTTGGCTATTCATCTTCATCTCAGATACCAGGAACTTGTGACTCACAAGCGTGTTGTTGCTGTAGTTATCTCAATGTGGGTGTTCAGTGTATTTCTTTCGTTGATTGATTTGGAATGGATTCCAGAGCGTAAAAAGATTCTCATTATTTTCACAACTGTTGACGTTCTTTGTTTCATAACTACAGGATTGCTTTACTGCAAGATACGTGCAGCCGTACGACGTCACACAAATCAAATTCAAGCCGTACAAGTACAACAAATAACAACAAATGATCAAATTACAAATGCTGCAAGACTGAGAAAAACTGCAGTTTGCATATTCTATGTGTATTTCGTGTTTTTGGTTTGCTATTTGCCATATACATGTGTCAGCATTGCCTTTATCATCTCAGGCCCATCTACCATTATAGAAACTTTGTTGGTTTACACTGACACGCTAGTTTATCTCAATTCATCTCTCAATCCGCTGATTTACTGTTGGAAGATGAAACACATTCGACACGCTGTCGTGGACATACTGCGAAACGTTTTTTCAGGTCACAACTGAGAAAGAGACAGTTAAACAATGGATAGGCCAAGGAAAATTCCATTCAGATGGGAATCTGATTTGTTCTCAATAGTCTCGATCAAGGTAACGTGTTTTTTCCAACCGTATTTTCGCATTTGCACAGCCGTCATTAAATTTGCATGTTCCGGAAGTTCCAAAAGATAGCCAGTGAAAGTAACGTCAGAGACTCACAAATTTGTTCCCGGATTCCTCTTACTTCGGGGTTTAAAAGTTGGCATTTTTAAACTACTTTGTGATTATTCCAATTTGTTTCATTTGTCTAATGTGACTGAATTGTCCAGGAGCTAAATTCGTAGGCACGGCTTTGGAGTTCAAACAGAGACAGGAAAAATAACCGTCGTGTGTTCGCATTCTCCATGTATATTTCTCCTATTATTTTATCATTTGACTTTGTTGTTTTGCAGGGAATGGCTAAGAAATGTACCAAAATGTAAAACGCGCATGCATCATCAAAGTTCCTTTTTCTCCTGAGAATAGGGCTGCAACAAAAGAAAAAAAACGCGCATGCAGAGGCATTATATCTACTTGTTTTATGCCGTTTTCGCTGCCGTTTCTGTCGTGGTTAACAAAGCTTCCTATTGATGATCGAAAAGTCAACATTTTGTTGATTTTCGAAAGAATAATCGCTTGTTCGATGTTTTCAATGAAAATGGTAGCAATTGTTTCACATTCAGACGATCACATACCTGGAATTTAGCGCTTTTAATAATTTTATCCACGTTGTATTTCTGAAACTTCCTCTTCTCATTTAAAAACGAGAACATCGTCTTTTTCAGACAAGAAAGAAAGAAAATATGGACTAAATGAGACTAACAAACGAGGACCTAAAAAAAGGAACACTTTATTAGCAGAAAAATGAGGTGTAGCCCGCCACGCTATGGAATGTCAAAGTGACGTCAACTGGGAGGATGCCGGGATCATGACTAAGGAGAGAGGGTTACGACAAAGAAAAGTTCACGAAGGAATCGATTCGTTGCGTAAAACACCGTGGAATGAGAGTACTTGACAATTTTGACCACTTTGAGATATGTAAACCCATCGTTTAATAGCTATTTTGACTGTGAGGAGGATCGTGTTTTTTCCACACATTAACAGCGATATATCGCATTCATGTAATGTTCCCGATGTGTCTTTAAGTGTATTTTGCCGCGCATTTTACCATGACATTTGACATTTCACATAATTGTCACTAGGCCGGTCTGTTGGATTATGCCGGCATAATTTTGAGCTGAATACTATATCTGGAGCATCAGGCATAATGTCGGCATAATACTAATATTTTTGCAGCAGGGATACCTTAGACTCGTACCCAGTGCATTTTAGTATACAATATTTAGACATAATGTGTCTAACATTTCTTTCAAAAGTAATATGAAAGACTAGGAATGTTTAGTTTGTTCAATAGGTACGGGGGAGGGGGTGGAAGTGTCATTTTAGTCTGGCATAATTTTGACCATAATACCCTGGTTTCATGGGTGGCGCCCGAAAGCGTAACACTCTATTTTACGAGCATAATCCGACAGACCCTAACTGTCACGATTTGTCTCGAGGTGCGGTTACAGGGCAAAAACATCAGTCCACCAAGAGGGCCAGATAAATTGGCGTCGATTTGAAATCGCCTTTACCCACAAAAGAATCCCAAAAAACAACTTTTTATTTTTTTTATCCACGTTGTTTCAACTCGGAGTCCCAACAGCGAGTTTGATTTGAGACATCGGGAAATTGCTACCATTTTCCATTTGAAACATCAAACAGACAAGGTTTCTTTCAAAAATCAACAGATGGTTGTCGTTTCGATCGTCGACGAATCCTGTAAACCCCGAAGAGAGAGGGGCCCGGGAACGAAATTGTGAGTCTCTGACGTCACTTTCGCTGGTTATCTTTTGGAACTTCCGGAACATGCAAATTTAATGGCATGCAAATTTGATCGGATTGAAAAACGGGTTGGACAGGTTACTAAATACATACAGTCGAACCTCCTTAATACGGACACCAAAGGGACAGACCAAAGTGTCCGTATTATAGAGGTGTCCGTATTATAAAGGTAGGGATTGTATGAATTTTGGTGTCTTCGGGACCAAGAGAACTGTCCGTAATAGAGGTGTCCATATTAGAGAGGTGTCCGTAATAGAGAGGTGTCCGTATTAGAGAGGTGTCCGTAAGTAGAGGTTCGACTGTAATTTTCTTTCGAAAAATGCGGCAAATCGAAATTTGAAATTTTGATCAAATTGCATCTTAATACTCCATAGCAACTGGTAGTCAGGTGACCATGTCAGTGAGTAAACACATGGTCGTATACAGCTATTTTTTTAGTTGTCGGATGAAAAAAGCTCAAAGCCAAGACCGCAAGGTAGTATGGGATTTATATGCATAAATTCACCACAGTTGCTATTAATAACTATCCACACTACCTTGCGGTCTTGGCTTATAGGCTTTGAGCTTTCATCCGACAACGTTAATTGAAATAACTGTATGTTGACTGGATGCAGCCATTCATGTAAGCTACGAAGTACTCGTTCTTTTTTATGTATCGCTGAAATGTTCACAGTTTGGTTTTCTGACCAATATTTTTTATTATATGCTTCTTGTTGGTCATTACTAATGCATTTCCATCGTGTTGCGACTCCAGCTGAGCAAACGGCTTGTTTGTCGCATTATGTCAACCAAGCCCGAAGTAAACCCAATTGCGTCAGTAAAGTCAGTTTAATAATCAAATTTTATGCCCTTTTAACTGGCGCATGATCATGATGATAAATTATGATTCTCATGATGATGATTCTCTATTCAAGCTACAGTTGTGTTGGGTTCCAATGAATGCTTTATTCTAGATCTTCCAACGACAAATCAATTTAAACAATTTACGCTGGAATCCTGAGGGAAAAACGATTAACATCAAATTATTTGACCAGTCCATGTAACTAAACGAAGTGCGGTGAGAGAAACATTTTTCTGAACATCTGGAGGTTTTTAAAAACAGCAAAGCCTCATGATTTTGTCAACCTCACTTGGAAAAAACTGTGTTTCGATTATAAACTTGCAGAGGTCTTTTAAAGTTCTGTACAATGACAGAAGTTGAAAGCTTATATTCAACGTCCGTCGCCAACAGCGTCGTCAACGCTTTCTTGTCTTACACCGCCATCGTGTTGAACATTATAACAATACACGCGCTAAGAAAAACTGCGTCGTTGCCAAATCATTTAAAAACATTGCTCCTGAGTCTGGCTGTTTCTGATCTCGGTGTTGGTTTATTCGTCCAACCATTGTACATTGCGCATCTTGTCATGGTGATGGAACAAAACACTAACAACAATACTAATAACACCATTTATAATTCAACACATTGATACACTGCCCAAATATGATAAAGAAGTTATCGATATATGTTATGTCTACATGACATATAACCAGCGATGGCGGTAAATTTCGCATTTTGAAGGAAAGTGAAAATGACTGCTGCCTGCAATTTCGTGTTTTTTGGCGAAAACGTGCGTGAACTATTAGTTAAAAAAGGGAAAAGAAAGAAAAAAAGAGAAGAAAAGAAAAGAGAAAAGTACTGTTCACAATGATTGGACAAATTAAAAAAGGCGAGAAATTTTCGCGTTGTCGCGGTCGCAGTGTTGTTTCTTGGCGTAGCTGAATGAAAACTGGTTCAAAGTTTAACCGCTCGACAAGAAGTGAATGAAGGAGCACAATTTTCATGAAATTCCTTTGGTAATCACCTCTGGAATATGATATAGACTTGATGTTTCCTCTGAAAAGTTTCTGATCTCGTCATTACGGCTGTGGAAGCTAAAAAACGAGCATTCCAAGTTTGTAAACAACATTGATCGACTCAGCTCGTACTTCGATGTTTGAAAATTTGGTGCTTATGGAAGGGACTAAAAAGCCAAATCAACTACAGGTACGATGTTTTAACCGTTTCTTGTATCCTTTAGCTGTGAATTTTTGTAAGCTTACTGTCCACGCTGCAGTTCTTTCCGACTCTTCGCCGCTATATTTAGGTTCGTAGCCGCCGTTTGTTCAATTTGTTTTGATTCTGAATTGAACTTTTTAAGATACGAAACACTTGTAACTAAGACATTCTATGCCATTTTACTGTGTTTTAATTCTTGTAGTCACTATTCTGTCCCGTTCTTTGAGTAGACGAACGCTCCGGCTTCGTAGAAACTGTAAACTGATTGTGTACGCTAAATTAATTTTAGCTTGGCAAAAGTTTCGGCATTCATTGCTTGTTGTTTAAGAAATGGTGCGAGGTAAAATATTGTAGTTAGCCTTTTTACTTAATGAAAGGTTGTATATCTCAATGAATTTTTTCTCGAAACTGTGATTTGTTATCAATGTGTTGAATTATAAAACAGTTTATATAGAGTTCAAGCTTGCACAATATTGACAAAGGTGCCACTTTCATTCATGAACTGTGTGATGTTGCAAGTTTCGCGCGGTAAAACATCTGTAAGTTTTTTTCTTTAAATAAAAGGCTTGTCAGCGATATTTTTTCTTCAAACTGTGCTTTGTTATCAATGTGTTGAATTATAAAACTATTATAGCGCTCAAGCTTGCGTGATATCGCCTAATTTTAGCCGACACGGCCTACGGCCTCGTCGGCTAAGTATTAGGCGATATCACGCGCGCTTTCGCGCTATAATAGTTAAATACAACGCGTATCTAATCGCAGGATATTTATTTTCATGGGCTTCGTTTTTTGGTGTTGTCGCTTTAAGCGTAGATAGATTCTTGGCTATTCATCTTCATCTCAGATACCAGGAACTTGTGACTCACAAGCGTTTTGTTGCTGTAGTGATCTCAATGTGGGTGTTCAGTATACTTCTTTCATTGATTAATTCGGACTGGATTTCAAAGAATGTTATTCTCATTATTGACACTACTATTGACGTTCTTTGTTACCTAACTACGGCATTACTTTACTGCAAGATATACAAAGCCG
Organism: Cladopsammia gracilis; assembly: GCA_022457155.1. Classification (NCBI taxonomy): domain Eukaryota; kingdom Metazoa; phylum Cnidaria; class Anthozoa; order Scleractinia; family Dendrophylliidae; genus Cladopsammia; species Cladopsammia gracilis. The sequence continues at coordinate 2,091,843 of JAJGOT010000043.1, forward strand.
TACGAACTCACACTGATCAACTTCAATCCCTACAAGTACAAGTGGCAACAAATGGTCAGATGACGAATGCTGCCAGACTGAGAAAAACTGCAGTTGGCACATTCTATGTGTATCTCTTGTTTTTGGTTTGCTATTTGCCATATACATGTGTCAGCATTGCCTTTTTAATCTCAGGGCCATCTACCAATATAAACACTTTGTGGGTTTACACTGAAACTCTGGTGTATATCAACTCATCTCTAAATCCACTGATTTATTGCTGGAAGATGAAACACATTCGACACGCTGTCGTGGACATACTGCGAAATGTCTTTTCAGGTCACAACTGAGAAGACAGTTAAACAATGCATAGGCCATAGAAAAATTCCATTCCGACGAAATTCTGATTGGTTCCCAATAGTCCCTTTTGCAAAACAGCGAAGTTGTAGCATGCACGAACATGGTTTATTTCACCGCAATCCAACTGCATAAGAAATAGACGCGTTCATGATCAATAACAATCAGACATTTTGCTTTTGATGACGCTATTGATACGGTTTAGTAAAAATTGTTTTTTGACAAATCCTTTACAGAAACTAAATGGAATAGAGGAATGATTTGCTATAACTAAGATTCATTTCTAGTTGTTATTTTTGGACAAAACTAGATGATTTCAACAAGTACTTTTTAGTGGAACTGGCTTTTAGATATTGCCTGATAAATAAGTTTGGAGATTTCTAACGCGTTTCTAAGTATGCTCATGTAAGCTTATGGTATTATAGTAAATAATATACTCGAGTGTGCTTTTATAACATGTAAACCGCTTGCGAATGTAACAAAAAGTAATGCAAGTCAGATATAGAGAAACCATTCCAAGCTAATAATAAAACCAATGATGTCTGCTAACTATCTACCCCCAAATATGATTTTTACGTGGATACTTTACAGTTTGGAAAAGCCAATTTTACAAAAGTTTTCCTTTTTTCTAATGTTTGCCCCCTGGAAGAACCACATGGCTAATTTTTAAGAAAAACAAAAACAAAATTGTGCAATGTTATAGCTAAATTAAAATACATAGAAAGTATAGGACGATCCATTTCGAAAAAGAATGGCAGACACAAGTTTCACGTTGAGAAGTGGCAGCCCATAAATAACAACAATAATAATCAGTAAATTGTCTCAATCAATAACAAAACTGGTAGGACACAATTTATATAGAATATGATACTGGAAATTTTATGTATAGTGTGATGTAAGCACGTCGTAAAAAAGTAATGTTTAAGTCAAGTAATGTGTATGTAGTACAATGTAAAGTAACATACAGCATGGCTATACAAAACAATAATTAAATTATTGTATGATATTGACCCATGTATATTAGATGCGTCCCTTTATGTACGTATATAATGTAATGTATTGTAATAATGATATATGTAATCATCAATAAAAAAAACATGGCGGCCATTGTGAAAAATCATTTTCGCTATTTTCGTTGCCACGGGCTGGCCAAACCATTTTTTTCCCGTCCCGAGAGTAGTTCTCGAGCAGGGGCAAATAGTTTGAATTAATATTTCTTACAGAATGGCTCTCACATCCAAACGCGGGCCTGGCGTGTGTTTCTCAAAACTCCCGAATAACTTTCGGGCCCGAAAGCTATTTTTGAATTTCAATTTCTTTCAAGTGACGGTGTAGCTTTTAGCCCAAAAACCAGTGCAAAGTTTTTCGTCAACGTAGGATTTTATTGCTTAGCTTTCAAAACGGACGAAAATTGAACCTCCATTTGAAAACAACCTGCACAGAAAATGGCTTTTCGGGCCCGAAAAGTCTACCGGGAGTTTAGAGGAACGCACGCCTGGCGAGGGCATAACACAAAACCCCTAGCCGAAATTTCTTAACAAAAATTTAAGAAAAACTAAGTCTACTTCTGATTTGCGTTAAACAACACATGTCATCTATGTTAAGGCAAAATAGAATAGGCCATTTCCGAGTTGCTTTTTGTCTCGTTATCAAAGCGAGGCTTGGTGCACAACCTTTCATATGAAAATTAGTTTTCATTCACATGTAAATAAAACTAATTTTCATATGAAAGGTTGTGCACCAAGCCTCGCTTTGATAATGAGACAAAAAGCAACTCGGAAATGGCCTATTGAACTCACAAACAATCTACTTCACTCTTGCCGTTCGCACTGTCGCTCACAGCTCAATCAGTTTGATCTAAAAAATGTTCTTTGGACGGCTTCAGGTGTCCTTGTTTATTTCAAAAGCTTTCTTGCATGAAGAATCTGTCCCTCTTGTGCTAAGCAATATTTTGATCAGTGTAACCCCTTATACAACACTTCAACTCTTACAGCGGCATGACGAGTGGTCAGTGTCGAATACACTTAAATCTTACCTAGGGTATCCCGGTGAAAACCTACACTCTCGCGAGCAATTTCCCATTCCCCACCCCCCTCATGTAACTTGTTTGTTGCGCCGAAAATTTTCCGATTATGAGCAAGACTTCGGCTGAATCTCGATAGCATCACCAATAACAATAGGCTATTGTTCAGGCTATTGTTTAAATTTCAATGGGCAACGTTGATCCGGTACAACAGACCATTTCTTGATACGATAAATTAGTAAACTTTCAAAGCACTGCAGTTGAAATGTGAAAGGTGTGGTTGACCTAATTACGGTCACTGATCACTGATCAAGAAACGCAAGCTGACAATCTTTACTGACGGAGAGCCAAACTTACCTCTATTATCAATAATTTGATTTTCGCTCAGTTTCTCTATATTATAACAGAGACTTCTCACAATAACTCTGCACGTGTGTTACACGATACTTTACATTTCTTGCCATTCTCTCATAACAACATCGTCAAACGACCGAATTCGAGAACGTGAACACACGACGGCTAATTTTCCTCCTTTTACTAGAAACATAGTGGTTACCAATCCTATAACCATGTTTATAACCATTTAAATTGAACAATCTTAGCAACTGTTGAAGGTTTGTGAAATACGGGGTACAAAATATGTATTTTCCTTTGTTCTTCGTGTCTGCTGTCTTTTCTCCACCGTAATCAGCCTGCTATATTGTTTTTCATCTGTTTAAGTTTTTCCATTTATCCATATCTTTGTAATAGTAATAAAAAACTGCAGCTACTAAGGCTGGCAGCCGATCGGTTTGGTCAGCGCGCACAACCGTGTTCATAATGTCATCCAATTCATCTTATTTTTCCACCAAGATATAGCACCTGACCAAACACGTGACGCGTTACTCTCAGCCGTCACGCGTTACTCTCAGCCGTCACGCATTACTCTCAGCCATCACATTATCTACTAGTCCAGGAGCCCATAATGGGTTCCTACTAGTTCTCTCATAGAAAAGCATGTAAGCGCAGCTTGACAAGACTTGATCACGTGACGCGCTCTCCACGAATTCATCCGAGGCATAAAGCCATTTCGACGCATGCTCAGTTTCAAATCTGCGAAAAGTGATGTAATGTCCATCATCAACTGTTCCCATGTGGACAATAACCGCCATTAGTTTGTAAACTGCTCGGCTGCTGCTGTGAAATGAGGAAGAAAAATAACGGCCAGGATAAAGGCTTGGACACAGTGCAATACTGAGCGGAAAATACCGCGAAATTTGGGTTTAAACTTGTCCTATTTTAGAAAGGGGTTCCTTTCGTGTCTGTGTGTTGTTTCCTAAGACAAGAAAATTCTCTTTATATTGGTTCTCTTCACTGAAGTGTCCCAGGGGAGGGGCGGGGGGGGGGGGGGGGGGGAAGGGGACTCCCATATAAAGGAGACGGGGGTGATCGTCGAATCCTAGGGGTTTGGGTAAACAACCACACTCCAGAACAGGTTTCTGGTACCTTTCGGGAGTTCCTTTCAACATTTTCAACGAACACCCCCGTCCATTTTATATGGCAGACCCCCCCCCCCCCCACCCACATCACAAACTTTCTCGAAATGGGGGGGGGGGGGGTGTAACCATGCAATGTACTAGCAAATACGTGTCAGATCACCCCTACCTCGTTTTGTCTGCCGTAAACGAAGTGACCAGTTCGTCAAGATAACCATTGAAATCTGCACTTCCAGCCACCAGTGAAGCAAATTTCCGTGCAGCTCCATTCTTATGAGAGTTTTGTTCTAAAGGCTCGTACAAAAACGGTGCCATGTCAAGAAACTCAGGAAATTTAATGAATGAGTTGTTTTTGTAAGGAACCCCATTAGTATGCCAGTAAGTTCTTTGAATGTGAATACAGAGGCACTGCGGCAGCTGAGGGCAAACAACAACAAAACAGAGTTACAAGTTTAACTCCATGCGTATAGCAAATCTTAATTGTAAAAATGCAGGACAAGTGTTCAAATCAGGAGCATCCCTGATTATGGCTCCTGGTTCAAATCGTTAAAACAAAATCCAAAACCTCGAATATACCCTCAAAAAAACAAAATCTCAAACGCAAATATAATTTCGTTTATAATCCCCCCCCAACCCAATATGAGCGAATTGGCCAAGGATTTCATTATTTCACCATCCACTTGAAACCATCAACGCTTTAGAGATATAATGGTCACTTGGGATATTAATATGCAGTAATATTCTATTTTATGAATAACTGCCAGAGAATTTTCAAATTTTCAAATATTCAAAAGCAACTCCTACCACAAATCAGCTCACACCACATCGAATTAAATACATAAGAGAGGTTAGACATCACAGGTTGCTGCATAGACTAATATTTTGAAACAGTTTTAACCCTATTCGGCCTGGGCTTTTTTTTAGTTCCTGAGCCTGGGGGGGGGGGGGGGGGGGGGGGGCACATTGTGCCCCCCCATCGTAACTTCAAGAACATTAAGGCTACGACAATGAAACCTAGAGGGTACATAGAACGTCCGAAACTGTCTCCTTTGCGGTCCGCACAATGGAATGATGACGTCATATGACGTAGTTATTAGGTAATTAGTTATACGGCCGCCATCTTGGATCCGCCATCTTGGATTTCTGAAATTTTTTAAAACCTCTTAAAAACCGTCCAAATTGACTCAAAATTAATCAAAACCAATAAATAAACGCTAAATGACGTAAAAATATAAAAGTTATACCAATAAATATTGTTTTTCTTCATTCAAAGGTACAAATATGCAAATTTCAAAAACCATGGCTGTCAAAATCTTGTTGCCATGGAAACATCAAGTCACGTGATCAAAAAATTGTCATACAAAATCGTTGCCAGATAAATTTTAGGAAAAGTCACAAAGTTTGATGGCGTTTGAATACATATTAAAGAAGTTATGAACGTTCAAAGTTAGCGCGGGCACTTTGTGACCCCCCCCCCCCCCCCAGGCCGAATAGGGTTAAGTAATAGCAAAGTTAACAACAAGTTGCAATTGAAACTGCAACAGCTTCTTTAATTTGAATGTAAAAGTCAATTACTTTTCCCAGTGTCAGTCGCTTGATGAAGGTTGTTCTCACAGCACTGGTTGATTGGACTGAGTTTTGCTCTTGACAGCCATTACATTCCACAGAGTCCACTGTCTCTGAACAAACAAACGCACGCAGAAGATCCTCCAATGACAGACCAACCTAAAGACAAACAACGCAATGAACCAAGGGCAGGAAAGTATTCAACTAGTGCCAAGCTCTCATCAAGCAAATAAAACATACAGCTGGTGTCAAGCACGACGAAACCAGTGACAAACACAAGGCAAATATGATGATATACTTTGCTTTATTCCTGATTGTTTGAAAAGGGAATTAAAAACACCAGCATAGTTGATCTAATAATGAATTTTGGTAAGAGCAAGATGCAAGATAAAATCTTCATTATCCAAGATAACGGCGAGTTTGCTGATTTTAGACAAAGCTATTGGTGGTGGTGGTGGTGGTGGTGGTGGTGGTGGTGGTGGTGGTGGTGGTGGTGGTGGTGGTGGTGGTGGTGGTGGTGGTGGTGGTGGTGGTAGTAAACTTTATTTAAGTGTCAATCGTTCTAGCGTTTCTCACACTAATTGGTGACACTAAAAACTAAGATAAAAATAAAATTATATAATTTTAAAATTTTATAACACTGTTACAATTGCATTTTCTTAGCCAGTCTGCTGCAGACAGGTGCAGTGAATAAAACCAAAGTGACAAAATACCTGAAAAGTTGATGGTAAACTGAGTGACAAGCTGTCATAGCTGTCAAACTTCACTGGGCACTGCACAAAACAAGAAAAAAACTGTTCAAAGGCATTTGTATTACATTTGGCTGGTTCACAGGAGTGATGGAAATGTAAAATTGTGTGTGAGAGCAAACATGGAAGTAAAACTAATTGGTGCCATGCCAAAAATTATTTAAGATTGTGACCAGTATCTTTCAACTAAGTGGTACACACTAATACAAGTCTTAGAAAGAACAGGGGTTTCAATAGAAGCCGGCTAGCGGCGGTGTACTGCCGCCAACTTCGCCTCTCACTGCTGGTTACCAGACCCCCCTAGAGGGATGGGGCCTTGCGGCCCTTATCTGTCACAGACGCCTATTATACCTTGGCCAGCCACCTACTTCAATTCTTATTGAAACCCCTGAAGAACTATACCAGCCACTTCTCTTGCCAGAAAATGCTGTCTGAGGGAAGCCATTGTTGGGTGGTTTGACTGTAGAAATAAATACGGTAAGAGAGAAAATCCTGATTCTTGTTAGACTGGGAGTTTATTAACCTTTATTCACCTTTGTTCCACACTGTTTACACACCAGCTGACTTGCTAACAAACCATGGAATGGCAAATGAGACTTGGTACAGTCTCTTGTCAAAGGAACTACAGAGAGAAAAAAGATATTTGTTATACCAAAGTACATTGGAGCCCTATTTTACAGCCACCTCGTCACAGCAAAGTACCCAACAGTGTGACCACTCTACTGGCAGATGCAGACTTTCAGACAAGAGGGAGGGGGAGGGATGGGTGTCTACCTTACAGGGGGTGTTCACCTTACAGGAGTGTCCACCTTACAGGGGTGCCCACCTTACAGGGTATCCACCTTACAGGGGTGTCCACCATGTCACCTTACAGGGGTGTCCACCTTACAGGAGTGTCCACCTTACAGGGGTGTCCACCTTACAGGAGTGTCCACCTTACAGGGGTGTCCACCTTACAGGAGTGTCCACCTTACAGGGGTGTCCACCTTACAGGGGTGCCCACCTAAACATGGGTGTCCACCTTAAAGGGGTGCCCACCTACCAGGATTGTCCACCTTACAGGGTGTCCACCTTACAGGGGTGTCCACCTTACAGGGTATCCATCTTACAGGGGTGTCCTCCATGTCACCTTACAGGGGTGTCCACCTTAAAGGAGTGTCCACCTTACAGGGGTGCCCACCTAAACATGGGTGTCCACCTTAAAGGGGTGCCCACCTACCAGGATTGTCCACCTTACAGGGTGTCCACCTTACAGGGGTGTCCACCTTACAGGGTGTCCACCGTACAGGGTGTCCACCTTACAGGGGTGTCCACCTTACAGGGGTGTCCACCTTTCAGGGATTCCCACCTTACAGGGGTGTCCACCTTACAGGAGTGCCCACCTTACAGGAGTGTCCACTGCACAGGAATGTCCACCTCACAGGAGTGTCCACCTCACAGGGGTGTACACCTTACAGGGGTGTCCACCTTACAGGAGTGTCCACCTCACAGAGGTGTCCACTTTACCGGGGTGTCCACCTTACAGGGATGTCTGCCTTACAGGGGTGTCCACCTTACAGAGGTGTCCACCTTGCAGGAGTGCCCATCTAAACAGGGGTGTTCACCTTAAGGGGGTGTCCACCTTACAGGAGTGTCCACCTTTCAGGGGTTCCCGTCTTACAGGGGTGTCCACCTTACAGGGGTGTACGCCTTACAGGAGTGCCCACCTTACAGGGGTGTACACCTTACAGGAGTGCCCACCTTACAGAGGTGTCCACCTTACAGGAGTGTCCACCTCACAGGAGTGTACACCTCACAGGGGTTTACACCTTACAGAGATGTCCACCTTACAGGGATGTCCACCTTACAGGAGTGTCCACCTTACCAGGGTGTCCACCTTACAGGGGTGTCCACCTTACAGGGGTGTCCACCTTGCAGGAGCATTCACCTTGCAGGAGTGTCTACCTGTCAGGGGTGTCCACCTTACAGGGTTGTCTATTTATCAGGGGTGTCTGCTTTGAGAGGGTTGACTGTATTGATAATTACTTAATTTTTGCTGCCTGTTCATGTAAAGATGTAACTTACAGATGTACAGTGCTTCCAAGCACAAATTAAAATAGTTTATCAAGTTGCTTTGAGCTAAGTGAGCAGGGATTTCGTTTGAGGCCGGAGGCTGGACGAAACGTAAACGCCCGGTCGTTTGACATTTAAAGTCCGGTACTTTCACACAAAATAACTCTTTTCTCAAGTGTAAATAAATTGCACAAGTCCGTTTGTTCCACCAATGAATCTGGTACTTTAAAATGTTACCGAAAACTCTGTAAGTGAGTACCTTTGTTTCTGTGGACCATGGATTTGTCTTCACTTACACCATTCTTCTGCAAAAGTGATAATTATTGGAAAGTGTGAAACAAATTACTAACAACAGAAACAAAAAATAATCAAAGGCTCCTATGCACCAACTCATGAATATTAACGCTCTAAACAAAGATTCTTCACCAAAATTCATGGTATACAAGTTAAGAGTACGACTCAAGGGCAATAGTTCTGTATTTCTTTTGTGTACATATAAAAAACATTTTAGCACCACTTTCATGATTATATCATCTTTTTCGGCAGTCAAGTATTCTCTATCCTATAATATTTGCGAAAGTCTGATGTTTAGCTGATCGATGGAAGGAAGGAAGCAACGAAGAAGTGAAAATTTGCATATTTGTCCCCGTCTGCGATAACTCGTTCAACACTTTGCTTATTCACGATTTAAAATGTGCTTGAGATTTTAACAAAATGTGGGAAAGAGATGTCAATGAGAAAGATAGTCAGTTCAACATGGCTAGTCAGTTTTTTTTTTAGTTTTATGATGAATGATGCTATAACTAATAATGAAAAAATTGAACTGTAGTTACCTCAACTATTGCAATATCACTGAGATTCATTACACTTGGAAGTTCTCCCTGCATGAAACAGAAAAAAAAAGAGATGGGTTCTTGATTATTGACAACTTGCCATTAATAAAGACTTAAAAGTATAATTCAGAACTTTAAACAAATTGTCCTGTCTTGACCAATAACAAATATTATAAAATTCATTAATAATTCATAAGGAAAATACAAAAGAAATGAATGTTTAATGAAGGTTTGTAAACCCCAATACAGATCAACTGAGTTGATGAATTGTTAAACAGTAGCATTAACTTTTGATACAGATCTCTGCTGAGCTAATTAGTATGCATTAACTTTTCATACAGATCTCTGCTGAGCTAATTAGTATGCATTAACTTTCATACAGATCTCTACTCATTGTTTCATTTCATAAGTCAGATAAAATATTCGCGTCCAATCTGTATGGGCGTTTACAATGGCTCGCCTTCGGCTCGCCATTGTAAACGCCCATACAGATCTCCCGCTCATATTTTATCTATCACTTAAATAGACAGGAAATTGAACACTGACAAACACAAAAAAACAAATGGCCTATGAACACATCTTCAAAAAACAAAATTCATTTTGAAGAACATGTATAATTTTACGGTTCTCACCATTTCATCATCCAAAGTAGAGGACAGAACATGAAAGAATTCATGGGCATCCTGCAAAAAAACAAAATCATTAGACTGTCAGATGTTAAAGTACAGTACTGCTCGTGTGTATTGCATCACCTACAAATGCGTAAAATGTGTGTAAAGTCCATGCAGTACACATATTTTACACACATGTGTAATACAAATGCCCAATTACACATGTATGCATGTATTTCGTTTGTTTTCACATGTGTGTATTTTGTTATTTAAATGTGTGTAATTTGTCAAACAAGAATTTGAGAAGTGACTCCATACACAATGAAGGGAAGCGAAATCACAACACAGCGCAATAAGCGGACTTTCCAATATTGTGTATTATGGACTTGAGTATCAATGAACAATAACAATACTTCAGGAAATTGTTAAAAAAGTCAAACTAAGATGAATTAATTTCTTCTTAACTGATGATAACAAAGATGGACGTTAGCAGTCTCTCGCTCATTTAATCTATTAATCATTATCAATCAACTAATGAGGCCCTGCCAGGGTAAATTCCGACAGGCGACATGACCCAAAAAGTAACGACAGCACGTAAAATGAAATCGCGACAAAAGAAAAATGTTCGTTTAATTTCCGACAGCAACGTGAAACATTGATAAAACACCAACACAAGACATTTTAAAATTCAGACAAGCGACACGGGACCCCACCCTGGCAGGGCCTCACTAATGTAGAGCTGCAGCAGTGTAGTGGTTAGTGCACTGGACTTCAGATCCAAAGGTCAGTGGTGCGAGGCCTACTGTCAGATGTCATGTTATTTCCTTAGACAAGAAACTTTACTCCACATTGTCTCTCTCCACTCAGGTGTATAAGTGGGCACCAGTGACAAAATGCTGGGGGTAACCCTGTGATGGACTAGCATCCCATCCAGGGGGGAGTAGCAATACTCCTTGTTGCTCCATGCTACGGAAACTGGGTATAAACTAACCACTATACCAGTGCACCTCCACATCTGTCTGTTTGATGTCTGTTTATCCATCAGACAGTCAGCCAGTCAGTCTGTCAATCAACCAGTCATCAATCAATACAATGTACTGTACACCAGTTTTTCACTAACTTGTTGTTCAGTTGGTATGACCCAACCATGAGAGGTGAGGGCTTTTAACACAGGATCAGGACAAATGACATCTTCACCTTCCAAGCAACCACCATTCAAGGCTGAAATACAAAAGAAAATTATCACATTTCATTATCGACTGTGACTTCATTTCACCTTCTAAGGAAAGAGACCATGCACAAGAACCGAGAGTATTACACAGTAGATTGTCATATTACACCTTAGCATCCTGGTTTAAAGATGCAAGCTACATGTACTATAAATAAAAGAATTTAGTCAAATAATAAATCCCTTATTCCATGGTTTAACAGACAATACTTGTGGATATTTTACTCATTGCTTGAATTTTTCTGCTAAAAAAAACACTACACAACTCATAAAATATCCATGCATATTATCTGTTAAACTGTTGCATAAGGTGAACAGCTGTATATATTATCATAGTCCATTTACAAGTGCAATCAGTGAATTGAGAGGAAGAAGTGATTTTCTGGCAGATAAGACACACCTTTCAAATTGGGGATGCAGCTCATCTGTGACTCGAATAAAGGTTGTGTGAATTTTCATACTAAGAGCACTGCTTATATCTTCTTGGGTCCTATTTTCTCTTCTCCAACAATGTGTTGTTACTAAGGTTTTAGGGTTACTGTATTTATTTTGAAGAAAATCAGTTCATATCTATTAATAGACAAATTCGGCTAACGCATTGTTGTACCCAATTCAAACCTTTTGGGATTAGAACTTTGTTCGTCATATTTCCATATCAATGAAGCATTGACATGGAAATTATATGGAGATATTGTGAACAAAGAATCTTATTTCCAGAAGGTTTGAATTGGGTACAACAATGCGTTAGCCGAATTGGTCTATCCATGCTTCATTCAACTTGGAGAAACAAAAAGAATTATTGCAATAAAGTAAAAAACAAAGAAGTTATAACCAAACGTTTGCTGTTGCAAAATTGCACCCAGGTCACAGATGAGTGCATTTTGCATTTCGAGTGAGTCACCTTAAGGGAAAATCAAGGGAGATGGTTGCTTTATATACCAGAATAATCGCTTAGAGAAAATAAACTCTCATTCTTCCCAAAAACTGTGTCAAAGTAGAACCACCTCCCTTGAGAAATAGCCCTGTCTGATGATTGTTGAAGAATTTTTAGACCGCAGTATCAGCTGTTTATTAACTGGTTTTTCATGTTAGTTTTAAGGCGGTCCAAAATACTCATATTGAGTGTATAGCCTATGAAGATTATGGTAAACAAATAAATAAATAAATAAATAAATAAATAAATAAACTCTACTTATCTATTAGAATCAGTTTCATGTTAAATATGCAAATATTGTAAGAAAATATACACAAACCATTCATTAATTTTTTCAACTCCATTGCTAAGGTTGTTAGAGATTTATCATCTCCTTTATCGGAAAATTCTTGTAACCAGGCGATGAAGGATGGTAGGAATGCAATTCCCTAGAGTACAAAGATTAAAAATATTTAATTAGTTCCATAGAAAAAAGGAAAGTCAAAAAACATTGGTTTCATTCTAACACTGACTATGATAGTGGGGGGTGAATAGGGGTATGGAAATCTGCCTATCCATTGCACTTGACAGCCGAGTCCATTGGATCTGCAAAAATTTGTGCTGAAATTAGAATCTAACTTAAATATACCTACCCGCCTCGCCTAGTTTTTCAACTATTTGTGGGTAGGTACTATTTAAATCGTTAATATTTGTTATTAAATAAAGTGTTGTTGTTGTTGTTGTCGAATCCGCAAATTATTTGTGAACTCAGTCAGACGTAATAAAAATGTCCTGACTTGATTCCTTGAAATGCTGTGTATGCATTATTTTTGGAAGAAAGGTCTTCTTTCATTTTCTCACATATTGCGAGTGAACATCAACAGTACAGGAAGCTGACATGATCTCAGCTGCGATGAACAACGGGTCTGTAAAGGGCTAAGATTCAAGATCTGAACTATATCAGAAGCAAAGGCCAAAATCCGGGCCCAAAAACAGGATAAAACTGTAATCTGCTTCATTGGTGGGATCCACAAATCATTAAAATTTTTCTCTGAATCCGAAAATCCAAAATTGTTTTCAAAATCTGCCAATCCGTAGACCTATTCACTCCCCTCATGATATGTATTCAAGTTAAACCAGAAACCCATAAGTGGGTTGAAACGTGCAACTGTCTCTTGTACGCTTCAAAACAAGCTTCTGATTATTCAATTTGCTAGGAATTTGTTACAGCCATATTTGGGAAATCAAGATAAAAATATTAACCAATCAATTCGCTAGAACACCTTGCTTCCATCTTGAGGGACCGAGGGGTTTCAAAATATGGTACTAAGCAAGAAATGAATATTCGGAAGCTGTGAATGCGCGTTACACGTTTCAACCCACTTATGGGTTTCTGGTTAAACATTTAAGCATGCATCATACAGCTTGAGTGAGCTTGTGTATTTAGGAAGCATTCTTTTCTGGCAAACCATTTTCAAACTAAGGTAATTGAAATTGTTTAGATTTTCATGTTAGCTGAAACAAAAATCTAAAAAAAGATTTTTCTCCAGGGGGGGGGGGTACTTCTTAGTAATGGACTAATGGGGATGTGCCGCTGGATGGGGTCTCATTTTCACGACTGGATTGACTATAATGGGGTTGCATTTTCAATAGAGTTACTAGAATGGGGTCGCAAATTGTCGGGATTTTGGGGGGTAAGAAAATTCTGGCAAGTATTGTATTTGGGTAGTTTTATTTTAGCAGGGATTACAAAAATGGCAAGATTCGCGGTAAAAAAAGTGACTAAGTTGAGATTGCAAAATTTACATTTACTCAAAAGTGACTAAGATGGGGTCTATAATTGGCCACAGAAACAACTATAATGGGGTAGGGGCTCTGAGAAGCCAGCAGCACATAACCAGCAAAAGTTGACCCAAGTACCCTCCGCCCCCCCCCCCCCCCCCCGGATTTTTCTGTTCTGTGTGTTCATCATAAGGCTGCTCTGCAAAAGGCCCTTTGTTTGTTTGTTTGCAGATTCTGAATGACCGCAGTTTGCTATTGGTCTAAAACTAGTTTGCCAAAAGGAATGCACAATATGAAACCACATACTAGTTTACATTGCAATCTAAGATTGCTTTGTTTCTAAATGGAAGACAGAAAATCAAAATTTTAATTGCAGAATCTAAATTTACCAGTAGATTGGTTGAAAAGAACACAACCTTAGTGAGCTTTAAAAGTTGCAAAGTAGTTCAAAATACATTATTGTACTTTGCATGTTCACTAGTTTGCACTTTTTTTTTAGAATACACACATTTTCAATAATAAACACAAAATAAATTCAAACCTGTAATATGGAGTTCATGAAGCAGGTGTTGCCATAATTCATCAGGCCAGGAGGATGTTCTGGTCACAAGCAAAGTAACAGTTTGTCATTTCTTTCAGAAAAATGCATGTAACTTGACACATTTTAGAAACAAAGGCTCCTATGAGCCAACTTGTGAATAAGCATCGCTCCAAATAAAAGATTCTACACACCTCCGGACCCTCCCCCTTCCTACACATTTTGCTCCACCCACCACTACATCCACCTACTCACCCTCCCCTCCCTCCAACAGAATCCCCATGGGCTGGTGACCATAACATACAGTGTATAACATATAGTGTACAGTGTATCACAGGCTCAATATTTACAGCTGATTGAGTGAAATTTCTAACGAAATTCTACCACTCGTTGTTCAATGCTTCGCGTATTCATGAGTTAACAAGAACTCTTCGAGTAGTGAAGTCATGCTTTAAGAAGCTTTAAGGGTCTTGTAAGTGCCCCTAAGGTACGAGAATTAATTCAATATATTGTTATGATTCATTTTACAAGTACAGTCACTTTTCCGGTCACACTAGGTGATCCGCCACGCACGTTACTACACTGTACGTGAAACCTTAAATCAGTCTTTTGCAATCACTCGTGCATGCAAGGCCAACTTTAACTTTTATATTACTTCCATTTATCTGTTGCTCAAAAAGAAAGAAAGCGAAATTGTTATCGAATGGAACTCTCGCCAAACCTGGCAATAATGTAAGTTCCTTTTACTTGATATGTTCGTTTTGTCATTTTCCTTTTTCTTATGTTGTAAATAAATCCAGTCATCTGTGAGCTTGAGGTTGCTATATCAACTGATATGACGTCACTAACACTTCGCCTCAGGCTATAAACCAATTGAAAATCGCCACTTTTTTCAAGCCCATTTTCCCTTTTACTGTCAGTTAACTGTTAGCCAACAGCTGACCAACAGTTACTCTAACTAACTGTCAACTTACAGGTTTTTGGGGATCAGAGCTGTTCTTCAATGTTTCTGAATACAATACAATGTTCTTTAAGGACACAACTCAAGCTTATGCCCCAGAAATATCTTGAGGACTGCATGCAATCAAGAAAAATAAACTGCAACAATTACAAAAACCTAATAAGTTCACGGGAAAGTTCATTAATCACAGAGTGACCATTCATAGTCGCAAATAAATAATTAAGAGGTCCTTACAAGAAATCATGATCAGGGTAATTTCCATAACACTTCTCTCCAGGTGGCTACATGTACGTGAAATGGGGACCAGGGTTTAGGAAGGTGCTTGGCAATCTGCCAAAGGGTAATTTCCTTTGCAGCTCTTGCAGACATGCACCCGTCCGCAGCTGTCTCCAAAATAGCAGGAATTGCGCTGGAAGAGATTACATCCCTCCTTTCCATTGTGGAACCATTGTTCTCATTTCCAGGCCTCTTGCGACAGTGTCAACGTGTCCTATCAATTTCCTTATCTTCTCCAATGCAGGTTGTGCATGAAAAAGGCATTTGCTGGCCAAGTGGTTGTATCCTTTATAGTGAGTGCATTGCTAGGTATCTGAGTGGAGGGCTGTGGCACTTAGGACAGTGGTATAGAGTGTTTGATCCAGTTGATCAAAGCGAGAGATCTCTATATTTGCAAGTTTCATAAGGAAACCCACAGTGTATGTCATAAGAGTAAACAGAGGACCAGTGGAATTTCCTACTTGCGGCATATATTATTTCACAATAGGCACAAAGTTCTGAGTAGCAGTAAGGATGTGCCTTCATCATAAATTTCTGAAATTGGAACCAGGCGGTGAGTTATATGCCAAACTAGGAAACATCACATTGAGGTCGGTTATGCTTTGTCAATAGTTGGCCTTGGGGGGTGAGAATCAGTTGTTGACCTTCACTTGCATGCAAGTCCCCTTGAGGCGAATGCACCTCGAGTGATAGCTTTTCTTAGTTTTGTGCGGGAGCAATTGGGTGCAGAGACGATGCGACTGTCAGTGAATGGTACAGATGGATTTGACGCCGGACTTGTGGTTGAAATGTCTGTGTTTGGTTTGACATCATTCTTTTGAGTTGCCAGCTGAACTTTTATTGCTTTGTTGTGCAGGGCTAAATCATTCACTTGTTCTTATAAGCTCCGAACAGTGGACAGGAATGCAGAGATATCCTCACTCTGGCATGAAATGTTAGGAGTTATAGGGGGCAGATCTACAATTCCTCCTTGAATGCTTTCACTGTCTGAATCACTTTAGCATTTCCTGATGACCTGTGCACTGAGGCCCCAGAGGTCCAAAAGAAGGATGAGAGTAGGCAATGTGGCAGCCAGAACACTTAGTTTTTTTGCTTACTTTTGCCACCGGGCATCATAAATACAAAACGAGAACAAAGAAAATAAGGTAACATGATGCGGCGATTGACGTGACAATGTGATTGGAAATACAATAAACTAGCGACTGTAACAATTACAATAATTAACTGAAGTTAATATCATTAAAATTGAATATTTTGTCCTTATCCATGATAAAAGCAGTATTAGGGATGTCTACACATGTACAAAACATGTAGCATGATTAATGGACCACTCCTGTGGACCCAGTCTATAGACCACCCCTTGTTTTTTTAAGGTGAATTTTACAAGACAGTATAAATGAATGATTTTGGACAATGGCCTGTATGCTATGGACTAAGGGCTACCAAGCATACATAAAGACTAGACTGGGTATGCAATAGGCCATTTCAGACTCTTTCAAAGCCAGGCTAGGTGCGAACCCTTTCATATGAAAATGAGTTTTCATTCACATGCAAATAGGTTTTATTTGCATGTGAATGAAAACTCATTTTCATATGAAAGGGTTCGCACCTAGCCTCGCTTTGATAGAGAGGCTAAAGGTAACTCAGAAAAGGCCTATTAAACAACTGTCAGTCTGCATTTTATACTCAAGTCTAGCCCGTAATCATGTATAGTCTGCAGTCCATATTCCATAGTCCATTAAGCTGCAGTCTGCAATCCAATCTTTATACCAACCAGTAAAATTTGCCTTCAAAAACCAGTAAGTGGTTTGTGGATCGGCTCCTTACTGGGGTGTTCCATGGACAGGGTCCATAAAGTGGTTCATGGATCAGACCACAGTCAATGGTTTCTACTCATACATCCTATATAAAATTAATGTGTAAATATGATTACTAAAGCGGTTTTCAATTGAGTATCGAAAGTAATTGTGCAATATTGCTTTGGTTTTGCACTGTTACGCTTTGTGATTGGCTGAAAATCCCGCGCCACTTTCTCGACCAATCAGAAGTAAAACCAAAACCAATCATGACTTGCCTGTACGCATTTTCCCGCGCTTGGCGCCCGCTACATGTAATTGCTTCGAGCTCTGATTGGTTCATTGGATTGTTTACCACTGCTGTGATTGGTCAGAGTAATTACTTTGGTTTTGGTTTTATGACACTCAATTGAAAACTGCTCTATTGATCTACAGTGATCAATATAAAATATGAAAAGGGTGCAGTGTAATTCAGGGGAGAGCTTGCTGTACTTATATAAAGTATACCCGAGTGTATGATTGAGGGGACTCCTGGTGAGAAATAACTAAATTTAGCCTAATTATATATCTTGTTCCACAAAACCACAATTTTATGGCAAGATTCGATTTGAAACCCCACTTGAATTTCTTATTATGTAAGCATGTCAGATCACTGAACTATGTGGGTTTTTAAAATTCACATTGTCGGGCCATCAAATAATGCGACACTTACCCCTTTTAATTCCCTTCTTTTTCTTTCCATCAGGAGACAAAAATACATAAAAGCCAGCTCCAATGGCCGCAGCAGCCGCAAACACCGTCAAACTTCGTCCGTCCATGCTTGTTGATGCTTCCTTGCTTCTCCCTGATCTACTGTCACGTTTGGCTGATCTTACATAAAGTAGTTTTTGTTATGTTGACGCGAGTGACTGGGAACTAGTAAAGAAAACAAAGATGGCGGACGAGAGTGGTAAAGAAAGCACAGAGGAAAAATCGACTGAAAAACCTGTTATTCCTCGAACTGCGACAGAAATACAGAAGCGGAAACTAGACAAGCTTATGAAGGATCCTGTAAGCAATGATATTGTAAAATGATCTTGTGAATTTAGTCGTAAAAACCGCTGATTTATCATTTGAGAAAGAAATATTTCGAGTTTTACCTATCGCTTCTAAAAATTGCCAGGATAAACCAGTGTCAATTCCTGATGTTCCGAAGAAATGGAAACCATCAGAGGCTCCTGAATTTATTCGATTCGTAATGGGTAAGTTTGTTATTCTTTATTAGTAGTTTTTACGATGGCCATATCAGTGGTCATAAGAATGGAATTTAATTCCCAAAGGATGAAAATTTCATTGTTTTGACCACCAACGTGGCTACCATGAAAACCACCTATTCATATTTAAAACATATGAAGACAAAACTTAAACCTGGAAAAACATGGTAGTATCCCATTTTTATATTAATCGTATCAATAACAAAATTCTTGATAGTGATTGGTTATCTGCGCGCCTATTTCTTACATAATAGGTGCGCAGTCACGTGGGTGTCCAATTACAGCTGTCCAATAACAACTTTTTGTAATTGGATAGCTGTAATTGGACACCTACGTTACATGCGCGTCAATAAGGTGCACTTAAATGGGTTCCTTTTTTCGCTGTTTTCCTCCTGCTTTCATACTGACAAAATATCCTTGACATTTTGAGTGCAAGAAACTCCACATAGACTTATTAATCTGGAATTTTGTCATTGATGCGATTAATTAGTAATTGAACTTCTTGTCGTGCAATTCAGGGGTAATCATGCTTGTAATTTCAAATCGTCCTTGCGTGATTTGAAATTACTCGCCCGATTACTCCCTGAATTGTACTCCACTCAGTCCAATTACTATTACTTATATACAAAATCAAAGGCTCTCCTTTTGAATATGAAACAAACTTCAGATGCTGCCCTCTCCTTAGCATTTTGCTCCACTGACCACTCCTCTACCCTCTGCGTCTAATTCTCTACCCTCCCCTCCCTCCAACGCCGCCCCCATAGGTAAGGTAGGTGACCATTACCTATCGTATTTGGAACAGGCAAAATATATGCACAAGCCTTGTGCACTACTGGTCAGTGGAATTACCAAGAAAAGTTTAGAGTGGATAGAAGGAAGGAAGGAGTTAAAATTTGCATATTTGTCCCTGTCTACTATAACTCATTCAACATGCATATTCACAAGTTTAAAATGATTTTCCATGAGTGTAGAGGGAGGGTCGGACACCTTATTGAGACTTACATGATGTAATGTTGACACTTTAAGTGTAAAAAAAAGAAAATCTAAAATCACCACTCAGGATTGAACCTGTGACCTCAGCTAGGCTTAGACTTACATAGCCTACTGTACCACTTAGCTTCTCGGGTTGCTTAGTCCTAAAATTATTTAACTATATAAACTGCTACCCCTAACCTCAACTGAAAGCTAACCAGTTACTCAGTTATGTAAGTCTCGATAAGGTGTCCGACCCTCCCTCTACGCCCGTGGTAAATTGTCTTCCTAAAATGGTATGGCCCTAAAGGTGTTTGTTGTATTGGGAGTTGACTGTCAACACTGTACATGGAGACTAATTCATAAATTGTGGCCGATTTATATGTATTATTCTTTTATAAACCTGGCACCAATTTACATGTAGAACAAACATTCTTTTGAATTTTGCACATGCTAAAGAGGCCAGTAGGGCTGATAAGCATGAATATAACATAACAATTAATCGGCTGCCATTTATTAACTTTATCAGGTTCCAGTGCTGGAGCTGGTAGTGGAGAATTCCATGTTTATCGAGCAACAAGAAGAAGAGAGTACAACAGAGTGGCATTCATTGAAAAGATTGCAGAACAAGTATGATAAATTGAATACTAAATTGATTTTCTTATCGTCCTCATCCCATATAATTTGGAGATGCAGCGGTTTTCTTGTTAGAACGTCAGATTATCAGTTAAAAGGTTAACCTGCAAGCAGAAAAATAGAAAATGTCTGCATGTAGACTAATAATCAAAAGGTTGACAGTTTGAGTCCTAGACACTGCATCACATTGTTTTCTTAGACAAGAATCTTTACTCCCATTACATCTCTCCATCTGCCTCCAGACTTTATTTCGAATGTTTTCAACTTTGCTTTTGAAAATAATTTATACTGGTGAGTGCAAACATTTGTCCTGTAGACATTTATGTGCCACCGGTAGTCATCTACACTGTAGTCATAAAACTGTCACCCTGTTCCCTCCCCATACTTGGGCCTTCAATTTTCTCCTTCAGTCACGAGTATGACTTAATTCTATTTAATCTTTAATTTAGCCATCTTCACTGTAGTGGACTTGTTTGAATTTGTTTCTTATTCAGCATGAACTTGACGAAAGTTATCACAAGAAGCTTGAACAAAATAAGACTCAAGCAGAAGACAAAACAGCAAAGAAGCGAGCTAAAAGGTGACTAGTATGTCACAGGCTTACCAATGATCCTCTATTTAAGTGGTGTCTGTGTTTTTAAAATCACTATATCAGTTATCAAATAAAACTACCCAATACTAATGGTAAAAATTATAGCTTTTAATAAATAAATGCAATAAGACTCACATTCCTGTCATGTTGTTTTTCTTGGCAGTAATTTTGAGTGTTGCTGATAAAGTCATTATAAAAGCACACAACACCACTTAAACAGAGGATGGTTACCCTGTGGTATTTTCTCATATATTGGGGATTTGTACATGATGTCATAAAAAAATAAAAAATCTAAACTATACATCCTACAAAGCTGTTTCTAACATGGTACAGTATGTGGGAACCAGTGTTATAATCCTTCAGAAAAAGTTTCAGGTTTTAATGACGGTTTGCTTCCAAATTTTAAATGTGTCACATAATTTGTCATGCTATTTCAGATAGGCTGTGAATAAAAATTAACCAGTTGAAAGTTATTTTTGCATTATAGATGCTTATAAGACGAGTTAATGGAACTTACAGTGAATGCGATATTTTGTGGTGAGATTTCGGATGTAATGAAGACTGAAGTTTTGGCTGCCATGTTGATGCCCCTAAGTGGGTCTAAGTAGGGCACGAAGATGGCCGCTCCATACATTTCTTACTAAAAATGTCTAATATTCATTTCCCTATAACTATTGAACCAAATGCTCTTGCGCTTCAAAATTTGGCCCAGATGTGCAGTTTTAAACTCGCTGCAATTCTATTAGCATTTTGGAATCTAAATCTGCTTTTTAATGCTTCTGAATTTTGATAAGGTATGACTGGTTGTATGTGACTAGTAAAAAAATGTGTGACCATCAAAATATCATATTTTTAATTATTTCCTATTTCCCAGGCAAAGGAAAAAGCAGAAAAAGTTTGGTGCTAAAAAGAAGAAAGATGAAAAGAATGATGATGGTGGGTTGTTTTTCTGACTTTCAACTGAAAACAGTTTTCTTGTGTGTAAAATTATCAATAATTATACTCAACAGTTGTATGACCCTGTCCAAAATAAAATACAGACAGTTGTCCTGTTAGCCATGGAGTCTGGTTAGTTTAATGTTTCATTTTTGGAAGAATTACTATTTGTAATTCTAAAAATTGGCAAGCTGGAGGTATAACAGCCTTCTGTCAGATTTTTGTCATTTTGAGTGACAAGCCCAAAGGACAAGATTGCTTGCAGAGCCCTAAAGACGTTTGCATTGGAGGCAAGGCTTTGCTCAGATTTTCCTCATTTTTTCGCAAATGGTCTTCAAGCTTCAAGGTTTCTTGCTACACAAGGAAAATAGGTAGTGATAAACTGAAGATTACCCCTTCAGTCATTTTCAAATTTTGAGTTCCCGGTCATATCTACACTGCAGTTGGCAGCCATAATGACCAGCTGCTGGCTTCTAATCACAGCCCTGGGTCTTCCATTTATTTCTTTTACCATATTTCCTTGAATAATAGCCATCCTTTTCCCTCGATTTATCGCCCCACATCTCCTCCCCTTTCTTTCACATCCTCCCAGTTAAAAATTCATTTTTTGTATAGGAAAGGAAAGTTACAAAAGCACAGTTTTTCTACAATGACATTTGTGTATACAACCTTTTTCTTGGAGCTCTCTATGAGCCCATGCACTTCCAGCATCTCCTCTCGAATAATAATTATTGCCTCCCACAAATAATTGCCCCATTTTAATAGAGAGAGGAAATATGGTAAGTTCAGAAACATTCCCAGTTTTTATTTTTTTTTTTGGCAAAATCAGAACAGACCACACACAGAAAAAAGTTCCAACACAAGGTGTTTAGAATACATGGGTGTGTGGACATATCAAATTTCTCTTTGAGTGTTGGAACTCCATCAATCTCATGAGTGGGCTTAGTGAACAAGCAAGATATTAAGTTGAACAAAAGGAAGATCTTCACAGGCTTTCAATAAAGACCAATATGTTTTAGCTCATTTAAAATTAAGACTGCAATATTAACATATTTAATCTTTACTGTCAAGATAAAATTGATATCTTCACCTGTGTCAATGCATGATTTTTCTCAGTGGGAGAAAATGTTGTATTTTGCTGAAATTTATATCATGTTTTTTCAATGTTTTTTAAGGTGAAGAAGATCAGAGACAAGCAAGCAGTAGTGATGATGATGATAATGAGGATGAAGAGCCGCACTTCATAGTTGGAGGACAATAGTCATCTATGTCCAATAATTCCGTGTCCACTTTGTTGTAAATGTGTAAATAAAACCGAGACGTAATAAAAAAAGTAGTTCAAAGAAGCTTTGGCTGCTTTTTAAGACTAAAAGAGTAGTAGATGGCTTGCTTGAGGCAGAGTTTATTTGCACTGGTAATTTGTTTTGCCTTCATCAGGGTAGAGCTAACAGGGCAATATTTTATTTTAATTGCAATCTCAAATTGCCTGTATAAACTGTTGACCATTTTTGCTGTAATCTAACAAGGATTTGATTGCCATTTTATTACAATGGCAACAGAATGCATGCAATGTCAGCATAAAAGCTGCAAATGCATCTTTTATAACATACCTTGTTGCACAACATTTCTGCAATTGCAATTAAATTCCTGTATTGTAATGCTGCTTAGAGGGGATAAAATATTGTATTATTGATCCCTAGTAATACTTCATAAAATAGAATTGAGTCATGTTTAATGTTGACAGCACTTAAGGTTTATATCAAGACTATTTGAAGTCTTTCAAAAAGCTGTCTGCAAACGGCAATGTTTGCAGCAACCTGTTATACAATCCACACAACTATCAAATTGACTAGGGGCCTGAAAAGAAATCATTTATATATCTTGAAATTTTACCTCCATTGTTATGACATTACTGTATGACTACATTACTGCAGCTGAATGCTGATAACTTAAACCATGGACCTCTTTCATAATGGCGGCCGATTTATTTATTCTTTTATATGTATGTTAATTAGCCTCACTGGCCTCATTTTAGAGTAAAAATTCTTTTGAATTTTGCACACGCTAACGAGGCCACTAAGGCTGATTAACATACATATAAAAGAATAAATAAATCTGCCGCCATTATGAAAGAGGTCTATGAGGATACACAAAATTGTTTGAGTTGATAAAGGCTTTCCAAGTTATTGGAGTAAAAGGTAAAATTGCAAACAAGCCACAGGTCACCCACATGACCAGAGCCTTGCCCAGTTTCTGTAGATGAAGCAACTAGGAGTATTCCTACTCCCTTCTGGATGGGATGCTGGTCCATTGCAGGGTTACCCCCCAGCATTTTGTCTCCGGTACCCATTTATACACCCGGGTGGAGAGAGACAATGTGGAGCAAAGTTTCTCATCTAAGGAAACAATATGACAATAGAGACCAGGCAACTTAGACAAACATATCACAATTTGGGGGACTAACCACATTGAAAATCATTTTCAATGTGGTTAGTCCCCAATGTCTAAGTGATCCAGGGTAGTGCAGACACAATACAACATTTTTCATCCTTCACAATAATCATCAGAGAAACTTATCTTTTCCAAATTTTTTAAAGGTTCTATATCTCCAGTTATTTCACAGTCTTACAGATGTGTTGAAATCTGTAAAAATAAAAACTTGGATCCAACTGTTGGAGACGTGTTTCAGTGCTATGTTCATAACAAACAAAATTATTGTCATAGGTTCACAAGTTTTACTGAAGCTTGACAAATCCTTGCAAATCTTCCAGAAACTTTACGTAGTGTTGCTGCTCTAGAGCTGTACTGTAGTCAAGAAGCCACTGGCATAAGTCATTGTCCACTCCTCTTTCAGCCAACATGTTCAACAACATAACATACAGGTTCTGTTGATTAAAAAGAAATGAAAGGTTGCAGGAATTTCTTCACTGTTCATTTTATTTTATAAGCTTCACTCGACTGAGGCACCACAGCAGCTTGCTCCAATAATTTATAACTGTGAGAAAGGTACAATGTAGAGTAAAGGTTCTTGCCTAAGGAAACAACAAAATTGCTGAGACCAGGCCTTGTGAACAAGCTTTTAGCCAGCAGGGTGTCCAGGCAGCCTGTGGACACCCACTTTGTGAAGAAATTCATGAAAATTGCACCTACTCCTTTAAAAAGTTATGATGGGAAATATCTTCAGGACGCCCACTATACAATTTCTGGCTAAAAGTCTGCTTGTGAATGTATACCCCTCCCCATGTGGTCTGACCTTATAAGTAAGCACCAACAGCCCCCTGGGAAGTCACAGTCATAAGGTTCAGTCTCCCATGCAGCCATCATTTGGGTTGTGGAGGAGGAGGAGGATAGGAGACTCGGAATGCTTGTATGGAAACTTTAACTTGACAAGCAGTTGTGTGCACTTACACTATCCATGTTTTCTGTCTCAGCACAGTAGATGGTGTTCTCTTTATCCTTATCAGGGGAATCCATAACAGACACATTGATAACATGAACCATTTCTGGTGTGCCTTCAGCTTCACTATCAGAACCTAATTCATCACCAAGGTCGGTGTTAAACTCGCAGTAGAACTTCAGTGTGTGACCCTAAAACATAAGGGTGCCAAAAATCAAAATTCAAGAAAAATCCTAAATTTCTTTCATTTGTAAAACATTGAAAACCAAAATAATGATACCATGCAAAAGAGGTTTCATTTGAATGGTCACACCATAGGATTTCATCCACAGACTTAAAAGTTAGAACAACATTGCATGTCTCAATAACTGAATCTGAAGTTAAAGGGTAAAAGAAGAATAAATAGCGCTGCGCACAAATGACGTCACAGACTTTTGACCCCCGTTGTGACTGAGACAAACAAACTCCTCCTGCACAATAATTTTGTATGGGAAAGTGGTGTTGGCGAACACTTTGATGCGGCTTTTATCGATATTTTCACAAGAAAATCGATTACCCGAGTCAATGTTAAATTAGCCTCTTCCAGGCGTTCAGTTAGTGGGGCGCGAAAGAAAAATCGGGCGCAGGAGAAAAAAAACGAGGGGAGGCTGGGGAGAGGGGGCGAAAGAACACCTGTGAAATTATTTTTAAAAAGCTCATGTCGGTATACCAGAGTCTGGTATACCCTCTGATTGGCCCAATTTGACACATGTTGTCAACACTGCAGCGTTGTTGACGCAGACACTGAATACGATATGGCGTGCGAAGGTAATCCTCCATCGAGTCACGCACGGTTTGAATCTGTGTTACAGCAAGCGCTTAAAGATTTCCCGCATGTGGACAAGGCATTAAATTATGTTCATTCCTTACTTAAGGAAAGGACTGAAGAATTTACTAGCATCCATGAGATTTACAAAACAGCAACTATGTTGCAGATTATCTGCTGGATGCCAAATCAAACGCTATTACAAAGCAACGGAGGTTCATCCTAGCTCCACTGAGACACACTACTCAATTACAGAACTAACTTAGGAGCTACATGTAAAAATTATTGCAAGAATTCATGATTTCACTGCAGTGGAATTATAGACTACGGCTTTTTGAGAGTCGGATCTAAGACGCCCATATCCGTGATGCCGGAAACACTTTCTCTCAAGTCTTGCACGCCGCAGACTTTAGACACCTAATCACGGCCTGAGAAATTTAACGATCCTAGCACTTTCAAAGCGATAACAAACTTTAGCCGATAAGTATTTATCTTGCAACAAAAGTGAGCCAAAGAGACCACAATGTATGCCAATGGAGCTAGCACCGAATAACGGCATAAAGAAATAAAATAATTCTAACGGCTCTGGACAGCATGAATCCTCCTATCAATCTGAGAGATAATCCACCGAGATCAAAAGGTTTATATGAGGGGGACATTGGGGATTTGCGGTGTTGCGGTGTTGCTCATTTTTTTATGCGGTGTTGCGGTGAATAAAATCCTAGCTTGCGGTGTTGCGGTGATCTCAAACTCTACGGTGTGCGATGTTTGCGCTTTGAAGTCTGCGGTGTTCGGTGGGACGAAATTATCTGCGGTGTTGCCGTTTCCTGTTTGACCCGTGTCAGATTTAAATTTAGCCTCTATATGTTGTTTGTTCCGTACTTATTTATGAAAAGCACGTACCATTATGTTTAATATGTAACAAAATGCAGTCCAATACTGTCTAATTAATCTTCAATACGCTGCCGGTCGCCAATCCTAAGCCGTTTTCATTTATAAGTAACTTGAGAAAAATATATATTGCGGTGACGGTGTTTCGTCGACTTTTCTTGCGGTGATGCGGTGTTCGGTATTTTTTTTTTGCGGTGTTGCGGTGTTCGGAGCCCCCCAATGTCCCCCTCTTATATCATCGAAGAGAACAAGTTCTTAACTGTGATCTAAAGGCGCGATCCTCTGTGAAGTCTTACTGGGAAAGCTTTACACTTTAAGCTTTTAAAATACTTTTTGCAACGAGTGGGAGTCGTGTTTAGCCCGTCCTTTTTTATAACACTATCTGGGATCATATTTCCCGGGAAATCTACAACGATTTTGATTGACAGCAGAAAACCACAACTAGCGAAAAATGGATTCATGTTTCTTTGCCGCTGTCGGCGGTCAAAAGTGGGCGGCATGAGCTTTTTAAAAATAATTTCACAGGCGTTCTTTCGCCCCCTCTCCCCAGCCTCCCCTCGGTTTTTTTCTCCTGCGCCCGATTTTTCTTTCGCGCCCCACTAACTGAACGCCTGGAAGAGGCTAATGTTAAATAGAAAACCTAAACATTTTTCTTGGAACATCTCAAACTTTGATGAAAATGCAAAGAATTGATAGAGAGCGGCAATATTATTGCCTGAATGATTTCACTCTCGAGAGGTCCAGTTTGCAGTATATACAGCTGAGCCGTTAGAAACGTAGCATATTGAACCAAGCAGTTATCAAAAGGGATCCATTGCAAATAAAAGGCAGGTTTCAATAATTGTGAAAAGAAATGATAATCTGTCCATTGCTCCACTAAAAGGATAGGTTTATTTTTATGTTGTTTATGCGACCGCAGCACCCGGGTAGTAACAGAAAAGTTTATACTCGTTGGACGAATACTTGAGAATAAGCAGCTCTCTAATTTTCCAAATTGCAGCCTATATACTCTCCAAGCGTAACAGCATATATTCAGTATCCCTTAGAATATATACGCAAAGACAGGATTTGTCATTCTCTGGACCTTTTGCCGTTCTGCTTTTGCTCCTGTCGTATTCCCGGGTCATAAACGGTATTTGTATCAAATACATATTCTGGATCATTTGGAACCTATTTACGCATCTTTATCCAAGCTAGTGATGCACACATCTTAGTCATACAAGGAGAATACAACAATTTACTTTTGGCTTAATTTTGGACGAAAGACGTGAAATGTTTTCTGATCGCATGAGAGCTAAGAGCCTAAGAGATTGGAAGTCTGATGATCGGATTTCACTGTTATGGGTCTGTTATGTACCAGGGTTATGTGCAGCCTCGTCGCATAATTTATTAAATTTTAAGCCAAAATCTACATTTCTTGAATCAGTTTTTCACTCCCGAATGTAACATTGCCTTTTATTTATTAGATTTGAAGTCCCAAAGACGTTCAAATCACGTTTACCGCTAATTTTTACCGATTTTTCGTATCCAAAACACATCCCGCTCATACAAAGCCTTTGAGCTGACGGCAAACTTTGTCTGAGTCACGTAGGGTGTCTATCTATTTTTAGTATTTGTGCGCAGCGCTATTGGTCGACTGGAAATTGTATCAGAATAAAGTGAAGAAAGTCATGCACATATTCAGCTGAAACTTTTAAGCCTCCTAAAAAAACATACAATCATGGATGTCTTTCTACTTACAGTTTTCTTTGTGATTTCCACAGTAAATGATGGATATGACAAAATCTGATAATACACATAAAGAAAGTGGGAACTAATTAACTTTTTCAACTAATAACAAATAACACATGGTTAAAACAGTTGAGCTCATGGTAGTTACCAGCCATTTCAACAATAACAAAAAATGCACTTCCCCAGACTAGTTTTCACTTATCCACATGAGGTAAATTGTTCAACTTGAAAGTACTGTAAGAGGTAATAACTTGAAAGTGAAAATCCTACTTGCCAAACCAGGTACGTGATGTACAACTTGTACTCTCCAGAAAGGATTAGTGAGCGGGTGAATACTAATTTCCAGCCCTGTGCACACACAACTATGTTACATGTGATATGCCTAGGTTTTGCCTTTGACATGACTTAATTTCATTTGTGTCCAATTTACAAGTTGTGGGTTTGTGTTACACAAAATAATACTTTTTACAGGGGTGTCACAATAATTTTTACATATATTTACTACAAGGTTGCATGGTCTAAGTGTGCATTAACTAAACATGTTACCGGTAACTTTTATAATTCACTGTACATAATCAAACTTTTATAGACCTTTCCTGAGAAGGCTTCTTCATCATCACTGTCGGCAGCACCTCCCTCATCTTGATTTATGTTCTCATTCAAATCAAATGACAACACAATCCTTACAACATAATAAAATCATTAGCAATAATAAATATCAGAAAGATATTTATATGGGACAAATGAAATTCTTGGATGTTATGAGATTTTTCTTTTTAAGTAGCAGGTAGAATACCTAACTTTTTCAAGTCAAGTAAACAGAAAAGGAGTGGTCACCTTGTCTGTTTGCGGGGTGGGGGGGGGGGGGGGGGGGGGGAGGAGTGGGGAAGTAAGCAGCAAATAATATATTGACTGCAGGAGGCAAAATAACTGAATGATAGAATCTATCAAAGGGAACCTCCATTGTTATAACAAATTGATGTTAAATTGTTGGAAACAAAGTTTAAATTAACATTTTTTAAAAAAACAGGTGCAAATATAATTTTGGGGTACAAAAAAATGAATATTGCCTATTTTCGCTTTTAAATTTCCCACATGCCGCCATTTCGAATATTTATGACGTGTTACAGTTGTCTAAATGTTGCATACAAAAGAACTTCGATTATTAACAATAGCGGCAACCGTAACACGTCATAAATATTCAAAATGGCGGCGTGCGGGAAATTTAAAAGCGAAAATAGGCAATATTTATATACATTTTATTTGTACACTAAAATTATTTTTTAATTTGCACCTGTTGTTTTAAAAATTTTAAATTTCGACTTTATTTCAACAATTTAACGTCAATTTGTTCTGACAATGGAGGTTTCCTTTAAAAACTCCTTACTCCCTGGAGTGCCCAAGATCAACACAACAAAAAAATGCCAAATTTTGTTTTGATAAATTACAAGAAACAAACAACACCAAACCACACCAAGGGAGGGCGCTGAAACCCTGGGGCAAGGCTGCCAAAACACTCCAAGATATTATTGTAGAGTTCTTTGTCACATGACCAAGAAATGACATTTTTAGAGGTTATTTCCAACTATTGGTAGCTGTGTTTGTTAACTGCGGTTCAAGCACAAAAAAAAACACCAGGATTTTTGGAGTGTTTTGGCCGTCTTGTGCAGGGGTTTTTATGTCTGCCTGCCTGAAAGTAAAGAAGTATTTGTACTCCTCATGTACAGGGTTGTGCTCTGGAAGTGGCCAGGGGCCTCAGGCTCCTTACTTTTATCTTTGGGCAACTAGAAAAACTTACTTTTGCATAACGCTTAAATGCCGGGCACCCCAGATTTCATAGTTGGGAGTCTTTGGACTCCCTGTGATTTTTCTAAAAGCAAGGTGATGTAGATAGATAGATAGATTACATGTACCTTTTTTAACACGATAAAATTTAAGCTACAGAGCTTGTGGGGTCTGTAAAACCTAAATTACTAGTTACAACACAATGTACTTTGATCCGCCACCATCCTTTCTCCCACCCCACAGGCAAGGGAGACAATTCAACAGATCGATACATAAAATACATGTAAAAACCAAACTCACTTTTCCCCATTGTCTTCTTTCTCCAGTGTTACATGAGTACCATCCACCTTGGGCTGTTAAATAAAAAATTATATACATGTAGTGTGTATTAAACTTGTTTATTACATAAACATTAACAAATTTACACCGGTTTTCCGAGGTGTGGACTCTTATTTACCACGATTTACGTCATCACATGGTCAAAATGTTGTGGACTCACGAGGTGCAGCCGAGTGAGTCAGCAACAAATTTTGACCATGTGATGACGTAAATCGTGGTAAATAAGAGTCCACACCACGGAAAACCGGTGTAAATTTGTTTTTTACAACAATATTTAGAAAAAAAACACAAGGAAAACTCGAAGTCTTGTTACAAAACGTGACAACAAAGAAAGAGCAAGCGTTGTCTATAACTTTCTCGCAATCTGATTGGTGTTTTTCAAGCACGCGTGATGTAAGCGTCAGCACCGTTGTCTGGACTCTGATTTACCACTCACGTCGACCAATCAGATTGCGAGTTTAGCGGCAATTGTGGTAAAAACACTAATTGCAAAGTTTTAAGAAATTTTCTGAAGATTTTCTAAAGATTTTGGAATATTCTTTGAAAAACGTTTCTGAAAATTTGGGAAGATTGCAAAAGATGTTTGAGGATAATCTAAAGATGTATGAGGATAATCCAAACATGTTTCGATTGTAAACCAACATCTTTTAGCTTGTTTTACATTTTAATAAGGGCAAACATGGAAGCTAACATATAAAGATAATGATATCTTCACATGTGTCAAAATATAATTTTTCTGTATTGGGAGAAAATCCTTGCATTTCACTGAAGTTTATATAATAATACAACATATTTTTGCAGAAGAATATGTGAACAAGAATGTAAAATCAAAGTAAACTGTAGTCAGTGTGCGACTACCGAGAATTGAAACCATGATTTTCTGTAAAAGGGTTGATGCTGTAACCAATGAGCTACATGGAGACTCGTGGTGGGCTTGTGGTAGGTTTAAAGGCTAGTTCACATGGCCACAGAAATGCAAACAAAAGCACAGTAAGATTATGCACAAATGCATTTGTGCATCCCAAGTTGGTGAATGAAGATGGAGAAGATGCTGATCTCAAGATTGTAGATGACCAGGGATGTAGATTCAGTTTTTAACTGGCGGGAATATAGAACTGACAGACGGGTAAAAAATAGAAAAAAAGTAGTCCTTTAAGATTGCACTAGGCTTTAACAGCCGGAAAAATGAAGTTGACAGCTGGGTAATTTTCCCGGCTCCCGGCTATTATCTACATCCCTGAGACGACACCATCTTGGTTTCAATATCAACCATGGAGGCATAGAATAATATTTTTTTCACTTTGCATTTACATTTGCATTGTTTAGTTCACAAGTATGAAATGTAAAAACCAAACGCAAGGAAGTGGAAAATTTTCCATTTTGTGTGTTGGCGCTTATGCTTGCATCACTTACGTGAACCAGCCTTAACTCCCATCAGTGTCAGACATTTTTTCTTTGAAAATCTGCATACTTAAAACAAGCAGTTTGTTATCTGCACAAAATGAGCAATTTAAATAAAAATGGAGCTGCTATCAACAGAAACTTAGATTTTCAGGACTTCAATAACTTTGACAAATTTCCAAGTAGTGATTTAACGCCAAATCTTACCTTAAAGAGCATGGAAGGGGGGACTTTGGAAGCATTTTCTTTCTCATGCTGTATTTCTTGTTCTAGGAAATCCATCAGTCTGCTGTCCGCTGAAAAATTGAGAATAAACATACATGTGAGGGCATTATTCTAAGCTGGCTTTCCAGTATACTGCAAGACAATTTGTATTTTTACATAACAAGCAAGGGCAAAAAGGTCTTCAGCCAGCATGAATACAGAGAGAGGGCAAGACAGTGCAGGAGAGATGTGTGTGAAAATTGCATGTGAGGATCGACCCTTTGCACCTCTCCTTACAAGTGTTGGCACTTTGCACCTCACTCACAAACCTAAGAGAGATAGAGATATAGTTTTTTGCTGTCTAGCACTTCAGTTTTTCAGTGAGCTGATGGGCCACCAAACCTCCAAAGTAAACACAGTTGGGTCTCCCTGAAGCGTGTCCCTTGTGAGCTTTTTCAATCTCACTTCCTTCCCAGATCCTGTTGTTAATGTTTGGTCTGAAAATGCGTAAGGGCATCAAGGAGTGGGTTGCACATCACCACCCCTGAGGTTCTTTCAATGTACAGTTGAACCTCGTTAATAGACACTGAAGGGACCACAGAAACTGTTTGTGTTAACGGGCTGTCCGAATAAAGCAGGTTCACATGGATGATGTAATTTAAAGTGCCAGTATGAAGCGGGTGTTTGTAAAGCAGGTTTTGACTGTAATAAATATACAGGAGAAAAAATTGAGATGTTTGGGAGAACTACATTTTTGTAAAAACAGCTTAGGAAACTCTTCTAGGACTCTATATTTGGCTTATGCTACAATGTACCTGTGTTTCTTCTTTTATAAAAAGATTTGATTATAGGAATTTTAAGAAGAAATTACTATTATCATCAAGCTTTTGTTTATGGTGGCATATAAGAGTGAAAAAACAACGCCATGCTGTGATGGTGGCCTCTCTCATTACTGGAGATTGGTTGAACTTATTGTCTCAAGCGTGTGCAACATGTCCATTTACATTGAATGGTATCTTTTAGGGGTCAAATAAAGCTTGAGCCACACCTAGATTGGTCTCTTAGGCCCGGTTCAAACGTCGATTTGCAAATGAGCAAAATCTATTGTTCTTGCTCATTTGCATTAGATTCGGCACATGTGAAGTTCGATGTTTGAACCGGGCCTTAGGGGTTTAATTCAAAATTTCCAACGAGCATCCCCGTACCTTTCATATGGACCCCCCCCCCCCACCATTATGACATTTCTCCTTTTAGAACAGAATACTATACCTGCCAAGTCTCACACATTATGCTTGAGTCTCACGCCTGCAGATCGAAAACATCGATCACGTGCATACAGGACAATAATATTTCTCACACCTGACTCACAATTCCTGAAATCTGGCAAGATCGTGCCAAGATTTTGAGCTTCGCGGCACTCGGCTGCCTTCTGAAATCGTCAGAAAATCTTTACGAATCTCTGGCAATGTTCGGAAGTCGTCGGAGCATCTTCGGCAATGTTCGGAAGTCGGAAATTTTTTGGAAATTCAGGTAATATGGCTACGAATTAAAATGGCACGCATTTGACATAGGAAAAGTTGGCAGGTATACAATACACGTATGTAGCATTTAAAAGGAATAACCGGTAAACGGGTCTTTCTGCATGTACCGGTATCCATGAACCACTCATTGTCTTCTATTGTTTGTGAGGTATTGTATTTTTGGTCTTGTTTTGCATTTGTATTATTGTCGTTCTTTGTTCCTTTTGTTTTACGTAATATGTGACCGGTACATGCAGAATCTACCCGGTAAACGCTACATACAGTGTTTTAGTACTTACCTTGTGTGTATTTATGTACTTCACAAGCACAAACTTTGGTACAGGCACATGGAATGGCATATTTAAGATTCTGTGAAGCACCACGTGCAGTTGCTGCAAAAATCGACCTTGCCCGACAAGAGCTTTGGAAGCCATTTGCCACGTTTTTAATGGAAAGCAGCCTTGTAGTCCTTCTGGAGAACAATCGTACGAGTCCAGTGATTGTCGACATATCTATTTTGTAGGTAAAATAGAACTTTTTGTGGACGATCTATGGGAAAATGTATATCCACAACCGGGTAAATTTTAAGAGGCTTGGCAGCATAGCTAGAAGAAGCTGTGTAGCCTGGCCTCCAATAGCTGGTTTCCCGGCCCCCCGCGCCGCGCCCTTCCTAATTCATTTATCGAGCTTCATACTTTTTTGTCACGCTCCTGAGCTATAACTGCCCCAGAATTTTGGCACAGAAAATAACAACAAAACTAACGCAACTTGATTAATAGTATATTAAATTTCAAAAATCGTACACAATGTTCTACTGTCTTGATTGATTGAATTTAGCTGTATTTTTAAATCATCTTCCCTTTACTTTTGGCATCATAATTATCTATTCTGACAAATCCTAGTTTATGTCAAGATATTTGTAAAGCAGCTTCTATACAAAGATCACCAGCAGAGTTATCTTTTCTAGTTTGAGAGCCGAGATATTAAAAGCGCCGAACAACTTTTTGTTCTCATAGTCCAGTCCAGTCCAATATTTATTTTGCATAATAACAGAAGCTTGCATGCCAATACCGGTTTGACGTCATAGGTTTGAGAAACCGCCAGCGGAGTTTCTCTCAGGGCGCCATCTTTATATTGAAGTCGGTAGTTTTTAGAATCTTGAACCATCGAGTCTTCTATCCAATCTCGAACGAAATATTTCTGAACATATAAGCTACATTAAACGTCAAAGAATCTTATAGGTTATGGCTGATGGTGAAAAACTGAATGTTGACAGCATCATAGCTCGGCTTTTGGAAGGTTGGTTTCGCTTTGGTTATTGCGTTCGGTAAATCGGGTTTTTAACGCCCTTTTCTTGTATAATTTCAGTGCGAGGTTCAAGACCAGGAAAGAACGTTCAACTCACAGAGGGAGAGATCCGAGGGCTATGTTTAAAATCAAGAGAAATTTTTTTGAGCCAACCGATCCTTCTAGAACTGGAAGCTCCCCTCAAAATTTGCGGTGAGTACGCTTATAAAATACCGGTGTTCCTGTTGGAAGCTTATTTTTGCCCGCAAAGTGTACGCATTTGTCTTCAATTCATACTTAATTTAACCGTTTATATTCAATTTGTTGCAGGAGACATCCATGGCCAGTACTATGATCTTCTAAGATTATTCGAATATGGCGGTTTTCCACCGGAATCAAACTATCTCTTCCTCGGTGATTATGTCGACCGAGGAAAGCAGTCGTTGGAGACGATATGCCTGCTTCTAGCTTATAAAATCAAGTACTCTGAAAACTTCTTTCTTCTTCGAGGAAATCACGAGTGTGCGAGTATTAATCGTATTTATGGATTTTACGACGAATGTAAGTGAACCTTTTCAAATAATTGTCAAATTTGAAATTGGTGTCGTTTCAATTCGTTTCAATTGGTGTCGTTTCAATCAATTTTCGGGCTCATTGCAGATTCGAACTTCCTCGTTTTTATACCTTTGCATAGATATGAACTTGCTATGTTAAAGCATTAAGTTTGTAAACTCAAAATGTTTTATGTTTCGTTTTCTTTTAGGTAAAAGAAGATACAACATAAAGTTATGGAAAACGTTCACCGATTGTTTCAACTGCCTCCCTGTTGCTGCAATCTTAGACGAGAAGATATTTTGTTGTCATGGAGGTTAGAGATTTCTCGAAAATTTTAAAGCGTTAAGCTTCTAAACACAATATAAAGTAGTTCTTGTCGTTTGTTTGAAAACTACTTAAATATGAGAGCGCGCGTGAAAGCTTCGGCAAGTTGTACAGAAGTGAAAATAGGATTTCGAAATTCTTGTTGACTTTATTCGCAGGTCTGTCACCGGATTTGCAATCTATGGAACAGATTCGGCGAATTATGCGACCAACTGACGTCCCAGATCAAGGTATTAAAAGAAAAAGGGAATTAAATGCCGATGATTGGCATGTATACATTCATAGAGTTCTGTAGCTTTGTGAAAATTGGTTGTAGTAAACATTTCCGCTTGAATTCCAGTGACCTTAATATTGATGTGGGTTACAGCGTGTACTTTGAACCAAAACATAGCAAAAATTCATGTCATTTTACAATTAACAATAGTACTGCATGTATTTCGTGGTTGAACGATCAAAATCGTAATTGAAATATTAAAAAATTGAAATTTCAGCGATGCAAATTGTTACCAAGTTAAACTTTTTGCACTAAACGTGGGTTGGCTTCTTCACTGTTTTAAATGAATTTTAATTATTAATGATAAGTTTAAGACACCTTTTAGCGCTATTTGTCTTTTAGGTATTTATTATATGAAAAGAAATTGAGTTAAAAGAGTTCTATGGCTTGTTCAGTTTCTTTACGTTAATATTGAAACAGCGAAATGTAAAAATGGTCCAATTTCGTCCAGTTGGATTGTTACAGAAGGATTTTTATTTAAGCATTACATCTACTTAAAATTTGCATGTTTTTATTACATCTTATACCCATTTGTCATGCTGTTTTTGCAGTTAAAATTATTAGGGCCGTTAGTTCGATTTCAAAATAAATAAAATTGAAATGGGAGACAGCGATCAATGTTGAATGTATTTAGAAGGCCATGGAATAAAGGTTAAAATAAAAGTGAAAAACATGTATTTTAGGATGTGAGTCAGTCAAAGTAGCATCACAGTATTATTACTGACTCCATTAAAAAAATGCTGCTTTGGCAAGACTGACCTGTGAAATTGATTTGGAATTGATTATATTGCTCTAATTGTATGGTATTGTAATTAAATGCTTGTTGGTTAGGATTACTGTGTGACCTGCTGTGGTCAGACCCTGATAAAGATGTTCAAGGATGGGGAGAAAATGACAGGGGTGTATCATTCACTTTTGGCCCAGATATTGTCGCCAAATTTCTGTTGAAGCATGACCTGGATCTAATTTGCAGAGCACATCAGGTGACGTCTTAATCTAGGAAATAAAATTACAAGTAACAAAGTGTTCCAAAAATTTAGTAGCATTAACAGGCTATCGGTATGCATGGCCTTGGTGTTCATATAAATGAGATGCCTGTGGAAGGGCGTGTTCATATGGGCTTGGTTACTGTGATCTCCCTAACTCTTCTTTCTTTGTAAAATGTTTACAGCCATGCTCCGTCACGCGTGACCAGTATTTTTGAAAATTGAATGGAGTTTTCAAGATTACGCGCCGGTTTTGAAAATTCATTCCAAGATTCGGAATTCCCGTGAGAATTTTAACGCATTTTCGGAAACAGAGCAACAAAATATCATTTTGTTTAAAATGTTACATATCCGAACAATTTTAGGTTTTTTTATACATGCAGCGAAGTTATTTTCCATTAATTTGTGACTTTCAAAGTGTTTTCCACAGAGATCTTCAAGGTTTCATTCAAATCTCGGACGTTACAAAGAAATATTCAAATGTTCATTTCATTCTCTAGATTACTGGTCACGCGTGACGGAGCATGGCTGTAATGTGTTTATGCAAGAAAACAAACATGCCTGGTTAAAGAGATCTGTTGTTGTTGTTCTTTTTTTAACTGAGATCTGGATAACTGGGCTGTATATTGGGAAAAAAAAATATGTGTTTATTCCACTATAGGGTGGTAAGAATTGATAACACTATTTCAGCCAATTTCTTGGGTTTTATAAGAGGTTTCCTACCCGAGCGCCAGGTTCAAAGATTTTATTTTTATTTGACCACTTGCGGCATAGTCTGTTTCCACTTCAAAGTGAAATGTATTGGGAATATTATTCAAAATTATAATACTTTTTAGCAAGCAATCTTCACAAGGCCTTCTTTTCTAAGTTTAACAGTAGTCAAATTTATTTTTGTTTTTAAAAACAGGTTGTAGAAGATGGATACGAGTTCTTTGCCAAGCGGCAGTTGGTTACACTATTCTCTGCTCCTAATTACTGTGGAGAATTTGACAATGCAGGAGCCATGATGAGTGTAGATGAAACCCTTATGTGTTCCTTTCAGGTGAAGAGTTTTTTCAACTTATGAATCTTTTACAGTTTAACCAAAGGAACCATGAATGGTAAAAATATTTCTGGAATTACTGATTGTAAATGATGACACGAGATGCTGTCATACAACAGACTAAACGGTACAACCACTGCTTACAACTGTTGTGCACAGAGCTCTTTTCATGCCCAAATCATTTGATTCCATTAATGTGACATTGTTTCTGCCTATGGTGGCTTAGGACATATTTTGTGTTCCAGGTGACTTGCCATCAAGTTGTAGGTTTGATATGCATTGAACAATTCACATTGTAGGTTTATCGTTGCGAGCAGTTGGTTTCTCCTACACCGAATGCTACAGTATGAATGATAGAAAAACCACTGTGAGCAACCAGTTGTTCCTTTGAGTGAGCTGCCATCCAGTGCCATGGACGAATAATTTAACTCTGAACTGGTAAAACCAGTTTGTAAACTTGTTTAGCCTCTTGTGCGTATACTCGCCCACATAACTGCAGCCTGCGTGGGAGGTGTTTGAAGGGGAAGGGGAGGGGGAGAATTCAGGTGTGCAACAATGCGAAGGGCGCATGAGGAAGGGGTAGGAAGGAGGGGGTAGGGGAACACCTGCAATGACACCATTGTTATCTCCAACCTGCCTTCTGACTGTGAAATGTCTGGCTGTTGAATAACATCCAATTGAAAACGAAACGTTCTTGTTCTTCAGCAGAAAAAATGCGTTCCCTTCCTCACACGCCCTTTGCATTCTCACATGCCTGGATTCTTCCCCCTCCCCTTCAAACACCTGTCACGCACGCTGACATAACTGCTGCATTTGGCCCGCTATGTAGCAATCATACTGGAGTCCTAGGTGGTGAAGTCTGTGTACAAGGCTTTGGGTATGGGTAGGGGTCAAAGTTTTTAGGGATAACAAAACTAAGTCAAGAACAAAGACAAACTCTTTCTCATTTCTTGAAAGATGAAGATACAATGGCCGTACTTCCCTCTGCTGGGAAGCAAGGGAAGCAAGGGAAATGAAACTTAAAACTGATGTCAAAAGCATCACTTGGGGCGTGACGTACTAGCACATGCTTGATGGTAAAGCAAATGGTTGCTTGCCGTGGTTTCTCTCTTGTTCTTAGTGTAGCATTAGGAGAAACCAACTGCTCTCTGGGTAGTTTGTGGTAAGAATATGGAATCTGAATCAGCCCTGATAAAGGTCAAAAAAATTGTTAACTTGTTTGAATTGGATTAAAACAGATGAAAAAGTAACAAAAAGACAAAACAATATTACTGTGCTAAAGAGATTCTAACATCAATATTATTCTAACATCGTCACATACTGTTTCCTTTTATTATTTTGTTGTAGTTTTATGGTGTTATTTATTAACAGTATCGATTAATTTATCCACAGATTCTAAAGCCTGCCGACAAGAAAAAGTTCCCGTATGGAGGTTTGAACTCTGGACGCCCTGTTACACCGCCACGCGGAGGACAACAAGGAAAAGGCAAAAAGAAATGATATTTGTATGATATCTTTTTGTTGGACTGTAATATAATATTGTCATACAATTAAGTTTATTTTGTAGAGTACAGTAGCTTTAATAGAACACAAGAAAGTTCATGGTCTTGTGTTGTCTCATTCTACAAACTAGAATGTGGACAATGATGCCATCTTGTAATGTTGTCGCCGTTTTGAGTGTGTAACTTGATTTCATACATTGTTTTATTGTATTAAATATTTTCTTATTTTCTTTATTGTAGAATAGTGTCCTGCTTTGTTCTCATATATTTTACAAGTCATAGTTTTAGTTAGTGTTTTTTCAGGGCGGAAAAGGAAGCTCAAAACTGTAAGCTTTGTTTTTGCCAAATTAAAAGCCTTTGAGCACATATTTTATCTGAAACTCATTTGCAAAAATCAAGCTTGCAAAATGCGGGTCAGCTGAATTAACAAGATTGAGTGTGATTTGTGAAAATTAATGAGAACAGGGTAGTTCTGTGACACTTAAGCCATCATTTTAATTATGCCAAGTAGGAAAACTTTCCTAGGAGGGTAGTCTTGCATAAACGTAACAGGATGCTTGTGGGAAATATTATGAACAGACCCTCTAAAGGTACCAGTTATTTTTTTAGGTACCATAACCAATTATTAACTTGACAGTTTCACAGTTTGATTTGCAAAAAAGTTAGTTTCATAAACACCTTCCACTCTAAATTTTGTCATTAAGCTTTGAAAAGCCAGCTCCACAACAAAATTAACTGGTGATAAGATAAGGGAAAACTTCCATGCCTGCACAGTCCTTACGTCATTTTCGAATGTTGAGTAGCCAGTCATCTGAGAGCCCTGTACTCATTCATAATGTTAAAAGGACTTCCATAAATATTTACATTGCATACAGTTAATATACCCTATAATGTATTGTGCATTTAGGGTGTGTAATCATGAGACAACCAAAATGGCGTGAAAATCTATTCCATCCCTTAAATAAAACTACAGTAGTTGACTTGCGTCCCTGTCACTCCCATATAAGAAGTGACCCCCCTGGGAAAGCACTTGTAGTTAATCAAGATAAATGTAAATTTTACAATCAGTTACACTAAACAATCATGCTTTGTTAGGACAGTAGATCTTGCACTGGAGGCAGTGGTGGTATTTCAGAGCAACATGCGAGTGCACATGAAAATTACCTGACCTAAAGAGATGCATTTATCGGATCAATTTTTGTGTGCACTTGCATAATGATATTAACCTGCTGAACTATCCCTGAGAGAAAAAGAACTAATTTCAGTCTAGAAGAGATTTCCTTTTCTTTGGGCCCGCTATTAGAGTTGTCTTCTTAAAGTTATTCTATGTTTTTTTCTGACTCAGAAAAATCTGCATTGTTTTGTAGAGTAATAAGCATTATCAAAACAGAGGTGTAAAACATAAAAATTAACGTTATGAAATGTTCAATCTCTTACTAACTACCAACCACTCTTACATTTGCATCAAGTCACAGATTCTATATCCACTACAAGAATTTAACCAAATCATCATTGTAAAATAATGGCAAGGGAATTTTTACTATCTTTTGTAACAAAGTACAAGATAGTTTTGGGTTTCATGGGGAAGTATATTATGAGTAATGTTTTCTTTTTTTATTGTATGAAGTCTTAATGCTACATAACTGTGTGACATTTGAAGTCAGTTTATATGATGCTGTTACCCATTATAGACCAGTGTTGAAAGCATTCTTTCTACGTTTCTGCATTGTAAATGTTGACTTTATCTCTTCCGAAGACAGAGTGTACCCCTGATGGAACAAATTCTGACAAAAGCACTGCATATGCATAAAAGAAATATTACAAACCGTAACCAAACATAATAGTAATAATAATTAACAACAATAAATATTTTCGTTGTTGATTTTCGGGGAGATTGTAAACAAAATATCAGCAATTTGATTTTATGCTTGTCAAGTGCTCATCAAAAGTGAGTTTCTGTTTAGAGAGTAGATTTAATTTTTACATTTTTTTTTGGATTTTGCTTAGCTTTTAACACGATATACAATAATTAATACCATATTTTTTTTAAATGTTGTTGCGTCAGGGTTACATACCGCTCAGATTAGCTATAATTTTCATGCGAAGCACAAGGCATTACACAAATCACATGGAAATGAACAAATTTGTAGCATATCTCTTTTCTGGACAGCTTACTCTTTCATTGAAAAACTTACTCAGATAAATATTATTTTAATGAAAACTATCAAATGTAGAAATAAGATTGTTGCATAAACCATTTCCTTTTCACAAGAACACTTAATTGCTAGTTAATTTAATCATGTATATATTAAAAAAAATAAAATTTGTATAGATTGCAATTTATTTGTGTTGCTTGTCAATAGAATCTGCAGAACTCTAAAACAAATTCTACAAGGAAGTGAGATGGAGGAAACCGAGATGGGGCTTGTGGGACGTGGCTAAAAGTGACAGAATAGTGCACAAATCTACTTGGGTAAACTATAACCACTGATTAGGTCACTATGACCATATTGGTCAGTAGCGGGCATTACCCCTTGATCCATGCCATGGACACTCAGCTGTTTTAGACTACGAGTAGTCCCTCCTTTTTCCTCAGGGATAGTAGAGCGAGCGAAATGCGAGCGTGCGTGAAAATCACCCCACACGAGAAAGGCGAGACACTCTCCTTTTTCTCTCTCCCCGCCACGCGTCTCGCCTTTCTCACGTGGGAAAAAGGAGGGACTACTTGTAGTCTACAGCTGTTTTGACCTTGTTAGGCCTCGTCAGCAGAGTGAATGAGGTCTAACAAGGTCCATTGTTACTAATATTTGGGCTCATTTATTTTAGTAGAACTTGGGGTATAATAGGCCTTTACTTCCTTTACTCCCACTTTACTCCCCGGAGAATAAAATGCTTTGTTTTTGCCCGCCCAACCCCATTGTCAACTTTTTCATTGTGAGGCTGGGTGGCGTAATCTTTTGTTTTTATACAAAATGGCAGGGCATGATAAAGGCCTACACCTGCTAGTACCCTGTTTTAAAGCACATTTTTGTGGTATTCTGACCATGAAACTGTGTAAGGTTGGGTTAGCACCTGTAAGTTCGAGATTCTATTTGAAAACATTTTCCCTTCAAGAAGCCTCCCCCTTCCCCCTTAACCCCTCCCCTAAGATTAGCCAGTGCCAGCCACTTCTTGGGCACAAGTTTCTCCATTGTAGTGCTAATATTTATTAACGTAAACCAAAATGGAGGTTGGTTCGCTTACACCATGCAATGTTTCATGCATCTTTGTAAAAAGCATAGACTCTTGCAGGGGCGGATCTAGGGGGAGGGTGCATGGGGTGCGCACCCCCCCCCCCCCCCCCTGAGATGACTTGGTCTGCATTGTTTGCTTTTATAATTTGTTTACGTCACCCTTCAGTTACATCATTCCTTAGAGGTGCACCCCCTCCTAAGAAAAATCCTGGATCCGTCCGTCTTGTTAATGCGTTTTTTAAGAAATTATTATTATCATGGTAGTGTGAACTTCTGGACGCCCAGATATATATAAGCTGTTGGTTGGGCAGCGAGCCGTGACCAACCTCAGCAACGACAATGAAAAAAAAAAAAATTCCAGTATAAAACCTGTTGTTATTATTATTATTATAAGTTGCATGAACATTGCTCTGTGGAACACAGTTTGCAACGGACAAAATTATTGTGAGACAAGTTACTGAAATGCACGGCTGCAGAAAGACCAATTCTACTTGCTGCAATGGTTTCTGCAAAGATAAAATGGCTGCGTTTGAGGTCATATATACGCCATATAGGTATGTGCAGCCGAAAGGGTGGGGTTTTTGAGGTGCTCAGTCCTTAAAATTGATAGGGTATCCTTTTTGGTATTTTTGGTATTGTGATCCTTAGATATTCCTTAGATAGGGTCACTAAATTGCAGTATCCACCCCCAACAGGCAAAACGAAAAAGATTTGGTTTGTTAAAACTGGGCTTTAAAGCACAGGCGAAAAATTTTGTTAAAAAAAAGAGAGAGAGTTAAGCAGACAGTTTTCCAGGCGGAAAAAATAA
Source organism: Cladopsammia gracilis (assembly GCA_022457155.1). NCBI lineage: Eukaryota > Metazoa > Cnidaria > Anthozoa > Scleractinia > Dendrophylliidae > Cladopsammia > Cladopsammia gracilis. Next base: position 2,135,455 of record JAJGOT010000043.1, read on the forward strand.
AAAAAAACTCAGTCTTCAGGCGGTTATTTTTCCGCCTATTATTTACATCCCTGACAATGCCCCACCCATGGCTGACCTGTTTTAGCAAATGCCCCACTCTTGGGAAGGAAAAGTTACAAAATGCCCAACAAATGCCCGGGGCCTTGGAATGCGCATCCAAGTCGTGTCCCACAACACCATCGACTTCCCGCGGGTGATGGGCTCCTGCCGTGTTGTCGGAGAACTGGGTTATGTCCCACTTGGGCACCCATCAAGTGGGCAATCGGAGCGAAGATTGTGTCTTGGGTGGTATGCGGATTTCCCCTCAACATCCTCCTCGAAAAACTTTCCGAGATTTTTTTCAACAGACAAATGAACTCCTCCATGTGTTATTTGCATAAGAATGTTGTATGGGAAAGTGGTGTTGGCCAACAATTTCTTGTGTTTTTTTATCGATATTTTCGCAAGAAATTCAAACACCCGGGTCAATGTAGAAGAAAAAACCTGAAAATTATTCTTGGAACATCTCAAAGTTTGGTGAAAATGCAAAGAATTGATTGGGAGCGGCAATATTATTGCGAAAACAAAAGAACCGATCTTAAATCTGACACAAAACATCCCTTCAATATAATCAAACAATATCATAATTAATTAATTAATTTATTTCATCAATCATGTTGACACTAACTATTATTTATTCAGTGCTTTTTCAGTGTTGTGTATAAATTGTACAATACCTTTTCTGATATTTTCCTTACCTCAAATGGAAGGAACATTTGTCATGGTTAATAAATAGTAAAGCTAACTTTAAATACTTTATGAAAAACCCTTTTCTAAAAGCAAAGGTAACTAATAAATAACTCAAGCAGTGTCTTACATCTACTTTAGACATGAAAGAATAACAGTATTTTTCTTAAGTATCCAGATATTTAAAAACCGAGAAGTAGCATGTGTAGTTCCAGAAAAAATCCATACCCACCCCATGGAAGGTCATTGGAAATTCCTGGGGGGAGGGGGGTCTTAAGGTTACAGTGTACCTTCGGGGGTGTCTCCAGCATAACAGCTCTAGCGTCTTAAGATTACACTTAATATACCTAAACCCAGATATCAAATTAAAGCTTATAGAGCTGGCTATCTAAATATGGAAACCATTTGGTAATAAAATGAATTGTCGAATTTTTTACGACGTCTAAATTCGAACGTCTGAATCAGCTTTAAAACGCTATAACTCAAAGCGATTATTATATTTTGCTAATTTGATTTGTTCTCGGGTTTCCGGACACGAAGTGCTAAAAAAACGTGTCGGCGATTTCCCATATTCAATTGCAGTGAAAAGTTACAGAATATCTTCGAAAAGAGGAGAAAAAAAATTGGAATGATCGCACGGAAATGGCTCTTGACGAAAAAGTTTTCGGAATTAAGAAATTCGCCGACACGTTTTTGTTGATTATATGTTAGCCTAGCTTCTGTCCAAATTTAAGGAAAATCGAACAAATTCCCTTGAGTTGTAGCTCTTTAAAGTGTCCCCAACAAGCGAAAAATTAACTTTGAGAAAACGGCGCTTAAAAAAACATATCGCTTAATAAACAAACTCCGCCCACAAAAGTTATACCATCATTTCTCCATCAATTTTCACTATTTTTCGATAATTTTTTTTTGGATGAAAGTTCATTCTGTAAACTTTATTTTAATGCAAAAAAAAAATTTTCAATAAATTTTTGATCTGAAGGTACACTGTAACCTTAAAAAGCCAACATTTTAGAAGCAAAGTATGAAGCTAAACTGGAATTTCCAGGGGGGACAGGGGGTGCTAAACAAAAAACCTTCCATGGGGGGAGTATGGATATTTTCTGGAACTGCACCATGTAGACCGGGGGGGGGGTACTCAGGTATGTTTTGGGTGGGTATGTGCTGCCCGGGTCTCCAAATTTGGTAGTTTCTTGGTGTTGCGGATGGTGTGATCACCAAATGACGTAAAACAAAAGATTAAAAAAAACACTGAATAATACCCACACCACAACACAAAAGCTAACCAACAATGGCTTCCGCAACACCAAGAAACACCCCCAAATTTGGACCCCGTTTTAGAAAGAATTTGCTCTTTAAATGATACCCCGTTTTAGAAATAGGTCAATTTTTAACACCCTGTTCTAATTTCAAATGGCTGCTGATAATTTGAAGCTTTCATCAGCATTCAAAATATTATTCCCTGTTCTAGGAAACGTCTCTAAAACGGATATCCCATTCTAGATCAGGAGCCTCAAAATCACGACCCCAATGGGTGGCACATGCACATATAGGTATTTTGTTTGGAGTACCCTCCCCCCCCCCCCCCCCCCCCCGCAGTCCAATTTGTACAAGCTGGACCATTTACATGCAATAATTTGTCAGCCCAATTGCTTTAAGGCTGATTTACATGCTACAAATTGTTGGCCCAGTCTGAACAGACTACACATTTATGTCCTCCAAATAATAATCATTTCTTTAAAAATCCAGTGGACCCCCTGCCCCTCCCCTGTCCTGTCTTATGGCCACCTCATCATTTCAGCCACTGTTATGCCCCCCTCCCCAACCCTACCCTTCTCAAATTTGACCATTGACGTCAATAAACCAGCTCTCTCCCTCATTACTATGGCCAGATTTTCAAGGTTATCGCTGGTCAGATCATGAACGGTGAATGCATGCTTATAATATCATTTTGTTTGAAATGTACAACATAGTTTGTGGTCTACTGCTAATAAATAAGACAACTTTGCTGGAATAGTATGGATGATTGATTCTAAAAAATCATTTTCTATACAGTGTCCATCTTAATTCTTTATGAAAGAAAGGCAGCACGGCTCGCTATATTTGCCATAAATGTGAATTTAAATTAATTATTTATTAATGTTGTGGTGGATGAGGTATTGGTCCATGGAGTACAAATGTCTGTTGTCCTGGTGCCCGTTGTCCCGGGGGTCCATGTGGCATGACTCCACCCACGTTCTTTCCTGTCCAGGATTCCATTTTGGGACCTCTACCTATTATGTCCTAGAAATATATAAAATAATGAAAATTTCAGACCATACTTATTACCAAATAAGTACGCCTGAGGGGCAGCCTTTTATCCAGAAACTGAAAAGTGGCCATCCTGGAAGTTTGTTTCCCTATACAATTTTAAAAGCCTCAAATTTCTAAAAAATCTGGCCATCCTCAGGACACCCAGATACCCTGCTGGCAAAAAGCTTGCCGAGGGGCAGGGGAGAAGAGTGGCAGTATATGTTGGGCAATAAGACCTCTAAATATTGAAATCCACGACTTGAAGGCTGGGCCTCAGTGTGGGGATGTTTTAATATTAAATTTTGATGAGGAGGAAATTACAAGTTTGGTGCCATTATTGATTAACTTTGTTAAGTATAAGAGCAGGGGTTTGATCTGATTTGACTCATATCCTTGGCTTAGGATGTGGATTTGAAACAAGAATCCATCAGAAAAGTTAAATGCACCACATATCACAGGCCCCCAACCCTAGTCCCCCCCACCCCCAACCTACCTTGGGCATAACATTGATCATGCATTATTATTTCATGGAGATGCAATGAAACAGTTTCACAAGGCCACTACATAATTTTACTCACCATATAACCCATCTCCCTGTCATACACCCCTCCTTCCATGGGACCTCTGAATGGTGCATCAGGAGGTGATGGCTGAAATGGATGATGTCCTCCCATATCCCGAGGACTGCGGATTGGTTCAGGAGTCCTGGGTCTTTCAAATACATTTTCGTTACGATCAAAAGCTTCCCCGGGATGTGGAAAGCCTTTCTTTGCCATTCTTGGGCTAATAGGGGGTGCTGGCTCAGGAGGAGCTTGTCTAAGAGGCCCTAGGCTGCCATGCTCCCAAGGTGCTGGTTTGATACCACGGGGATCCAAGGCACCAAGTTTGCCAACACCAGGAGGGCCCAGACTATTGATCGAGGGCACCATTCCTCTTGGGGGTGGGAGAGGTGTGACCAATTCTGACATTGATGGTCCCTTTTGTTTCTTCTTTTTATTTTTGTCCTTCTTCTTTTTTGATGCCGTGGCCATGTTTTCTTGTTCATACTCCACATAATTGTCATCTACATAGGGAGGGCTTTTCTCTGTCTGTGCAGAATGTAGCTGTGCTAATTTTTGTGGATGTCTCGGAGGTGGGACAGCACCTTGAGGAGAGGGCAATTGTCGTGAACGATGACTAGAATTCTGGTGGGATTCTTGAATGGTCTGTTTATACAATCACAAATTAAAATAGTTTACAATGAAGGAGAAAAAAAGCAAAAGTATAAATAATTTATATAAACATGGTCCATTGGTTTGGATTTTTGAATGGAAGAGCGTCAGCCTCCAAACTTACAGTATCTACACGTACAAAGTCTGAAAAATGTTTCAAGAAAAATTTAAAATAATCACCATAAAATGATAACCATCAACTGTCCAAGGGGAAAAGGGGGGAATGAAGGAACCATGGTACATCTTTGTCTTTGTCTACTTTTGACGCAAGTACAGGGCTGCAAATAATTATTTTTTCTTGAAAGGACATATGTCCAACTTGGGCACCATTTTGGTCGGACAAACGAAAAATTTGGTCAGACATCACATTATTTTAATACCATGCATTACAAGCGGGCATACATGACGTATTCAATGCTCAAGGGTTTGCAATGCATTATAGGGCGATTTCAAACACAGTCAGCCATTTGCAAGTTTTCCGACTGTTATTTGCAAGCCGTGCAAGTCTTCAAAACTTTTTTCATACTTTTTTCAATTAAACCTTGTTTTTACAGGAAATTTCAAGATTCAAAGATACAAAAACAAAACACTAAAAAGATGGTAAAACCCGAACATTGGGACATTCCATTTTTTATCCGCACCCCCCCCTTAAAGATGGCAAGAATCCAAACCCTCAATTTATTGTCGGCGCCCTTGGAAAATTAAAATCCGAAGGGTTAATTTTTTGTCGGCACCTTTGAAAAAAAAAATCAGAAGGCTCCAAATTTTGTCGGCTTCTTTGAAGGAAAAATCCAAACCCTCCTTTGCAAAAACACTCCTTCTTTAGGGGGGGGGGGGGGGTACGGATAAAAAATGGAACGTCCCATTGGCTAAATTGACACAGATTATAGTGACTAGAGCAGTTAAAGTCAAAAGATGAGGATGAACGTTGTCTGTCTTCTTTACCTGAGGCCTTTGCTCTTCCTTTTTGTCTTCTTCAGCATGTTCCTCAATTTCCTCATCATCACGAAGTTCCTCTTCGTTATCACTTCCAAGACTTGACACACTTAGTCCAACACTAACGCTACAATTGTCCGCATTATCAGGCTCACTGTGCACGCTTGAGGCACTGCCACGCCCCTGCTGCAAGCGCGCACTGGAATACTCAAAGTTTTCTTCACAGTCAATATCAATATCACCTTCTTCAACGTCAATTATGTGCTCCTGCTCATCACCATCAGCATCAAGATTACTCACAACTACAAGAATGTTACCATCCTCTGTCCTAAGATCAAAGCTTGGAGCTTCCAGCGTTTCCCTGGGATCACTTTCATTATGAAATCCAGTTTGTCTTGTCAGTGTACTCTGGCGTTTGTTCTTTTGCTCTGCCCTCTTATTATCACCTTCACTATCTGCAGTTTTGCTGTCATTTCCAGCATCATGTTTTTCTTTTTTATGATTTTCCTCATTTTCCGTGTCAACTGAGCCACCCTCTACATCAAAGCCATAAAGTTCTGAGACATCATTGTTCTGACCACAAAGAGATTCTCTGTGATACTCGTCTGTTGTGTCAGTGGTATCATTTTGTAACTGAACAGTTTCAGTGGAATGGGCAGATGGCTGTGGTCTTAGTGAAGTAGTATGATTACCTTGGCTGTTAAACACAAGAAATTAACAATTATTGGATGAGGTTGAGCATGATAGCGATAATTATCAAGGCCAAAGTTTGTGTTATCGGCTTCGGCAGATAACATAAACTGAGGCCTTGATAATTATCGCTATCATGTGAAAACCGAATCCAATAATTGTTTTATTATGCATATTCCTGAGCTGCACTTGTAAAGACAAGAGTGCGCACTTCTGCATGCATAAAACTATTGTCTGTAAGCCTAGGTATGACGTCACTTCTACATATATAAAATTCATTGTCTGTAGGTATGACGTAACAGAAACAGCAAGCAATAATTAGCTGCGTGCTTATAGCAAATCAAAATCGAGCTAGTGACACCAATGTATAATAATAGCTCTTACCGGTAATTACTTAATCTAGCAATGAAAGTGTACTTTCTTGAATAACTTCCACCATTAAGATTGTTATCTCCAAACTGTTCAGAAAAACTAATAACCTTCCCTGCTAGTACGTGAACCTTTCTTCCTAAAAGATTCAAGGTCATACAGTGTACCTCACTCTTGTCCCACCCCCCCCCCCCCCCCTCCCAATGCAAAGTGATAGAAAATAAAAACTACAACTCAGAAGGACAAATCAAAATGGTATAAATGGTAAAAATGACATACACAATCTGTCACATGTAAGTGTTAAGTTTTAGCAAGTGGTGTGGTAGAAAGTTAATTCAAGGTTGTAATAAGCTTCACCATGGGGCTTAAGTCTCAGTTTACCTTTCTGGATTGGAGGGTACTGACGCATTCTTTGCCGTATTTTGTTCGTTACACTGCGAGTGAGCTCTGAGAACCATCCCACAGTAGGTAAGCTGTTTGTTGTGGATATAATCGACAGCACTGGCACCAAAGGAATCTTTTACCAGGAGGTCAGCTGCAATATACAAATAAATGCAAAAACGGCATCAAAATCATTTTTACTGCTATCACCAGTTGCAAAAAGTTGAGACACTCTGTTCAAATCAAAATGTTTATTCTAGAAATTTAAAAATTGAAACATTGAAACCCCCCCCCCCCCCCCCAACCTTGTCAATTTTGTCTGAATGTCTGAATTACATTCAGTCCATAAGAAAGACAACTTTGAAAGGGGGATGGGGGGGGGGGGGGTTGACAACTAAGTTGTCCATTTTTCAAATATTTGTATGTTTTTTTTAACGAAAAGTCCCTGTTTTGGGAGCACGTTCCAACCATTATTACAACTAGATGTATGGTGTGAAGTTAGCGGCATTGTTTATTTTGGACTCACAGTAATGTTTGATCTGCTGAACCAGAAAACAAACTGCAAGGAGTGTGAAGAAGAGGATGAGCCATGAAAAGAATGGGAAGAAGCAAATATTTTAAGAATTTTTCCTAGCAGGTTTGCTGCTTGTTGATGCAGCTTATACCACTTATTATAATTCAAGACCACCTCACGTAAGCGACCATCTGGGATGTGCATTTTGTGTGGTCGCTTACGGAAGCTTCAACTATATTATTTTTATTATGTAAAACATAAAACTTTAAAATCTCTAAATCCATTAATATACCAACCTCCCCTATCAAGAAGAAAGTTGACTACTTCTCCTTGACCACAGATTGCTGCAAGATGCGCTGGCGTTCGTTTCATGTTATCAGTATCTTGAAGACCCTCCATGTTTCCTCTCACTTCAAGAATCATCTCACAAGCCGCCACATTTCCTGTAAGTCAAAAGTTATAGGATTTGATATCAACGAAAATTAAAATCAACTTGATCGACCTAAATACATCACTGTTACAGATTGTTATACCGTAACTGCTCCTGTCATAGGGGTAGTTGTCACTTATTCAGACTTTCTGACTGGTTTTACTTATTTTAGTTTTTGACAGAGGGGTGCCTCGCATGGGTCTTTGTGTCCTGTTTGCACCCTTCCCATTTGGCATGCCTACCCATGTGTATATTTTATTTATAATATTCATAATTTTGTGACTCTTTTTTTGGTTTGTTTACAAAGTGTAACTAAGATTTGTAGAGTGCCCAATAAAGATGTCAAAACTAAAAATTCTAGTTCTGTGCAAGCTAATTAATATACTGGAGAGTAGTGCATAGTCTAGTACCCCATGGCAATTGCATATTCCTCTTTTTTCCTTCCCCTCCCCCCCCCCCCCCCCTGCTGTTAACTTAGTTAATAGGACTGTGCTAATTGCCAACATTTGCTCGTAGCCTAACATTTTGTACACCAAGAAAAAGTTTTTGTTTACAAGTTAGAATGTTCAGCTAGATCGAAGTATGGTTACTTCACCTTTTTCTGCAGCTGCATGGAGTACTGTTTTTCCATCATTATCTCTTAGTATTGCTGAATGGGGTGACAGTAAGGCCTAGTGTGAAATACATAGCAAATTCAGCACAATGAGAGTAAAGCAGATGGCTTCCAGGAGATCCATAGGTCTTGCTAGTGGATTATCATATGTCAACTGAGTTGGGCTTAAATACATTATCTTTTAAAACCATGGGTTCACTTTAAATAACAAGTTCTGAATATTAATTGAGGAAACACAAGATTTATGAGCCTAGAGATACCTCCAGACATTCCAGTGAGCCTGCTCCCTTGACAGACCAGTGCATCACAGATTGTCCATAGCAATCAGTGTCTTTAAAAATAGCATCTCCCTGTGGGTCAGTTCGGGACAGTGCATGGTGTATCACTTGAAGATTTTGAGGTTGGTCAAAGTAACACGCCCACATTGCTGGCGTCAAACCATCGCTGTCAACTGCATACAGGCTTCCTCCAACCTGAAGTAATGACTGTCCATAATGCATACAATCATATTTTATACTTAAGAATTGGTTCATGCTTAGTGTGCGTCTATCGAGTTATGGATGCATGCAGGAAGTTTGGAGAGCACGAGAGAAGTGTAACTGAGTTGGACCTCTCATAGGCTGTCACCAAGTGAGAGGTCAAATATATAGTGATTTGAAGGAGATATGTAAAGTCTCAAACAAACCACAGGAACCCCACCCAGCCAGAGCTTAACTGGTTTTGCTTTGGCAGCATGAAGCAACTAGGACTAGAAGTATTGTTTCTCTCCCCCGGATGGGATGCTTGTAATAACACGAGACTCGGTGTGGAAAACAAACAGACCTACGTCCAAACTCACATCTCAAGAACGAATGCTAATATAACTGAAGCAGTGTAATTTACACTGAAATTGACATATTTGTAACATGCATATTTAAACATATATAACAATATATATAATAATGCTATATAACAATGCTAGTCATGTTATAACAATGCTAGTCATGCTCAGTCCATTGCAGGGTTACCTCCAGCATTATGTTGACGTTACCCATTTATACACCTGGGTGGAGAGAGACAGTGTGGAGTAAAGTTTCTTGTGTAAAAACAAAACAATGGCAGAGACCAGGCCTTGAACCAGCAACCTTCAGGTTCAAAGTCCAAGGAACCAACCACTTCAGTCCTGCACCTCCAATAATTTGAATATAGGCCACTTTGAAAAATACCATAGTACTCTTTAAAGTGCAGGTTTGGGTTGTGCTTGATGTGAGCCTGATTTTTCCAATTTATTTTATTTTCAGCACGAACTGCATGTGCTATGCTTCAACTTCTTTGCAATTTGCATACGGTGGAAATTTGTATACGAACACACAATGCTACGTCCTAGCTTTCCCACATGTGCTATGAATTCCACTGTGCCATTCTAAAGAAGGAGATTTGAATAATTACACCCCGGTGAGGCTGAGCCTACACATAAAAGATTATTATGGTATTTTTCGCAGTAGCCTATTGATACATGGTGGTTTAATTAAGAGAGGTGGTCACCCATGAAATGTTCTGCAGAATTTGATTTTAATACAGAATAAAAATACAACGATTCAACCTTGAGGTTATCCACTGAGGGACTTGCTGCTGCCCAGTGAAGAGGTGTCCTGCTCTGGTGGTCTTCAATGTGGTGAGAAGCCTGTGAATTAAGGGAATATATTAACCATTTAACCCATTGACTCCTAGAGTTTTAGCAAAAAATGGCAATTTGAAGCCACTAATGCCATTTTCTGACCGCTGTGGAGGCAAATTGCAAGCAAACATTGTTTGCAGCATGAAAACTGAACTTCCTTTCCTTTCCAGGTCAAGTATATCTATTTTTGTTTTCGGGCATGTGCACAAAGCAACATTTTCTTTTCTTTTTCTTTGTGTTTCTTCCCGCTCTTTTTCGTTCTCATTCCATTTTTTTCCCCTTGTTTGTTGGCCTTTCACTGGACTTTATTATTTTTATATGGTAAAAGTTTCCTGGAAAACGCTAAGGAAGGTGAAATTTTTTAACAAGAAGTGGCAAGTGGTAGGAAGACCAGATTTTCCTTTGATTTTGCCAGTCAAATCTGACAGGTTTTTCGTGTGTGTAACTCTGGCCCAATCCATGAGATCTCTCTCATTTGGGCACTTTTTGAAAGATTTCTTCCTTCACTTTCACTCTGGCTGCACTTTGGAGATTTTAAGCCCGAACTAAAGGAGAACAGAGTTGACGAGAGTTGAAACTCTCGCTCTTCACTCAGTGTTTAGCCTCAAACTCTCATTTGCTCTTGGCGACTCTTATGTGCGCTCTCAAAGAGAGCGCACATAAGACCTGACACTGAGAACTGATCGGTAGATTGAGAGAAAAAAAACCTGACACTGAGAACTGACACTGAGAACTGATCGATAGATTGAGAGAAAAGTGATCGATAGATTGAGAGAAAAGTGAATGCATAAAATTGTAAGTCTTTCAAAGTTACCTTGTTCCTAAGCAGAAGTGTCACAGCAGCTGTATTATTGCAATAGGCAGCTACATGTAGGGCTGTTGTGTTATCTAATGTACAGATTATGAAAGAGAAAGGTGAAAAGTGTGAGAAAACTTTTAATGACATTGTACTTAATTAACATTGTGATACCATATCTCCTTGAACAAATGTGAACAAATGCCCAAGGTGATTATTTCAAATTGCCTATTTTCCTGTTTCAACATGTTAATGCAGGGAGGTCAATAACAAGGGTATGGGCCATGGATTTCTGCCTCTCATAGCCAGCATTGTTATCATATTTGTGGGTGAGCGAATGCTGAGTATTTCAATGTTTAGCAACCAATCAGATGCAGGGAAAGATTAGGGGGAATAGAAAATGAGGCCAAGGGAGTGGGCATCACACTCGTCGCAACTCCCTACATTTAGGGAATATAAGATGGGGGTTAAATACACAAACAAATTTTAAATTCAGCACTTGCCTTCCCCCCTCCCCCCCCACCCCACCTCCACACAAAATGCCTGTATTGGAGGCTCTGCCTTTCATTGCTTCCAGTTGCCATGAGAGACAGCTGAGTATAATTCTGAGCCCTGACTGTTTTGATAAATAAAGAAGGCATTGCTACCAACAGAACTGTTTTTTTCCTGATACAGGGCTCGAAATTACAAAAAATTCTCAATCCCAATTTGCGAGTAATTCCTAACATTAATAGTCGCAAGTTCAAAAATTTTGGTCGCAAAAAAAAATACTACTACTACCACCGGAACCGGAAATGAGAAACGAGAAATTTCTGAGAAAGTCTGAAAAAGTGCGCCTGTGATAAACTTCTTGAAACCGCGTTAATGGAGCATGAAATTGACGATTAAGTCACGCAACATTCAATGTGAATTTTGCAGGATTTTTCGGATAAAATTACAACTACCAGTTACAAGTAAGGCACAAGACTGCTGAACATAATTCCTTCATTAGCTAGGCCATAGAACAGTCGCAAAATCGCGACTTATAGACAAATTTTAGTTGCAAATGTGCTCGATACAGGTGCAATTTCGAGCCTTGGGATAGCTTTTCCATTTCTATTAAACAGGCTATCCCTGTTTTATTAAAACCAATATTATTGGTTACCAAATGAAACATTTCACAAATTTTTCTACCATTAGCCTGATGGTCCAGGTCACAGTCAGCATTGATAAGCAACTCAAGGCATTTGGAGTGAGCAGGTGTGTTTCCGTGCACACAATACATAGCAGCATTCCGTCCTAAGCCATCTACTTGCTGAACAACTGCTGGATCTACAATGAATACAACAAGCAATATGTTTCATTGCAATGATGGTAAATAGTAGGGGATATTTGCCGCTTCTAGCGCATTTCATTGAATTACCGTTAAATTATCGACCATTCACGCTAATTTAACGAGAAAATGGTCCATTCAAACGTTCACAACTCTAGCGCATTTTCGTTAAATTATCAATCATCCACACTAATTTAACAGTAAAAGATATTTCGCAACTCGTGACTCGCGAGTCACGAAGACTATCCCAAAGAGATACCACTCAAGCAACACTGACGAGTTCCATGGAAGAAAAAAAATCGCCACTACCTAAAGAGACTACCTCAAAGAGATACCACTCAAGCAATGTTAGTGAGGAATTTTTATATGTAAAAAATGGAATTAAAGAAATCTTGTACGCATACAAATAAGATGGATTCAAAAACTGTTGAACAGCTTAAGGTAATTGCGCGTGAAAACGGTTTGAAAGGTTATTCACGTTATAGGAGGAAAGCTAACCTAATCAAATTCATTGAAAGTAGTATAAATACTCCACCACCTCCCCCACCACGCGGTATCGTTAATTTTATAGATGAAGAAGAATCACCACCTCAACCCCCACCTAGGGAAAGAGAACAAACACCACCTCCACCACGACGAAAAGCAGAACCAAAACCTTATCAGTTGAAAACTAAACAAACCCGCAGACAGAAAAGAGAAGAAAAGAACTTTGAAATGCCTTCACCTGTTGAAGTGGTGAATGATAAAGCAAAAGTCAAACAGATCAAAAGAATCAAGAAAAAACTCCAAAAGGCGAAAAAAAAAGTAAAAAATAATAACAAACAGTGGATTTCAAAAAGAAAATCACTCCAAGTGGCTTTAGAAAATTTAAAGCCTAAACAAACAAGCGCGTTCAAGCTTGAAGAGAGGAAGTCAGCTTTGAAAAAGTTTGCCGTGCAATATACTATTGATGGAGTTAAGGGGTATGGTCCAAAAACATTCTTGTCAGCTGTAAAACCAACTATACTTCAGTTCCTAAACGAACATCACAACATAAAGTTGAAATTAATCCTAAAGTGTTCCATGTCGAAAACAAATATAGTAACCGGTGAAGTAGAGTATGTAACCGGTCATTTTGTTTCAAATGTTGAAATAAACCTTCAAGGTACAAACCTTGATGATCTCTACCAAAAAATGACGGGTAAGATACTGGAGAGTTTAGCAGCATATCAAAAACGAGGTAGTAATTGGATATTTGATTCAATCGTTGCTTTGGAGCTTCATACAGTAAAGTATGAACCGCTCAGAGGTTCTTCTTACATAAAGCTCCCAGTTCTACTCGCATTAAAAAAGGCGATAATAAACATGGAAAACAAAGACGATGAATGTTTTAAATGGTGTGTTACAAGAGCGTTAAATCCGGTAACTAGAGATGGTGAACGTATAACGAAAATATTAAGGAAACAGTCTGAAAAATTAAACTGGGATGGAATTGAGTTTCCATTCGAATTGAAGGACCTTAAACGTTTTGAAAAACAAAACGAGACTATAAGTATTAATGTTTATGGGTATGGTGAAAGATTAGTTTACCCTTTGAAAGTAAGTGATTATGTAAATCAAAAAAATCGTACAAACCATGTAAATCTCTTACTCATTTCTAAAGGTGAAAATAAACACTACTGTCTCATTAAGAGTATGAGTAGACTGTTATCAAGTCAAACATCAAAGAATGAGCATAAAAAGTATTTTTGTTTAAGATGTCTCAACTATAGCAGTACAAAAGAATTGTTAAAAAAACATGAAGAATACTGTAAAGATAATGAGGCTGTTAAAATTGTAATGCCGGATGAAGGATCGACTATTTCATTTTCAAACCACCAACGAAAAATACCTTTAGAATTCACCATCATAGCAGATTTTGAGTCAACCATCAAACCGATTCCTAAAGAAGAAGAAGAAAAAGAAGAAGAAGAAAAGAGTTATACGAAGAAGTTACAAAAGCATAAACCGTCAAGTTTTTGCTATTACATAAAGTGTAATTTTGATGACAAGTATTCAAAACTTGTTGAATATACAGCAACCTCTGAAGATGAAGATGTAAGTCAAAAATTTATGGATATGTTAGAATGTGAAACCAAGAGAATATATAACCAGTTTAAATTCTCGAAGAAGATGATTTATAAGGATAAAGAGAGACGTAAATTTGAAAGGGCAACAAGGTGCTGGATCTGTAAAGGTGAATTTGAAGATGAAGATGACAAAGTACGTGATCATTGTCATTATACCGGTAGATTTCGAGGTGCTGCACATAACTCTTGCAATCTAAAATGTAAGAAAGCGACATTTATTCCTGTCTTTTTACACAACTTGTGTGGGTATGATTCTCATCTATTTATCAAAAATCTAGGTGTTAGCGAAGGTGGAATAAAATGTATTCCACAAAATGAAGAAAAATACATTAGTTTCACGAAAGTAATAAAGGTTGACACGTATAAGGATAAGGAAGGTAATGAAAATTATGTAAAACGAGAAATACGATTTGTCGACAGTTTCAACTTTATGGCCTCAAGTTTGGATAAATTGGTTACAAATCTCAAGAGCGCATCAAAGGATAAGTTCAAAAACACAGGTAAGTTTTTTAGTGGTGAACAGTTTGAGTTGATGTTGAGAAAAGGTGTATATCCTTATGAATACATGGACTCCCTCGACAGATTAAACGAAACACAATTACCACCGAAAGATAAATTCTTTTCCAAACTAAGTGGGGAAGGCATTTCTGACGAAGATTATGAACATGCGCAAAAGGTGTGGAGTACGTTTGAAATGAAGACGCTAAGAGACTACCACAATCTCTACAACAAGTCGGATGTTTTACTTTTATGCGATGTGTTTGAAAACTTTCGTGAACTTTGCATTAACAATTACGACCTTGATCCAGCTTGGTATTATACTGCACCGGGGTTGTCTTGGGATGCGTTATTAAAATACACAGGTGTCAAACTTGAACTTTTGACTGATCCAGATATGTTACTATTGTTTGAAAAAGGGATAAGAGGAGGTATTTCAATGATTTCAAACAGGTATGGTAAAGCCAACAACATCTACATGGAAGAAAAGTATGATAAGAGTAAGTCTGACACATTTGATGTATATCTCGATGCGAATAACCTTTACGGTTGGGCTATGTGTAAGAAATTACCTACAGGTGGTTTCAAATGGATGAATGAAGATGAATTGGTTAATTGGAGAAATGAGAGCTGCATACTCGAGGTCGACCTCGAGTATCCGAAAGAGCTGCATGACCTTCATAATGACTACCCTCTCGCTCCAGAGAGGTTGAAGGTAAACAAAGTGGAGAAACTAATACCTAACTTGAATGATAAAAAGAAATACATTCTTCACTATGAAAATCTCAAACTATATGAGAGTTTGGGGATGAAAATCACAAAGATTCATCGAGGTATTAAATTTGAAGAGAGTGATTGGATGAAAAAGTACATTGATTTAAACACACGCTTGAGAGCAAAAGCTCAAAATGAGTTTGAAAAGGAGTTTTTCAAACTTATGAATAATTCCGTCTTTGGAAAAACGATGGAAAACATCCGTAACAGAGTGGATGTACGTCTACTCAACTCGGAAAAGAAAGCAAAGAAACTAGCAGCAAAACCCAACTTCAAACACTGCACCATCTTCTCAGAAAATTTATGTGCTGTCGACATGAAAAAGATAAAAATTAAATTCAACAAACCGGTATATATCGGTATGTGTATCCTCGATCTGAGTAAAAGTCTAATGTACGATTTTCATTATAACTACATCAAACCAAAGTATGGTGAAAAAGCAAAGCTACTATTTACCGATACGGATAGCTTAGCATATGAGATTGAAACAAAAGACTTTTACAAAGATATAAGTGATGATGTAGTTGCCAAGTTTGATACGAGTAATTTTCCAGAAGATCATCCGTCAGGTATACAACAAGGAGTAAATAAGAAAGTGGTGGGAATGTTCAAGGATGAAGCTGGTGGTAAAATAATAGAAGAATTTGTAGGGTTGAGGTCGAAACTTTACAGTTATAAGATGTATGAGGGAAAGGAGGAGAAGAAGTGTAAAGGAGTAACGAAGTCGGTAAGAAATAAAAGTATTAAATTCGATGATTATAAGAAATGTTTATTTGGAGGTGGAAAACAATACCGAAAGATGTATACCATAAGGAGCCGTAAACATGAAGTATTTACGGAAGAGGTGAATAAGATCGCTCTTTCAGCAGATGATGATAAGAGAATAATACAACCTGATAGAATTCACACACTTGCGTACGGACATTATAAAACAAAATAGCTTCGCATGATTTTTCATTTCATATGAAATACATGAAATGAAAAAAAAGCTTACTTCATTACAGGTCTTTCAGTTCTTTCAGATCTATCCAAGAGTTGAATTTTTCAGGGTAACCACTCCACTTCACTAACGCTTTACCTTTTCGAGCATCTCGTCGAATCACTTTCTCAATACGGTAAACATCTTGAATAGCCTTCTGTAACTCTTGCTCATAAAAAGTACCCGTTATCTCCTCACCCATCTCATCCTTTATTTTATAAGTTATCGGATTAGTGTATTGAATCTTATCAATAGTAAAAATCTCTTCAGTCCAATTCGGTGTGTAACCTTTATCGAAAACAGGACGTTTATATTTTGATATTCGAACTTTATCACCAACTTTAAATTTCAGTTTATGCGTAGCTGTTCGTTTCTTCTTACCATACAGATTTAAGTAAACAGCACTTTCGTTCTTTTTCTTTGACGCTTCCACAGGCGTCATCCCAATACTTCGATGTTTTGTATTATTATATTCTTTCAATATCTTCGGTAACACATCATAATACACGGTATTGTTTTGAACAGTAAATTGTTTATACATTTTCTCTTTTATCGTACGGTTCCATCTTTCACAAACACTAGATTTTTCTTCATTCTCTGTCGAATACATCACTATCTTATTTTTATCTAACAGTTCTTTCATATTCTTATTATAATACTCTTTACCCTTATCAGTCCATAACATTTTCGGTTTTCTTCCTTCTTTGAATATTGTTTTGAACGCTTCTGTAACGGTCTCTCCCATTTTATTCTTCAGCGGTACAATCCAACCGTATTTACTGAAAACATCTAACACCATGAGAAGATATCGATATCCCTTATTCCACTTACTTAATTTCTGCATCTCAACAAGGTCAGAACACCATATATCATCGATACCGTTAACAATAACACGCCGCCGAGTAAACTTTCGCCTTATAGGTTTATGCAACTCATCAGCTAACTTTTCTTGCCACGTCTCTACGTTTTTACTCGGCGGCCTTATCCGTTTTTTGAAGCACCCAGTCCAAGTATTCTTTTACCTTTTATAATCCCTTGAACAGCTGCAGTACCCCAGGGGCGATCTTTATATGGAATTTTTGAAATTTCATCAAGCATTATATCATCTGCTTTATGTTTGTCTTTCAAACTTTGTGCTTTACTATATGCGATATCATGCTTTTGACAAATAGCATCAAGGTTATTTATTGGGTCTCTAATCTTTGGGTCATTTGATTTCAAACGTTTTTCTACGTTTGTTCCAGGACCACAGTAATTATATTTTTTAAAAGTTGGTGTTCGCATATGTAATTCTCCAAATTTTGATAAATGTTTTTGTATATCAACCTCACCACCGCGGTGAAGCGGATCGAGTGTTTTCGATAAGTCTCCTGTGAAACTATCCAAACCCTGATCTATATACTTATCAATACCTGATTTAATCTTTTTCTTTACAAAGTCTGATTTGACGGCTTTTGACGCCGCTATTTTTCCTAAATTGTAAAGACCTTTCATACCTGATTTCATAGCTATCTCTCCAAGACTATGACTACCTTCCACATCAAAAAAGCCCCCACCATGTGAGGGCTGAACTAGTTTCCCGAAATCTTATCGAAATGAGATTTCTTGATGAAACGGGTTTTCTTGATTCTGCAATTAGCGCAAGTACACCAAAAATAAGGCCGACCGTTGGTGGCTATCTCATAACCAGATGGTTCAGCGTTACCTGTATGTTTCTGTTCCTTGACGCAATATATATCTCCTATCGGTTCCATTTTATTATACGAACTGTATAATAAACTTTTTAATTTTAATTAATTGAAATATTTTTTAATAAACTTTTCATTGTAGTTTTGATTATCGATTTTGAATCTACTTAAGCAATCATAAAATGATTTTTTGTAAATATTATCAAGAAAATATAAACAATAATAACCGCATCTTACCGAATTTATAGCTTGAAATGGGTAACCGATATTGTATTGGTATTCCATACCTAATTTATCAGCATAATCAATGAAATCTTGTGGTGGTGGTAAACAAAACGAATCAAAATAATAGATGAGATTTTTATTTTTGACATAACTACATACCCAGTGTGTTCCGTTCCCTATCTTATCATCAAGATTAATTATACAACAACCTGTTTTACCTGGCGGTATACTTACTGTTTGATCTCTCGAAAAAATACCCTTGAAATCGGGTATTTTTAAATATTTTACCCATAATTCCAGGTCAAAATTACTTAACGGTACATCCCTAAATTTGGGTTTTTTTCACCCCATGATCCGTAAAAAGGTGGAGGTTGGTATGGATATTTTGGAGAAATTTGTAATCCTCTACCTCTCGATGATTTCGGTACCTGTAATCCGTAACCTTCACTCGGACCTACGGTCAACCCTTTTCCAAAAAGTTTTGAAGCTAGCTCTATAGCCATAGGAATTCCGATTGCAGCAAGCGTTCCTAAAAATCCTCCATTCTGTTGTCTTTTCGTTGCTTTGAACGTTATTCCACTACCGGTCTGTAAACCACTACGTATAATATTCTTTTGCCCTTGCGTCAATCCTTTGATACGTAGTAGTTGTGGAAGAAAATCAAACGGTACCGTAATACCGTTCCCAAAAATCTTATCAATACCAAGACTTCCTAAAGCGCCTAACGCTCCTGTAGCTAAATGAGGTAATACTTTTGTAGCTGCTTTTGTTGCTAAAGGAACTACCTTTGTAGCTGCTTTTGTTGCAAAAGGTAGTAACTTTGCACCGAGTGATAATAGCGAACTCCACAAACTTCCACCTTGTATTACCGCTTTACGAATCTGTGTTTTTGATATTTTGATATCGGCACCAGTACCGTTTTTTAGATTTCTCATAATCTTATTAATCTGGGTTTTTGTCAACATCAACTCATGCGACCCTTTCAGATTACTGTTACTCAACCTTATCGTAATTTGAGAGTTATCGTCATATGCTTTTTTGAGTTTTTGCAACTGTCCTTGAGACAAATTTACTCCATATGCAAAATACGGTGTAGCCATTTTTATTTTTACAAAATATAATTTTAATTAGATTTACGCTTTTATTAATATTTTTTCAGATTCGGTGTATATCTCTATCTCTTTTTCATGTAAGACTAAAGCATTCAATCTATAATTTGTTGGATTGTCTCCGTTTAATTCATATTCAAAAGTAAGTGCAACTGTACCATCTTTTACATCTTCTTCTTGGTATCTAAGATCAAAGTATAGAATTCCAAAAAGATTTCTGAAATTTGACCGGTCAATTATTGCTCCGCTTAAAAAGTCGTTGTAAGCGGAACTGTAGGATAACAAAGCTCTGTAAAGTCTTGACTCCTCATTTGATGACATATCTAATTGAGGATACATGATACTACCGTTTATTAACAACTTTGCTTTAGCAAAATATCGATTGTTGGCCCCAATTCTAAATGTATCGAAAGTAAATATATTTCGCTCCTGATTATTATAGTTTGCATCGGGAACAACCCATAAAAATACATGCCTCGGTCTCCTAATACCTGTACTTATTCGAAAGGAGTTATTTACAGAGGTTGATTGTGATATTTCGGTATGTTCTCTCAAATAGGTCCATTTTTTAGGTTTCAAATAATCGTTAAGATACTGTTTCATACCTAAACCGTTGAAAATAATTTTTGGACACCACAATCGCAACTTTGTCAAGATCACTTTACTGTCCGGAGCAGCTCCTTTTCTGAAAATTATATTGCTATCGCTTTCAAGTTCTATAAGAATATTTGTCTTGATGTTCGGATGAAGATTATTTTTGAAAGCTGTAAAATAGCTGTATAGATTTAGTGGAATCGATATTTTGTTAACAGCTGCAGCGTCCGTCAGGATCTTTCTTCTAGCAAAACCTTCGTTGTATAACGCTTGAGCTGGTCGTGCTTCTGTTGTTCCCGTGGATGAATCTAAATATAAAAACTGATCTTTACCGATCGTATCCGCATAACTTTTTGTATATTTTAAGAGGGAAAGTACGTTCGATGTTTCATTGGCTTTTGAGTTATTGTAAACCGTTATCCCGTTGCATTCAACCTGAATCTGTTTTATAAATGTATGGCCGTTGGTTGTGGTACAATCTTGATTACCGTTATTTGGACCGGCTGTTATACCGGTTGTACTATCAGCAAGTGTAACAAGTTTGAAATCTACCTCCAGATATGCGTTATACCAATCGATCGGATTTGCTTCTGAAGAGTTATCAACTGTGAATCGATAATTATTCTTAACCTGTCTATTATTATTTGCGACATTATCGATTAGCGGTGTTTCCAAATCGTAGGATACGTATTCATATCGTTTGACCAATTCTGGATTTCTGAAACTCATTCTTATTATGAATTATAATAAGAAATTATTTTTAAAATTAAATCAAATCATTTATGATATCTCTAAGATGTTGAAATTTGTCTTCTTTCTTCTCCTTCTTGGTGTTTTCTTCGTTTAAAAATTTGATAATATCAACTCCTTTTGTTTCGCCTGAGATTTGTGGTGTTGGTGGCGGTGGTGTTGGTGGTGGCGGTGCAGCAGGTTCTTTTTTACCTCTTGTGGAAAACTTGTCATAAATTTTTTCACCAAGAAGTTTGCCACTCTCTTCTCCAACCTTTTCAGCACCTTTTTCAATAAGTTTTTCTGCTGCTTTACTGGCTAATTTACTCGCTGTTTTTCCTGTTATAGTTTTACCGATTTTTGCAAAAATATCAGAGAAACCAGAACCATTAATATAAGAAATTTCTCCTGTATCAAAATCTCTTACTCTTCTTTGTTCTTCCATGTGTAAACCGTCCAAGTTGTTTTAATTTATATAAATAAAATTATACTTCTTTTAACACTACGGTTATGGAAATATCGATATCGTTCAGATCAACATTTCTATCTTCGTCATCGACCAAGTAAAAGGTTACTTCGGATATGTCTTTTCTATTCATCTTATGCCATAAATAATTTACTCTCGGGTAGATTTCAAAAGGTAAAGACCTTGTTTTTGTATTTGTTGAGAACGTGAATAAGGTATTACTTCGCTTTCCTGAAACGATCGAATCGCTCAACAAACTACATTTTACGTAAAGATTATCGATGCTGTTACTGATATTAGGGAAATTTTTCCCGTAGGCGGTGCTCGTTAAAACTTTCGATTCGAATCCGAGTAAAATATTAAAATTTCCACTCGCACTGAAATCGATGTAATAATCGGTAGATAATTGAATAAATACCTTGTAAGTTGTGAGATCAAACAATACGTTAATTCCATATTCTTCTGTGTTGGGTATTTTTCCAATCGCTTTGTGGATAAAATCATTTATATCTTCATAATCATAAACCCCTGATGGAAAAGTAATCGTTTCATATGTTCTACCTTTATCCTTCGATATTTTTAGTTTGTTGTTAGCATATTCAGGACGAATGTTATGCCAACTCGCAGTCATGCTAAGATGATCCAATGCTAAAAAACATTGTTTATTATCATCCAATAACAGCTCAGGAGTAAACCTTACAGTAAAATTTCCAGGTTTATTATTAGGATTTTGTTTTCTTGCATCTATAGATTTGAAAACTAGCGTTCTGTTAACATCCATTTTATTATACGTATCGTATAATAAATCTTTAAAATTTTAATCACGCTAAATATTTTTTATATAATTTCTCATGAGTTGTCTTATCTATTACCCCTATTCTTAACAGCTCATCATTTATTTGTGATAGATCATTTCTCAAAACAGGTGAATTATTACCGGCGGCCATCGAACCTATTATTATCTTCATTCTGTCTACCAATTTGTTAGGATCATCATAATAAACTATACTTGAACCTATAATTTTCGATTTACCAGATGATTTATGAGGAGGTAGATTACTCAACATATTTAGATCATTAAAAACTTTTACAGCGTTCATGCTATATTTTGTTTTAGGATTGTATCTTTTCATTAGCAGATTAATTAGAGATTTATCAGCATCGGCTTGATAAATTAATTTTCCACCACGATAAGCGTTTAATCTCTTATCTTTCATTAATTTAGGCATGTCGATTATCAATCCTCCATACTGATTGTTCTGAATCTTATAGGCGTTCCGTCTTGGTTGCTTATACCTACGTACCCCTTCACCTTGTTTTTGTTTTGTATATTGTGGTAAAATTTTTACATTCTTAATCGTTGTTAAATATCTGTCTAATATATCTCTTGTTCTTTCATATGTTTTCAGATCATAATCGAGTTGTTGTTTTTCTTCTTCTGTCTTTGGTTTTCTCCTTTTCAAACCACCTATCTTTATTCCGACACTTCTGTTTTCATCTTTAGCTTCATTATAAGTTTCAGTTAACTGTTGATCGCTCATTTTAAGTAGATCATTAGGTTCATGAAAAGTTTCTTTCAAAAATTCTAATTCGCTTTCTGTGAACATCTTATTTGGTTCAGCAGTTATTATTTTAGCCGTTGGTGGTGGTATTGCAGGTAGCGTTTCCGTTGGTGGTTGGTCACCACCGAAGGGTAGCTCTTTATTCAATGTTAAAATATCTTTGTTGGTTTCAACCAAATCTTTGAAACCGCTGGTCAAAGTCAATTGATTTTCTTTTAATTGTTGAATTACTTTGTCCTGTTTTTCATCTGTTTTGCGTTGTTGTTCAATTAGCGGTTCTCTCAGAGTTTTAAAATAATCACTCATCACAACATCGCGAACCTGTTCTTTATTTTTAACCTCATTCTTTACTTTGGTAACTGCTTTAGCAATTTTGAATCCTTCAAATTCTAAATCTGCATATTTTTTAATCTTATCAAGATCCATAATTTATTTTACATATAAGTTATTTAATTTATCTGTAAAATAAACATTTAAGTTATTTTAATTTATCTGTAAAATAAACACTTAAGTTATTTTTGAATAACTGTAAAATAAACACTTAAGTTTATTACCTAACGGTATCTGTAAAATAATCATTTAAGTTTAAATGTTTATTAAATAAAATGAAAATACCGAATTACGATGTGGTAAAAAGTAACGATAATAATCGTTCGTTAAATGATTTTCTTAATGAAGATTTTCGTATGTTGATAACTGGCCAAACTCGATGTGGAAAAACAAACACCTTAATGCATATTCTTAGAAAGCCGCTCATTTATTATGATAAGATTTATCTATACTCACCAAATCAACATCAGGATAAAATTCAAGACTTGCAGAAATTAATGGAAAAAGCCAGTCAAAGAGTTGGATATGATATTTTAGAACTTTACGGAGAAGATGATATTATGGATACGACAGACTATCCGATCGATAATAGAAAGGTGGTGGTTTTTGATGATCTTATTAACGCTCCCCAAGCAGTTCAAAACAAAATCGCCAATCATTATACAGATGGTCGACATCATAAAATTTCCCCGATCTATCTATCTCAGTCCTACTACGATGTTCCTCAGAAACTCCGACAGAACTGTTCCCACATGATTTTGTATCCACCAACGACTAAAAAACATTTAAATCTGATTGCGCAAGAAAATCTAATAGATCCGGTTCTTTTTGATAAACTTGGTCCATATGAATTCTTATTTTTAGACAAAGAAAAGAAAAGTGTTGCTAAGAACTTTGATGAGACTTTTTAAAAATTATATGTATTAATTATTAATACTACTAGTAGTAACATTCTTACGATGGGTATTTTTAATAATATCAGAAGATACAGTAATTTCGATGTGAGTGAATATATAAAAAATTTTAATCAACAAGTGCATGCTCATACCGGATTGAAATTAGATGTCAATAACAATTACGATATTCAACAAAAACGTCTTGTAAATGTTGGTGAAGGAGTGGGAAATGATGATGTGATAACAAAACATCAGATGGACGTGCAACTACGTAGGAAACCAGATCGGACAGATGTTATTCTTGTTGATGGATCGACTCATATGACCGGTGATTTAGATCTTCGAGGAAATAGATTGATTCTTCCCGGAGAGATCGACATGAACAGAAAACTTATCGTAAACATGGACACGGACGAAGATAACGATTTATGCGCTGTCAATATGATAACTCTGAAAAAATTTCATCCTAACGCTCCCGAACCTACACATGAGGTTGTGAAAAATATCGATCTAAAGCAACGTTTCAATGTTATCCATTCGAAACAACAATCATATCACGATTTAGGAGCAAATTATAACAATCTTGTCTCTTACAACGATGTCAAAAATATTTTCTTATCTCGCAAAGAGACGTTTCCGATGGAGACTAGTTTGGATATGGGAAACAATACGGTTTACAATGTAAAGGACCCGACGGTCGCTGACCAAGGAGCAAATAAAAGATACGTGGATCATATAATTTCTGATAAATTGAGTAATCCGTCCGGTGAAGATTTAGATATGTCAAACCATAAGATTACCAATCTCAGTGATCCGCAAAACAGTTCCGATGCATGTAATAAATCTTATGTGGACGGTGGTGATAGAAAACTCAATCTCATGATAGGGGATGTGGTAGTTCATACGAACGAGGTAGAAGAAAAGCTCAAAAAATATGTTGACGAATCACATATCAGTGACTCATCAAATTTGAAAGATGAGTTCCGGTACATAATGGAAAATGTTGATGAAAGCTCTTCCGAGCATGATATAACCGTCACCGGTATAGTCGATTTGGTGGAGTCGCCGCATACGCTAAACAGAAAAGTTTATGCATTGCTATTACACAAGCATCCGCTAAATAGCTACTCATCAAGAATCGGTTTTAATATGTATAAATTACCAGAGGGAGAATATACCGTTTGTATCGAATTTATTCCACCTACGATGAGCGGTGTTAGCGTTGATGTTCAATCGACTTCTCTCAACATAAATAAACAATCGACAAAAAACTTTACTAATTACAGTCGAAGCATTATCAATCTACATAAGTGGAAAATTTCACCACCGGAGTATATTAGGGTTGATCTAAAATGTAGCGGTTCGCCAACATCAGCTTCACAAGCTCAAGCTTACCTAATAATTTACGGAATAAAAGGATACCACTCAGATGTACCGGCTAGTGTTTACGACACTCCTTATATTTTGGAAGGTGGGAAAATGCTAATGCAGACTACACTCGATATGAATAATCATGCAATTATCAATTCACCAAGTCTCAACAGTTGTGGTGTATTTATCAACGGTCTTTACAAGAAAACTACGAACCAAACATTTGCTCTATTTTTAGGAGAGGAAGAAGAAGAAATGGTTCCGGAAAATTGTAAAATTGTAAAATGTTGTATTAAGATCCTCGATACGCTTGAAACATACCCTCCTATTTTTGTGTTGATAAACAATGTGATAGGAAGAGGAGAGGGTGGTAAGAAGCAGGTCTGTCACCTGGATAGAGATATTATTTTGACTGAGTGTGATACATTTCGGGTGAGAGTACAAAGTGATCAGGGTACTACCCCTGCAATCAATAAATGTTTGGTAAGCCTTCTACTTGAACCGATCTCTTAAGTTTCTCTAAAAAATTTATTATACGCTACGTATAATAAATTAGACGATCTTTCACACATTAGATCTGTTCAAGCGCTTCTACAACCTCTCTAGCGATCTCTCGAGATTCCTTGAGCCATTGAGGAGATAAATCTTGAAAGATATGTTCATTTATAAAAGAGACAAGAAAGAAAACGCTTGCAATCATTTTATGTTTAAAATTTTATTATTATAATTTTAAAATATGAAACATAAGCGAGATATTTTCACGTTCAATCATATCGATACATCGATTGATGAGGAGAGACTGTTGGAGATTAAGGCTCTTTACAGATTTTACCATAAGAAGTGGTGGTGTTATAAAAAGACTTATAGACGGTTCAAGCGGATGAATCTATTCTGTAAACTGAGTAGTTCATTTCTTATCGCGAGCGGTACAATAGCAGGTGGAGTTACGCTAAACCCGGTTACGTTAGGAGTTATTGCCGGTGCGGGATTGTTATTGAAAACATACGCTGATTACAAGAATTATAATCGAAGGATTGAAATGAGTAAACATGCATATACAACGTATCAGAAAGTATTGATTGACTTACGTTCTTGTATGCGAGGAAAACATTTCGATCACGATTCTTTTGTGGATGAGATGAGATTAATCGATGATATGGTTAGCGATCTTTGTACGCTTTCTAATGATAGGATTGAAGAGAAATATGAGAGAATATTCATAACGTGAATCCTTCAAGGTGAGGGAGTGAGGTAATGCGCATGCGTGTGAATTTTATTATACGTCTTGTATAATAAAATATGAAATACAAAGAGTGAGTCATCATTTTATTTTTTCACTTCATTTTATTTTCACTTAGTTAACCTAATAAATAATTCACAAAAATAGGCAACGCTGTTTCTCAGTTAATTAAATTCACAAAAATAGGCAACGCTGTTTCACAGTTAATTAAATTCATAAAAATAGGTAACGCTGTTTCTCAGTTAATTAAATTCACAAAAATAGGCAACGCTGTTTCTCAGTTGACCTTTGATAACTGCTTAAGAAACGTGTTTCCAGAATGTACTTTCTTCTTCACAAACCTCTCTAATAGTTTTCAAATTTGTCATAAATGAACGGATTGGTAAAGCACAATATTGCAGCCTCGGATACACTTCAAATAGATCGCTAAGCGCTAATATACCGTATTGTAAAACCATATGATGGATGTCTTCGAAAGCGTCTTGATTTTCTCTTTCTTTTCCTCGTTTGTCAACTTGTTTTGTAGACGCTTCTTCTTTTTCTTGCATTTCAGCATAACATTTTCCGAAGATGTAGATGAATTCGAGTGTATTTTACTCGAAGTTGACTGAAAGTTTGCTCAACATCTCGAAGCATCCTGTCGCTGTCCATCTTTGCTTCAAATGCTGTGTTAAGCCTTTGTTGCTATTGCCTCATGCTTATTTTCAACCGGTTGAAACCGCTTTCAACTGGTTATTTGATGACGTCATCGGATATTTTTTCGCTGAACGTGACAACGTTTCAGCTCAATGAACACGTATTTCAAGTCGTGAAACGCGACTTGAAATTGATTTATTTAAGTTTAATCTTCTTCATCTTCGCTTTCACTTTCTTCTATAGCTAACAACGCTTGTCTCTGTTTTAGCGGTTTAACATATGCTTCGTGAACTTTCATCTGTATCGAAACGACGCTGTCACTGATGTAAATGCTTTCGATTAACAAAGCTAATTTGACTTTACAATATTGGTTAAGATAGTCGAGCGGATCAGGTTTCTCGTTTCCTTTCGCTGTGAATAGCGATAAAATCTTATCTGACTTTTCCGAATATATCAGTTTAGCATATAACACTGGTGATTTTGTTTCATCTCTCTTTACCTTCTTCTTACCTTTCTTATCAGTATACTCGAGTTGTTTGAAATATAAAAGCTGACTTAATTTATTCGCTATTTCCGGACCATATGTGTCTTCTAGCTGTTCAAAACAAATATCCTCGAGAAATGTTAAACACTTAAAAAACTCATTTTCTTCTGCTGTCGGTTCTTTCTCTTTACTCCATAAACAAACCGGAATAGAGTAACCGACTACCTCGTTAGTTACTTTATCCTTTCTTTCATTCACTCCAAAACTGAAGAGAAATGGTGATTCGATAACTAGCGGTCCTTTCTTGTTATTAGGATAATTGGTTTCAATCTTAATCCTTTGATATTCTGAATCGGTGTTTTTCACCTTGTATGTTACAGCTTCGTGGAAAGTAATATTTTCTTTGCAGAGATTTGAAAGACTTGTCAGTTGCATGTTTGTTATATAGTATATTTATTTCTTTAAGACAATTTTTTTCAACTCGTGAAACGCGAGTTGAAATTATAATTACAGTTTTAACACAGGCTTCCCAAGCTACATACGTGGTGTATGCGACAGCTTGTGTATACAGAGAAATGTATGGGAAAATCACGGATTCTCTAAAATTGGGTAAATAACTATCTATTTTGAAATAAAGTTTACCTACCTCAAATGTGTTGTTTACTTGCGTCTTGTACCGAATTTGAAGCCATTCCGACGCCATTTAGCGAAGTTATTCGAAGTCGTTGTCTCCCCTTCTAAAAAGAAGGAAAGGCAGACCACTGCATCGATCGCTGGCCAGAGGTCACTCCACAAATCGCTCTCTCCTCAAAAGGAAAAGTCCCGAATCGCAATAAAACCAACAGTTCCATAGAGCCCAATAAATTTCACTCCACATACGTGCGCTTCGGCGGTCGAAAGACTCGTAAAGAACGAGATATTTTGCTTTAAATTCGCCTATTCGGCTTTCCAGATATGCTTGTGACCGACCTGGCGGCAACGGTCGTTGCGCAACGACACGTATCTGGTTTCATCCTCAACTCTGATTGGTCCATTTGAACCAAGTCACGCGCTGACAACACGACCCTCCACCGGAAGGAAAGGTACATTTTGTCACGAATCAAGTGTCACACTAGGACTCCGAATGTTGAACTATTCTTCTGATGGCCGTTGTCGATTCATACTTAAACTGGTAATGAGAAATCAGCCAAAGCTTCCATTTCGCATAAAGTGCATCATCTTTTTCAGACACAGGCGACCCTCTTTTTCTGTTTACGTTTTTACGTTTAGCGCGTGACTTGGTTCAAATGGACCAATCAGAGTTGAGGATGAAACCAGATACGTGTCGTTGCGCAACGACCGTTGCCGCCAGGTCGGTCACAAGCATATCTGGAAAGCCGAATAGGCGAATTTAAAGCAAAATATCTCGTTCTTTACGAGTCTTTCGACCGCCGAAGCGCACGTATGTGGAGTGAAATTTATTGGGCTCTATGGAACTGTTGGTTTTATTGCGATTCGGGACTTTTCCTTTTGAGGAGAGAGCGATTTGTGGAGTGACCTCTGGCCAGCGATCGATGCAGTGGTCTGCCTTTCCTTCTTTTTAGAAGGGGAGACAACGACTTCGAATAACTTCGCTAAATGGCGTCGGAATGGCTTCAAATTCGGTACAAGACGCAAGTAAACAACACATTTGAGGTAGGTAAACTTTATTTCAAAATAGATAGTTATTTACCCAATTTTAGAGAATCCGTGATTTTCCCATACATTTCTCTGTATACACAAGCTGTCGCATACACCACGTATGTAGCTTGGGAAGCCTGTGGTTTTAATCTTCGCTTTCATCACTTTCATCACACAATTCAATTTCTTCATTTTTAGCATATTCCTCTATCCGTCGTTGTATCTCTTCTTTACATTCCTTACATTTACCAATTTTTTTACCATGATTACAGACAGCCTTTCCACCACATTCAACACAATATCGTTTGTTTTTCCCATGTTTACAGATTCCCTTTCCTCCACATTCTTTGCAGTAATATTTATTATTACCATGTAAACAGATACCGTTTCCTCCACATTCTCTACAATAGTACTTGATGTTCCAATGGATACAGATACCATTTCCACCACATTCTTTACAAGTATACTCTTGTCTACCATGTTCACAAATCCTTGCTCCTGAACACTCTTTACAATTGTATTTATTTCTTCCATGAAAACAATGTAAAACTTTACGCTTTGGTGATTTCACAGGCTCTTGTCTTTCAACAGCATCTAACGCATCAATTAATTCTGCTTTCCGCATTAGATAATATCCCTTGATTTTCTTCTCTTTTGCTAAAAATTGCAATTCTTTGAGTGTGCTTTTCGAGCGCTTTTCCATTTGCTTTTATTTAGTATATTTTATTTCTTTAATTCCATTTTTCATCTCTAGTTTTTAGAGATGAAATTTATTATACAGCATGTTCTATTGATTTTTGTTTCTTGTAATGTATATAAGTTCACCCAACACAGACTTCCACTTTCTCTTTCTGAGTTCATTATACATATTTTTCTTTATTTCATTAAATATTTCTATAGTTTTTCTAAATTTCGCATTACGTCTGTGGAACAAACTTCTCGATCTCCAGCAACTATCACAAACGTATAACCGTAAGTGATGGTTACAATATTTAAAACAGGATAACAATTCAACCACCGCATCCAATTGTGCCCTCAGATAATACCCTTGATAATAATCAGCTTTTCTGAGATAGTCAATAAATTGTTCCATCGTCTTTCCTTGGTGTAGAAAAGAGTCTCGAATTCGGTTTTCTGCCTTTTCAAATTCTAATTCTACCTCATCATTAAAGTCGTACACGTCTGAAATGAGGTAGATGGTATCATAAATATTTTGTTTTATTTCTTGAACATCCATTTGCTTTTATTAGTCCTTTTTTATTTCTTTAATTCCATTTTTTTACATATAAAAATTCCTTACTCCAACTCACTAACATTGCTTGAGTGGTATCTCTTTGAGGTAGTCTCTTTAGGTAGTGGCGATTTTTTTTCTTCCATGGAACTCGTCAGCGTTGCTTGAGTGGTATCTCTTCAGGATAGTCTTCGTGACTCGCGAGTTGCGAATTATCTTTTATCGTTAAATTAGCGTGGATGATTGATAATTTAACGAAAATGCGCTAGAGTTGTGAACGTTTGAATGGACCATTTTCTCGTTAAATTAGCGTGAATGGTCGATAATTTAACGGTAATTCAATGAAATGCGCTAGAAGCGGCAAATATCCCCTACTGTAAATAATGTTTCTGAGGTATTGTATGCACAAAATGGAGGTAGCCCTGCATTATGAATAACAAGAGGCTGCAAGCAGCCTATACTCATGCAAATGTGTAAGAAAGTTTTATGATACATTTTAAACATGATAAGAAGGTGTCTGACATGGAGAAGAGTTACTCCTTTCATTCAGTCATGGTTCCTGCAAACCACGTTGTTTACTATTGAATGTTTTGTTAATGAAGGCTGTACCACAATGAAGCCAGTGATTCTTCTAAGTCTTATATATACCTAATGTGAACATCAGTAATGTAAGAAGGGTTGTAGGAGATGCTGTTGTGACACTTCCCAATCAGTAACGCTGTTTTACCAGAAGTGGGAGTAGCCGGAAGTCACTAAACAGGAAGTCTATGAAACGGAAGTCCACAATTTAAAACATGCGTGCATGAATTTGAATGCAAAATCGTGACACCAAAAAAAAAACAAAAGAAGAAAAATAAGAAAAACGGAGCCCATTTTATAACTCATGCCGCTACGCACATGAGTAATAACTACTGCCAGAAAAATTCAAGTGAATGACCTGGGGTATCTAAGGGAGGGATATGATTCTCATTTCAAGGCTGTTGCCTAATAGAGGCTTGGTAGGATACCCAATAGACTGAATTGAGCCCAGGGTGCCCAATGGACTGATCTGGGCTCCTAAAATGTCGCAGTCTGGGCTTCCATGTTCTCAGCTTTTGGCTCTTGGTATATTTTTTAGGCAGCAGCCTTGCATTTTCCAAGTTTTGTTCATCTTAGTCCCATATAATGTTTTTTTTTTCATTAAACCTTTAATAACATAACTGTATTTTCAAAAAGGTAAATTTATGACATTTTTTAATGTGAACATGTTTCAGATGAAACATCATCTTCAGCACAAGTAACAGAACCCGCTAGTGGGTGTGAAATGAATGTATCGTTTTTGAACGAAAAAAACTTAATAAGCTTGACTTTTTTTTTTCCTCATTTTACTCCCCATTCTTTTTCATTCTTATTCCATCCCCCACCCCCCCCTCCCACCCCCCACCCCTTCGCCGGTTGCTGGCCTTTCACTGGACCTTATTTTTGTGGTAAAAGTTTCCCAGAAAATGCTGAAGCAGGTGAAATTTTTTAACAAAAAGTGGCAAATGGTAGAAAAAAACAGATTTTCTTTTTAAATTTTGCCAGTCAAATCTGACAGGTTGTTTGTCGGCAACTCTGCCCCAATTCACAAGATCTCTCTTATTTGTGCACTTTTTGAAATAATTCTTCCTTCTGCATGAGTAAGTTGTAAAAGACATCTTTCGTTGTAAAGAGTGATCATATCACAAATAGTAGAAGGACTGGGGCCCCTTCATGGGCAGTTTCAGGCATTTGAGGTGTCAATAGGTTTTTAAACTTTTCTTGGTCTTTTGACAAGAATTTAGAAGATGATCACTGCAATGTTTTTTACAGTGATGTCAATTTTTTCCAGGTCACCAGGAATGACTTACTAGGGCCTAGGGGTACAATAAATGCTGTGAGCTTCACCTGACCATGCACATCTATGTAATGGGAAACTGTTATAGATTAAATTTGTAGATGTAGATAATAAATGTTAAATGCACTGTATTTATCTAAGTACTTTCACTTGATGAAATTTGTACAAAGTAATGTAATTTGCATTCTAAACTAAGTTTTGACGTGACACGTCAAGTCCTCAGTAAACAGCTGCAATTTACATTACTGAAAATAAACTTACACTTAAGCTTAAGTTTTTTATGACCCCCATAAAAGATGTACGATTCTTACATTTTGACACCCATGGAAGCATTTTTTTATTTTACCTTTATCTATGAGTTCCTTTAAAAGTTCCGAATCTCCTGATTTTGCAGCTTGTAAGACTAGGGGTAGAGACGAAAATTCATTTGTCCCAAGGCTAGCTGACAATCTAGGTGATTCCAAATTATACCATTTCCATTCAAATTGATCGGGTATTCCACAAGCTGGAGAAACAGGGCTCACGCCACCATTGAAAATCAAACTTCCACTCAGTGTTTTTCCATGAAATCTTGGCGACGTTCCACTAGAAATACTTCGGCTACGGAGTTTCTTGTAGTATTTTTGCAAGTAAAACAGAACAAGATTCATAGAGTCCCGCAGTTCAGCCGTTGATTCCTCGCACGACAGTTTCGAAAGAAACTCCTGTATGAGCCCAGCTGTTTTCTGGAAATCTGAAAATGTAGAAGGAAAGATGTTAATGAAACTTATCTATAAGTCAATTTGAGCAAATTAACACACAGCAGCTAAACAGGAAATACATTACCGCGTTTTTTGACGACCATCGTTGATTTCTTATCTATCTTTGCACCTTGCGAATGGCGCGCGGGAAAAAAAATTCAGCGATTTTGATGGGTTCTCAACAACTGTCCTTCTTCCATTACTAGATCTCTGGTTATAAAACATCTGCTCGGATATAAATAAACCTTTCTCAGCGATTAGATGGCAAGCACTTTTGTTTGAGACCAAATGTAACGAATTTATCAAATTTATCACATCTTTTCCAGGGAAGAAAACAAACTCTGATTGCTAGGAATTGTGGGAAAAACAGATTTTGATCCAAGATGGCGGCCTCTGCTGTGAAATCCAGAGTGAATGTTTTAGCCTTCACACGTTGTTCTCTGTGTGGCGGTTCTTGGTTATCTAGTATCAGATATCGTATGTTCTCAGACTACAAAACAGAAGACAAAAGCACGCATTTTGGGTACGAGAGAGTCTCAGAACAAGAGAAGACAGAGAAAGGTAAAAATCATAAGCTGAGTTTTTGATTTTTTTTTTGTCGTTTTCTTGTTATTTTCCTGTTAGTAATTAGTGTCAGATACAAACAGTGATATGAGCCAGCATAGGTGTTGTCGATAAAGTGGCAATAATGATAATAACTGCCATGCTGTTAATTTTTTATTTCCTGCAGTTTACAAGGTATTTGAAAATGTAGCCAGTTCATATGATCAGATGAACGATGCAATGAGCTTTGGAATACACAGATTATGGAAAGATAGACTGATAAAAGTGCTAAATCCTCCTGCTGGGACAAGACTATTAGACGTTGCTGGAGGCACAGGTACATTCACTGTTAATATATTAACACACGCAGGCAGCCCAAGGGCTTGGAGGGAGAGGGTCACTTCCTAGTAAGAGGCTAATGGGGATGTGCCGCAGAATGGGGTAGTATTTTCACATGACTGCCTCATTACTGTCCATTTAAAGTTATTTAACGGTTGCAAAGAATTTGGCACTGCACCTCACTCTTAGCAGGGTTCTTTGCAACAGGGACCAAATGAAGGGGTGCGCGGAAAAAACCCTAAGTGACTTTTGATGTAACATCAAATTCTCCCTATATTTCACAAGGGAATACAAGGCAATTTGGAAGGAGAATCTAGCAGTTTATCAGAAGTCACTTAGGGCTTTTTTCCAAGCAACCCTTCAAATATTGTGAATAACTTGGACCATTTATTGGTGTGCAGTCCCATTTCAGGATAAGTGTGGGAGAGGGATGCCCCTCTTCTCAAAGGGGGGGAGGGGGGATTTTAGGCCTCAAGTGTGCATTTTCAGGGGTTTCAATGAGAATTGAAGTAGGCGGCTGGCCAAAGTAAAATAGACGGCTGTGTTAGATAAGGGGCCATAAGGCCCCATCCCACTAGGGGGTCTGGGAGCATGCTCCCCTCCCCCCGAAAATTTTGAAATCTAGACATTATTAGTAATGGAGCAGTTTATTTCACTCATAAAATAATTCAAATAGCCCATCAACTTTAGCAGTTCTTTATTCAAATATCTTTAGCACATTTTCCTTAGAAATAGCTGGGACAAGAATTGAAATATCAGAGTAAAGGTCCCGGTGTCCTTGCTCTAACAAAAACCCTGCTCATAGTTTGTTTATCACAATAAACAAAATGCCAAAAAAATCCCAACAGTGTATTCTGAGGAATACACTGTGAAATAAATTATAGTGATAGAGATCTAGCATAATGCCCATGAAAATCACCGCCTTACCTGGTGCCGCATGTCCTCTACTTTGCCTATAATTTATTAATTATCAATATTAAGATTTTTTGTCTTGAATTTGTTTCAAACAGGAGATATTGCCTTCAGGTTCCTCAATCACGTAAAGAACAAATCACAGAGAGGAAAACTACGGACAGAATTAACTGTTGACTCCCATGTGACTGTCTGTGATATCAATAGAGCCATGCTTGATGTCGGCCAAAAGAGAGCTGCAAGAATCAACCATTCTTCAGGTGCAACCACATGGTAGCTGTTTACAACATGCTTTGGATATTCAAAGAGAAAACAACTTTTTTTCCTTTAAGATAAATTTGAATTTAACCCTTTAATTTCCACAGTCAATGATGGAGGCGTTGCAATGTAGTTCTA
The DNA here is from genome assembly GCA_022457155.1 of Cladopsammia gracilis. Classification (NCBI taxonomy): domain Eukaryota; kingdom Metazoa; phylum Cnidaria; class Anthozoa; order Scleractinia; family Dendrophylliidae; genus Cladopsammia; species Cladopsammia gracilis. The sequence goes on from JAJGOT010000043.1 coordinate 2,170,746, forward strand.
ACTTTTGAGTCTGTCAACGAAATCCTATGGTGTTACCATTCATATGAAACCGTTTTGGCAGTACTTTTGCATGGTACCATTTGTTTTTCAATATTTTACAAAATGAAATTTGGGATTTTTCTTGAATTTTGATTTTTGCACCCTTGGGAGTTTGAGGGTAAAAAAAACCTTTTCTCTAAGAACTAAAGATCTGTATGGGTGTTTTTCATATTAGTGACATCACACTGACATCAGACCAATAGATGGATTTGTAACACGGTAGTCCCATGTTCAAATTGTAGGCCACCAAACTGGTCAGCCTCCCACAAGTTGGCATTTTTAAAAATGTTTAAAGTTCAGTTTGTAATGTTACTCTCCCATTTGCAGTGTGTCCCCAATTAACACTTGAAATCATAAGTTAAATGCGTTGACACCTAAATAAACTGATTTATTTGTTATTTTTTTACAGTAAGATTTTTGCAGTATTTGATTTGCTTCCTTGTGACGCAGGTATTTCCTGGATTGAAGGGGATGCTGAAGAACTCCCTATAGCTACTGCATCAGTTGATGCTTACACAATAGCATTCGGAATTAGAAATGTCACAAGAATACACAAGGTTAGGCTTTTTGTTAAATACTGCAGGTTTAAAAATTTCCTGTTTTCTTTAAATGTTTGGTATATACCTTTGAGGATGGGTTTTGGCAAAAGGTCTAGTCACAGATGTGACCTTTTGAACCCATTAAAGCCATTACATGTAAAGTAATTTCAAGTTTTGTTTCATTTACCCGTCAGGCCTTAAGTGAAGCTTACAGAGTTCTAGTTCCTGGTGGAAGATTCCTTTGTTTGGAATTCAGTGAAGTCCAAAACAGCCTCATAGCAAGGTATTATTAAGAGTAATTTAAAATTTAACCCTAGACCTACAGCATGTGCAATATTCCAATATTTTTTTTCAAGAATGCCTCCATTTTTTTTCCATTCATCTGAAAATTCTCTAGGACTGAATTTTTTAACAAGACATTTATTGTGATTTATTCACCACCAAGCTTGTAAATACTGTAATTATTCATTTCCCTTAATTAAGCATAAATTTTTAAAGAATTGGACAGTATACAGTGGATGCAGGGATGTTATAGTTGAGAGAGGTTGGGGATTCTTCACTCAGCATCACATGTGGGTTTAGTTTATTGTTAGTTCTCAGGGTTTCTTCTAGAGTACAGTGTTGTGGGATTTCCACAATTATTTGAAAACTTTGAGGAGCAGTAGTGATAAGTTGAAGTTAAGGACTCCATGAGATTTGTCTTTTATATAATTTGTGCATTGAAAGTTGCAATGAATAGACTGCCTAAATTATACCTGCCAACTTTTTCCGAGTGAAAGGCGTGATAATTTTTTCGTGGGAATGCTAGGATTTCCGAAGGGGACCCAACCAAATCTGAAGAGAACCCGATCCATTCTGAAGATGTCCAAAGATTTTCTGTCGGTGAAGAATTCGGAAGTTTCCATACTGTTTCCATGGACCTCAGACCTCTGTAATTGTAATGTTCAGAATGATAAAAACCTACAAAAAAGTGCCATATTTTCATGAACGTAACTATGTTTTTAATTGGATCAGGCTGATAGCTCAAAATCTGTAAGTCAGGCGTGAGAAATTGCTCCATAGGCGTGAGTAGGCATGAGATCGGAGTTTTGGACTCGCAGGCGTATAATACTAAAACACCAAGAGAGTGAAATCAACCAATTCTTGAAAGAGACAGATAATGGTCTGTTCTAGCTCATTTGGAGACGAAAATGTGGTAACTTGAAAAATATAGGGCTAATTTTTTTCAAGTTGTAATTCATTGAGACCCAGTCCGTCTATGACTAGAGGCACTAATCAACAGTTTGATATATTTTGTGATAATTTATCACACCATTGGAGCTTTATTTTTCGGTTTCTGATCATACAATAACATTTTTTGGTTTTTAAAATGACACCAATTCCCCGTGATACTTCCCCTTTAAAAAAAGTTGATTTACTGTGAACTCTGTTTAAACTGGACACCTTTGGGAACAGTTCTCGCTGTCTGCCTTATTCTCTATAAGACAGACAGCTAAGTGAAATTCGGCCAAAACCACCTAGTCATGTCTGTCTGAAGAGAGTTTTTTACTGTGTAAAGTGAAAAAGCTGTAAGGTGAAGTCTAATGTTACAACACTCAAATATTTTTACTGTTGATTTTGAAACCCACAGTGCTTATGAGAAGTACTCCTTTGATGTGATACCTGTAATGGGACATCTAATAGCTGGAGACTGGAAATCCTATCAGTACTTAGTGGAAAGCATCAGACAATTTCCAGATCAGGTGATGTTGGTTGGTTACTAGGGGAGGGGGGGGGGGGGTTAGTGCAGGCAGTGGGATCCTGGAGGCAGAAAGTCTACAGGAAAAAAGATATGGAAGCGCATGATTCTTGGGGTAATACGAAGCAGGAAAAATAGGAACATGTGCACAAAATTTCATAATATTCTACACTATAAAAAGCACAGACATAACTAAAATGTATAAAAACCATTTGCCATCATTGGGAGCCACCAGAAAAACTCAATCCCCCCCGTACCGCAATCCATATTTTTAATCAAGTATAATTATAGATTTTTGTGTCTCCCTTTAATTCCTAGTCCTAGTTATAAGCCCCCACTTGTAATCCCCAGGAAATAATCCCCAACCCCCCACATTTGTCTGTAAGCCCACCCGAAAACCCGTTATGAAGTTGTATAAGCAAATATGTTGTCCGCTTATGGCTTGTAAGTGGGATTGTAGGGTTATTTTGGAGTTACCCTTTACGAGGAGGGTATTTCTTTCAACCAACTGCACTCCCCCACTACCACCCCCCCCCCCCCCCATATATGGTCTTTTATTTAGTTAATTTTTTATGGTGCATCTTTGGACTGTCAGTGATGTCTGATTTTGTTGCTTCTTTCTTCTTAGGAGGAGTTTGTAGAAATGATTGAAGATGCTGGTTTCCGTCATGTGACTTATGAGAACTTGAGCTTTGGGATAGCGGCCATTCACTCAGGCTTTAAACTACCTTAAAGTTACTATTTCTAGAAAACTTACCAATTAAAGGTAGAATAACATGAAAAAAATTGTAAAAGAAAACCTGTTGAAATCACTAAATTAATTAATTTATACTGTTTGCTAAAAAAATGTGAAATTACTAATTTTTTGTTGCTCTGAAATAGTGACCTTTTGAAAAACTTTTGTTAATAAAATTATTAAAAAATGTTTCTCAGCTACCTTAGTTGTACAGTTGTTTTTGATTCATTGGGAAGGAGAATTTTTATGGACTCCCTGATAATGTAGATAATTTTTTGTCTTGGTTGTTCAAAATGTGGATTTATCCAGTGGATAATGCAATTGGTTTGGTACACGTTTATCTGCTGGATAGTGCTGTCCACCTTTTCAAAAATCCGGGCCTGATGGTGTAGTATGTAACTCTACTTGGTGTAGTATGCAACTCTACTTATAATACATCTGACATTATCGCAATAAAAATATTATTGTAAAAATATCTTTACCTGTGATCAAGTTGTCAGTTGATATCTAGATGATTCACAGGATAACATTTCGTACCCTTTTAGGGATTGCTTTCAAGGTTTGTGACCAGCATCAATCTTTTCTAAATGGGATTCCCCCTGGTAGCTGTTGTACCTTGGGGAGATAGTGGGCCGAGAATCTCATATCTGTTAAATTTGCGAAATAAAAGTTCTTTGTGAGCCAAGAGCAGATAGTGGGGTTAGGGTAAAGTTGAAAAATGGGTTATAAAAAGGGCTTTGACAATGCTTGTTTTGGCCTGTTTCAATTTTTTTTTTCCTCCCTCACTATCTGTCCCAAGGTCTCCAATGATGTGAAATTAAACGACCTCCGTTCCCAGGGGCAGGGTACTTAACCCTCTCAAAATACATTGGCAGCTGGCAATATAATTTATTTGCCGTAATATATCTAACATGAGGAACAGTGTTTCATCAGATATCCAATCACTGCAAAGTAGGTCGAAAAAAAGGTGCAGCCGAGTCTTTTTAACCCACTTCAGGGTGTTTGGATACCTGACGAAACACTCTTCCTCATGTTTGATATAGCTTCTCAAACTGATCATTAAATGCGGAGAAAACAAAGGAATAAGGTCTATGCAAATAGGCCATTTGCACGATGACGTCATTTGACTACTACTACCAGAATCCTTCAGTTTTTTGTTTTGTAGTGCAAATTAGGGCTATTGTTATTTAAACCGTACTGGGATTACAAAATTTAAATAACAAAGGAAAAACGAAATGAATTCTGGTAGTAGTAGTCAAATGACGTCATCGTGCAAATGGCCTATTAAGACAGGATATCCAAACCTCCTTCACAGTAGTGATTTCCTTTGTGTTCTCATCATGAATTATTAATGAGTTTGAGAAGCTTAGATCACATTTGTTTTCCCCAGGACCCCTTTGAACTTGGTCCTTTGTGCCTACTACTCCAAGACATTTTGAGAGGGCTGGCTACTCCCATATATAAGCTATATGGGTATGTGCCACTTTGGAGGATATGGCTTTTATGCACTTTAGCCTGTGATAGGGTATAGAAATCAGAGTTTTAGTCTAGAATAGGGTGTCATTTACTGGAAAACTGATCAGTGGTATGAAGAATTTAGTCTAGAGTAGAACTTGAAACTCAGGAGTGAAAGAGGGTCAAGCCCAAATCATACCGTCCAGAAGGACGTTGGACTCCTTATTGAGACTTATATAATGGAGTAACTGGTTAGCTTTCAGTTGACGTTAGGGGTAGCAGTTTATATAGTTAAATTTAGGACTAAGCAACCCAAGAAGCTAGGTGGTACAGTGGTATGGTAGGCTATGTAAGCCTAAGCCTAGCTGAGGTCACAGGTTCGATCCTGGGTGGGGAGTTTACACCTAAAATTTATTGAAAATAAAATTCTAAGTGTCGATATTACGTTATATAAGTCTCAATAAGGTGTCTGACATCCTTCTGGACGGTATAATTTAGGCACAACTGTGAAAGAGCCTACAAAAACCAGTCTGGGACAGGAACGAACATTGTCCAGTCGCGTTTGAATTCCATGTTGGTTGCTCTGTGCCTTACGTGTAGTAAAATAATTTGAGATTTTTTGGGTCTTTCTGCATGTACCGGTATCCATGGTCTTCTATTGTTTGTGAGGTATTGTATTTTTGGTCTTGTTTTGCATTTGTATTGTTTTCGTTCTTTGTTCCTTTTGTTTTACGTAATATGTGCTCCGGTACATGCAGAATCTACCGATTTTTTGGTGTCCGGTCTTCCAAATGGCCGCCCCTGTTGCTTTTTTCAGGGGCTCATTTCCTCCGGAAATTCCTTTGAACGCATCCTCCATAATCTCTGATTACTGCTAGTATTGGGTAAGAGGTATACATCAACACCCAAAAATGTACAGACTACCCCTCCCCCCTGGGCTCTGTTCCAGTGAAAGTCACTAACAGCTTACAACTTTATAATATCACAAAATAAGCCACCTCAGTTAAAACAAGTTTAATATACAAGTTTTATTATTCGACATAGCATTCTAGAGTGCAAATACGCATTGAAACAAGTGCAAATATGACATGTTATTACACTCTTCGGGTCTTTCTGCATGTACCGGTTCCCATGGTCTTCTTTTGTCTGTGAGGTATTGTATTTTTGGTCTTGTTTTGCATTTGTATTATTGTTGTTCTTTGTTCCTTTTGTTTTACGTAATATTTGCTCCGGTACACGCAGAAGGAACCCACTCTTCTGACTGCACACTGGGAAAAACAGTTTCAAAAACTTAGTTTTAGAAGATTACTGTCGTATAATAAACAATTTATTCACCTAAAAGTTGTGTTACACAGGGCTCTGGACATTTTTACTATCATTTTTTTTTTCTCTCCTAAAGGCTCGAAAAAATAAAAACTGACTCGTGAAAATACTCAGCCTTATTACACAACTTCATGCTGAAAAACCTCTATTACATCCAGCACTCCTTTTGCTAGTCACAAAATATGAGCAGTCAAGTTGAGGTATAAAATCCAGCTATTTTGTAGTAAAACAAAACAAAATTTACACAAATCATTTTGAGGACACACAAAAGATTTGCTAACAGATGTTTGTCTACTTTATAAAACAGTTTTTTATAGTCTGGCTTGTGTAACAGGAAGTACAAATTCATTCTAAGTTTTTGGCTAATTTAAAATAAAGATTTTCATAAAAAAATTTCTATAATATACTTTCAAACACAAGTTTTTACAGTTTGTAACTAATTAGGAAGATAGCAACAATACAAAGTTGCCTTATTCGAAACGCAATGCTAATGCATTTATAAATATTAAACCTTGTTATGAGCGCCATAAAGTGGCGCTTGGTACTTGGTCCAGACTTCCGCATGAGAATTAATCTAGTTGTTCCTTCCTTTTCTAACAATTTGATTATCCAGACTTGAAGAGCAGGACAGCAACTTGTCCAAGATAGAAGTAGATGAAATGTTTGGTCTCGTGTGTCACATACGAACCAAAATTCCTTCCAACAATGCAATGCCAAGTCGGGTTGTATTTCTTGTCAAACTCCTTCTTGATGTAAGCCGCGATGTCTTTCTCGATGTTGAACTTTTCCATCGCTTGTGTGGCACACTCAACAGCATCTTGCTGCATGTCCTCCGTCATGTCGGCATTTTTGATTACTGATTTTCTGTCGGTCATCTGCAAATCGAACAAGACAAGATGTTAGAGCCAGAACACGTACCTCGCAAAAAAAACAAGGGTAACTCCCTTAGAGACCACGCCTACATAAAAGGTTAGAGAGAAAAGAGAACGAAGAAAGAAATGAACTGCTTACCCTGTCTAAAAACAGCTTTCCGCAACTTACACAAATCTTCGCCACCGAAACTCCCTTTGTCAAACAACTAACTAAAGTCAAACAAATATAACATCGCTTCCTTGGAGTTTTATGAACCACGCCATGACACAACTTATTTCCGCCTTTTTGATTGGTTCATTTCTGCAGCTTATTTTGGCAGCCTATATCAACCCATGATGCGTTGCGCGGAAAAAACGCGGCACTTTTCACTTTGGTTGCCATGGTTTCTTTCCTTTCATCTACTATACTAGGTCTGTTTACCTTTATTGTCCCAATAAAAGTAATTCTAAAATATTAATATACCCTCTTTTTTGGAACTGCCTTTTTATTACCTATACAGCTCTTCAGTATCAGTATGCAACATTACACTGGCTATTGTTCTCTGGCTATTATTCTCTGGACTTGTTTAAAGACAGAAAATAGTTTTGTCTCTAAATTATGTAACAACAGTGTCGATTGAACCAACCATGGGTGCTTACCATTTAGCCAAAAAATCCGGAAATTTCAGTTGAAAGTCAAATGGATCAGCCAATTTCCGGAAAATCCATTCGGAAATTGTGGAATACCTCCAGTGGTGATCATATTTTTCCATTTCGGAATGGAATATTGGCAATTTCCTTACCATTTGAATTTAGAAAAATTCAAATCACTAAACAGTCTGGGTACCAGGATGGGGAAATGGAATCAGTTTAAATGGTAAGTGCAATCTCGTCGGTTGGTCGGTAAATTTCGAAAACCGCTTACCATTATGTAATGGTCACCCCAACCGGTTTTTTTTCCTACCAATGGTAAGCACACAAGGTCTTCTCTGATCTCACATTTGGCTTTCTTATTTTCATTATTTTCTGAATTTTCTATTTTTTGAAAACCATTATTTGGCATCAAGATTTTATTCAAGCACTACAAGATTCAACGTCAGGAAATGAAAGTTCATGTCTCCTTTAGATTCACCTTAATTGACATATTTCGCTCATAAGAAGGGAGAGGGTAGCCTGTGAACAGGCTCTCTAGTTTGGATATAGGGCAAAAAAAAAGGCGGACAGGGTGGGAGTGTCATCTTTTCGCCGCTATCTATTTTCGTCATACACCTGCATAGAGGCCTGGGAGAGGGTAAAGGGGTGGCGTATCAATGAAAAAAAAACAACAACAGCGAAGTAGCCACTGTTTTTTTTATGGAGCAACATTTTTTACAGGGCTAAAATTTTGAGGATGTGCCCACACGGGAACACTTCCTTTCCCGGGTTCCCCTCTTGCACGTCCTCAATTTTGCCCAAAAAATGAACCAGCACCTGCTTCGCAGGCTAAGAACCAAGTGAAGACAAAGCAAAGTGACTGATATATGATACATGTACTTTATTATAAACAAGGCCTTTTCATATATATATTATGTATATGTCTGTCTATAACTTAGTATCATAAGAAAACATAAAAAAGTAGCCAAAATAAAAAGAACATTTATAAAAAAAAAACATGATGGACACTTCCAACTTACATTTACATTTGCAACTGCCACCAATTTAAATAAAGGTAAAATTAAATAGAAAAAGATAACAAAAAAATGGACCAAAAAAGTCATATATTTCAACTTTCTACTTTGTAAGATAGCGGTTATATATTTCTGCAGATTTAACCAGATTTAAAAAGCAGTACAGCAACTTGTCCAAGATAGAAGTAGATAAAATGCTTGGTCTCATGCGTCACATATGAGCCAAAGTTTCTTCCAACGATACAATGCCAAGTCGGGTTGTATTTCTTGTCAAATTCTTTCTTCACATAGGCGGCAATGTCTTTCTCTATGTTGAACTTCTCCATAGCTTGTGTTGAGACTTCCACAGCATCTTGCTGCATGTCTTCCGACATGTCGGCATTTTTTATCACTGCCCTCCTGTCAGACATCTGAATACAGAAACAAATTTATATATTATGATAATTTAGTACGTTTGTACTCACACAACCTAGGAAACTATAAGGACTCCAAAGGCCTCCGGGATTTCAACAGATTTGAGCCATTGGAATTTTCGTAATTTCAAAGTGAAACGTGACTTGTGCTTATGCGGGCGTCATTTTACAGTCTGCTCCTCAGAGTGTAAAAGTACTCATTAAAAGTCTAAAAGTAACCAGCAAAGGTTGAAGTAAAAAATAAGACAAAGTAAAGCTAAATTATTAGTACCCGTACCATAAAACGGTCAGAAAATAGCGAGAAAGGCGATGGTTGATTTTGAACTAAAAATACAAACAAAGCTGTAAATAGACACAGCAGGACAGTTGTGTGCTGAGTAGACCTAGTTGAGTTGAAATATTGAGTAGCTGTGGTTTTATGTTTTTGTGAGCGGGGAATATTTCACATGCGCAAACAGAGCCTCTGTTTGCGCATGTTAGATTCAATAGGTCAAGGCAAGCAAGTACGGATATTTCTTCTAATTTAAGCCGGCATTGTTTTCGAATAGCGAAAAGGTTTATTGATTCCATGAATGTATGAAGAGATTTCACACATCTACCACGCGACACCAATAAAAAATGTGAGGGTTTTGGCCCATCTGAGAAGCTAAGTGGCCTTGAGAAGAAACTGTAGAATATATAACCGAAATAGAAGATATCCTGGAAAAGCACATAGAATACTAGATAGGTAAAAGTAGATTTCTTTTGAAAGGTTTCCGCTTTGACCAACTGACTTCCAACCTCAACAGCGTCTGTGTAAAATGAGCTGCTTGCGGGTCACCGCCGTTTGATAATATAGTTTGCTTGAAGTGCATGCTGGGAAGATCTTTGCCCTACTTACAAAGGCATACAGACTCTCAAGTTAATTTCAAGCAATTTTGTCTCCAAATTGGTGATATGATAAAATACTCAATGACCAAGTGGGAGGGCTGGATAGGAAAATATTTAGGAAAATATCTCGGTAATGGCGCAAATATTTTTCCATCCGGCCCTCCAACTTAGTTAAAGTACATATAAACAAACCCCCTGTTAACCATTATTAAAACCAATCATTTATATTTTGTACATCTAGTTGTTTTTTTAGTCATATAGATACGAAAGCAAAGATTGAAGCAACAACAAGTAACCCTCTTACTTAAATATGGTTTCCATAGCAACTGATGACACGACAATTTTTTAAATTTATTAAAATAAGTTGACAGCTGTAAACTTAAAGACTGAATTGAAATTAAAATTTAAGCAAGAGGTATCTGTTGATTTGTCCTAAGACTTATAAAAGCCTGTATTACTTTCGTGTATTTATAGTAAAACGAACTGAAAGCTTCACGTGTATTAAAACCGGTGTGTAAACACGTTTTCTTGATGTTGGAAGTTCATATTTACACACGGGACATTACCAACTAATCAACATACTTTTGGCACGACATTATTTCTCACCTTTTAGCGTTTTCTGGGAGTAACTACAAAACTACTTCTCTTTCCTCCGAAACTTGAAAAGTTTTGGTTTTGGCTCGAGTTTGACAGAAAAATTTGTTTGCTACTTCCTCGTCTCTGATTGGATTGCCGCTTACAAAATATAGGATATGATTTGTGCTCATGCAGGAGCCTACTTTGACAGCCTATATCAACCCACAATTCTTTGCAATTTCTTTGTTTTTGTAAATAATTGATAGGAACCTGAGTAAGAGTCCCTGCATTGCACAAAGGCCCCCCCTTGTACGTCAGCTTTCAAACGCGTGGCCGGCCATCTTTGAAATTTTGGTTAGACTTCCTTCTCTGAGGACGTTTAACTTTGTTTTGGGCTAAATGTCGGTCATGAATCGAAGTAACAACAACAGCAGGCGAGTCTATGTGGGTAACTTACCCTCCAATATAGACGAAAGAGATTTGGAAGATATATTTTACAAGTACGGCGATATTGCTGATGTCGACTTGAAAATCCCTCGATACGGTACTGGCGGCACACCGTTTGCTTTTGTTGAATTTCATGACCCAAGGTACGAATGAATGTTGTTTTCTACTTCTTTGAACCCTTCTTTTCAACTGTTGAATTCTACCCACGATCGCTTTAGTATCTCGAATATTTTTCAAGGGTTTCATTGCCACTTTCAGTTTACCACTCGAACAGCGTGGTTCATCCAAAAGGGAAATTCGTTGTTTAATACCAGTAGTGATCTTATAGAATGAACCTTTTGATATTTAAGGGTCTTCTTTAACTGAAGTAATTTTGAAGATTTACAAGTTTCTTTGATATCACCGTATATTTTAGCTTAAAAGATACTGTAATTTTCTTTTCAACCTGTTGGCACTGAATATTCAATAACATGAAAATTTAATGAGTATCACCCAATAAAGAAGACAAGTAATTTATGTAAGAACAGGTTTAGAAAAGATGCTTTGTCTATCATACCTCATGTTTGTCTTTCACATTACAGAGATGCTGAAGATGCAGTGAGAGGCAGGGATGGTTATGAATTTGATGGTCAGAGAATTCGAGTGGAGTTCCCTCGTGGAGGACGTGGGGGAGGAAGATCAGGTGGAGGAGGGGGATTTGGTGGCGGTGGGGGCGGCGGAGGTGGTGGTGGCCATGGACATGGACGAGGTCCTCCGCCACGCCGTTCGGAGTACCGTGTTTTGGTATCTGGACTGCCTCCCACTGGAAGTTGGCAGGATCTCAAGGATCATATGCGTGATGCTGGTGATGTGCAGTTCACAGATGTCTTTAAAGATGGCACTGGTATTGTGGAGTATTCACATTATGATGACATGAAATATGCCCTGAAGAACCTTGACGACTCTAAGTTTCGATCACATGAGGTATGCAATGTCTAGTGCCTTTGAGCAATGCTTGTTGTGGTTGGTTTATTTGCAGCATTTTTTTGGAAAATAATATCTTATTTATACTGTATTCTACTATTCTTGTATTCTTTTAGGGTGAAGTTGCATTTATTCGTGTAAAACAAGACAGTGCTGCTGGTGGGGGCCGTGGTGGTGGTGGTTCACGAAGCCGAAGTAGATCCCCCCGTTCAAGAAGCAGATCTCCAAAAAGGAGATCTCGTTCTCGCAGTCCACGTCGATCATATTCACCGAAGAAATCAAAGTCCCCTTCGCGGTCACCAAAAAGGAAGAGATCAGCCTCTCCAAGACGTTCCAGATCGCGTTCTCGTTCACGATCATAGACACTGCCAGTTTTTGCCCTGTTTATGTATAATTTTCTTGTTTATTGATTTGAAATCAGAGAAAGACAGTAGTAACCTGTAGCATTTTAGCTCTGTATATTTGTGGTCACATGCATCTTTTACTCTTCCATGATATCATTTTTAGGGTGGCACAAGCAATTTGTGATATTGGAAAGGAAAGCTAGGAATGAAAACAACTGTCAGTAGATGTATCTGCACTTATCTTGCTAAGGGAATCAGTAGCCGGAGTAGGAAACAATGGATTAAAAGTCCCTCTGAGAACAATAGGATCAATTGGACATAGGACCTTTTCTTTGGACATGGTATGCATGGTTTCCAAGTTTCAACAATAATGCACCATGAGAAAATGTGCCACTTTTTTAAACCACACAACTGAACAAGTGTCAATTTCAATCCATGTAAAAAAAAGTTATAGTTGATTGATTTAAATATCTGAAAGCCAAGTGGCTAATTTCATTTTAGGATTTTTCTTTACTTTCAACTAAGAATAAAAGAGTTAAGCAACTTGCTATGGCTGATTGCCATAAGAATCTCAGTGACTATCTCAAAGGAAAAGTGATACAGTCTAACCCTTTATAGGCAACTACCCAAAATGCAAGAAAGTTGGTTGCCTGGAGGAGGTAGCCACTTGCAAGAGAACTCGAATAGTTAGGAATTGTGAGTAAGTGGTCTTGTGGAGAAGTGGGTGCACAGGGAGGCGCAATTGAAGGGGTGAGTGGAATAAAGCCCCAAGTGAATTCTGATCAACTGCAAGATTCTCCTTACAGTCTGTCTTGTATATGCTTATGTGACAAAGGTAGAATTTAGCTATTGATTGGGAGTCACTTAGGGCCTTATCCCAAACTGAAATAAGGCCCTAAGTTACCCCTGATCTGAAACCAAATTCTCCCTTTGTTACATGAGCATATACAAGACAAACTGGAAGGCAAATTTAACAGTTGATCAGAAGTCACTTAGGGCTTTATTCGACTCGCCCCTTCAATTGTATTATTTTTTTTAAGCTTTTCACAGTGTTAAGAATTCAGAAAATTCCTGCAAATGTATTGACAAGTTGACTTCTTTATAATCCTATGACAGATCTAACGCTGTCTGGAGGAGAGCGGATCCTCTCTTGTCAGTCATTGTCAGGGATCACGGATTAGGATAGGAACTGGAGGTCAGCTCCAGTACAGTTTTGGGACCAAACAATGGAAACATTCAGGAGTCAATTTTTTGGAATTCAATCACCTGGCAAAGGATTTGGATGTAAACTCATTTCAACATTTTTGGAGGAAAATCAGAGTTTGGGATGGAGGCATAACAATCACTATCTTTCAATTAGGGTTGAATCTCACAAAGTACAGTCTTTTGCATGGAGGTTAATCTCACTGTGGTATGACACTTAACAAGTTCACTGTTTTGATAAAATTCCCAATTCAGCTAACTAATGTGCATCAAAAAGATTCTCTCTAGGGTTGGAAATTCACTTTGTAGGTTAAGAGTACCCCTCTCCTCCCCAATCCTTTGCTAATAGAATAGTTACCCAATACAATGTCCTTTTTCAAAGAAATTACACCTTGTTGCGTTTGTTTTTACTAACTTTTTCACTGCAGGAGCAGCATAGCATAGGATTGTTTGCAGATAAGTAGTGGAGGATGCAAATGCAAGTGCTTTGTTTTGTTGTTGCACTATTAGTAACTAATTGTTCAATGTTAATAAAGTTTCTTCAATTGAATTCTTTGTCTTTGATGATTACTTTGTTTGGAGTAACAGTTTGACAAGACCATTATTACTGTTCCCAGTAAACTGAAACGATTTTGGCTGCCTTCGGATTAATGATCGTGATTTCAAATGCATTGTGTGGTACATTAATTTTGTCTGTACCCCATGTCACATAATGGCATTTTTCCCTCATGTTTGAGTTCAAACGCACTTCAAAGGGTGTAAGATCACAGGCAGCCCGACCGTGGTGTGAGAGCAACATCAAATTACAGATTCGAAGCTGGTACACAGTAATGAAAAATAGGTAATTAACAACTATTGGATGAGGTTGAGCATGATAGCGATAATTATCAAGGCCAAAGTTTGTGTTATCAGATGACTGACTGACGCATCCTAAATAAACTTTCACATTGAATCTCTCGTGTTAGTGGAGTCAGAATTGTAATAGACAATATTCGTATTCACGGTATTGAACTGGAACTAGCGTGCAATCAAGGCTCATGCGGGGGAATCTTTTCACATGCAAATATTTTTAATGATATTCCCCCACATTAGCCTTGACTGTAAGCTAGTTCGAGTTCGATACCGAGAATACGAATGTTGTCTATTTGATGATGTGGCTTACACACCACGGTTGGGCTGCCTGTGGTTATTACGGTCACTTTGTTTTGTCCCGGCGAAACGCCCATACATTTTCTTGTAGTAAAACCCCACTAATACGGCCAATGGCCACATTCTGAAATCCCAACCTGTATAATCCTTTATAATTTTACCCTGTTAATACGGCCACTGGAACCAAATATGCATTAGTTATTGACCAAACAAAACAAATACTGTACTGTACTTGAGAAACAATACTGTCTTTATTCACAACGCCTGTAACTTGTCATGTCATTGACCTCTGTTGTTAACATGATCAAACGGCAATTGACTTTCAGAAACAGACCGGTCATGAAATTTGACCCTACCCCGTTAATATGGCCAAATTTTCATAGCCCATTGGTGACTGTATTAATGGGGTTCCATTGTAAACTGTAGTGATAAGAGAAAAGAAGGACTCAACTGATCGCAGATTATAGAACAGTTTTCATTTGGGTGTCGTAAAACCAAAACTATAAAGCCAATCACAGCAGAAGCAGACAATTCATTGAACAAATTGAAGCTCCAAGCAAATACTCATATCCGGTTCCAAGCGTAGGAAAATGTGCGACAAACTAACAGTTGGTTTTGTTTTTACTTATGATTGGTTGAAACAATATTGTAATAATGCAAGACCATAGCAACAGTGAATTTAGAGGCATGCGCACTTAAACATTCGAACAAAAATTCCAGTTTGAAATTAAAAAAAAAATTAAAAGTTTAAATTAAAAAGTTTGAAATTGGTATTCTGTGTGGCGAATAGAACATTTACCAGAACGTTAGGGCAACTTCACGAGGTTGTTTAAAAATTCCGGAATTTTATTACGGGAAATTTCCGTTCCAATTCGCCTCCCAACCATAAATTTCCGGAATTTTTGGTTGAATCATGAATGGAAAGCTAACCCCGACGCGAAAGAGTCAAATAAATGAACTCCGGAAAAGTCGACGGAGGGACTGGTGACTAGTGAGATCGATGAGATCGTATCACTGAGCATCACTGAGAGGGGGTCCCTGAGTCCAAAATAGCAATTCCAAAATGGAGGACGAAAAACCCAGCGAAGAATCGGAGAGCACTTTGCTGTTATTAGCTGACGAACTCATCGACATGGTGTTATCCTATTCTTTTATTGATCACAAGGACTTATGCCACTGTGCTCAAGTTTGTAGGAGGTTATATATCATCGCAACAGGAAATGAGCTGTGGAAAAAGAAAGCAATGTTGAGGTAAATTTAAGCTTACTTATGAGAACTAAGATTATTGAGCTTATCTGCGTTGAAAATTCAGCAATTCGTGATGTGTTTTGTGTGTTGTAAGTTGATGCTTGCATTATGACCGGGATCGAAAGTAAATCTAAAAAAATGTTGTAAAAGGAATGTCGATCATGTTGATTTCATCCCTGTTGTCTGGCTGGGAGGGAGGGAGGGAAGGGAAACGAAAAAAAGCGGCTGTGGACACACTATTGTTATGTGTCCTCCAAAATGATCAACTGGTGAACGTAAATTTCTATTGACCGTTTTGAACCACGTGATTCATGGTGTTGAAATGTGACATCAAAACGTGATTTTGAATCATTCTATGAGACCATTTTACTTGGGAGCAACTGGTGAAGTTCACCAAAGAACTGAAACTCGAGTCCACATGCGTCTGTAAGAGTTGAAAACAACTACCATGCTGGAGATCAAAATATTTCATGCTGGATGCAATAACACCATACGTCTAACAATGGAGGTACTACCGAGCTCAGAGATACAACTTTAAACATATGATAAACTCCGAGGAGCTGAAAACAATAACTGCAAGAGATGTCACTATTTCAATAGAGATGTGATTGACGCAAGAGCACTTTGGATCTTGGACTCTTTTAGCTGTGATGAAGAAACACTACTCAAAAATTAACTGATCCTAGCATTCAAGCAGCGACTAATTCACACTTGAGCGACTACCATTCTTGCACCACTTCAGAGATGCCAACCTCTGGAGATTGAAAATAGGGAGATTTTTTCTGAGGGTTAATTCAGAGGGTGACATGTTTTCGCATGACCTTTTTTTTTTTGGTTGTGAGCATGTAGGGGGGTCCGGAAAACTGCATTCCTGCGTTTGTGAAGTTAAGAGACCGCATTTGTTTTTGGATTTTGGGAAAATTTGGGTTAAAATCTTAGCCTATTGTAGAGAAAAGATCCAAAGTCGCTTTTATCCGGGAGATTTAGTAACCCGTACGGGAGATTGGGAGATTCCTTCCGTATCCGGGAGAGTTGGCGTCTCTGCCACTTTGAAAGTGAGCTAAAGAAACTCTATTGTTATGCCCAGAGCTAGCAAACAAACGACAGCATAGATAAATACTCTAAACAGTCGGTGAGTATCACAGCTAGGGACTTCTTCCTAAGATTAAAGAATCGACAACATTGAGAACAACAAGCCTGAATAGGGGTATAGAATGGTCTATCGGAAATGATGCGTCTTGGAAAATATTCACCGAGTCTCGAATTCTTGCCATTTGAAATTGGAGTCTCGGAATCTCGGGCTCGCTATAACTTTTCAAAGTCTCGAATTTTGAAAATTTGGATCTTGGAGTCGTAATTTTTCTCGTAAATCTCAGCTTCCGTTGGCCTATTATCTTCTACTATCTTCCGTTGGCCTATTATCGGCCGACATTTTCTAGCAATTGGAGTCTCGGGCTTGGATGTTTTAGAGGTTTGATAGAAACGCTAGAGTCTCGGTCTCAAATTTTTAAACAAGGGTCTCGCAGTCTCGCAATGTCTCGAATTTACCATTCTATACCCCTATATCGTAATTTAGATCTCAAAGGAAAAGATCAAGCTAACTCTATTCTAAAGCTAAGCTAAAATGCTCTTACAAAAGAGGAAAATTGTTAAAAGATATGCTCATAAGAGCTAAACTCTAAAGGTCAAGTAAATGCAGTTTACCAGGAGCCGATTGGCTCCTGGTAAACAACATCATATATGAAACCCACGAGCCCTGTCAACATTTTTAAAATGTCAATGTGCCTTGGAGGCAGTTTTGGCACAAATAATAATAATACCTTATTACATGAAATTTTCGCGACATGTTAATTTCGAGGTTTTTTTTAGTTTAGACCACTCTGCACTCCCCTTAGGAATTCCCATATGAACACCAGCCCCTACCCTTTGAAAATTTCTGCCAGTTATAGCCCCCTACTACTCGGAATTTCTAGTGACTTGCCAGTGGGGGAGGGGATTATGGATATTTTCTGGAACCACACATTACAGTATCTCCTCAAGGGAGTCCTTATATATTCCATTTTACCAGCACTTTTTTATCTTTCCGTCCTCTTGTTTTGCTTATAGATGGAATTTCTGGAAGAACATTCCAAGACAAAATTGGTTGGCAGAATACAGAGACAGATTATTAATGGAACACAAAGTTCACCATGCTCTACAGACTCTGTCAATAAAATATTACACCAAACCTGAGGTCTACAAAAATGACCTTGAAAGATTTGTGCATTTAGCAAATGAGAATCCTTCCCACTCCTACCATATGGATGACTCTTTGTGTGAGCTTTTACAAGGAGATGTCTGGTAAGAAAACATTTACTCTTGTTGAATCTAGTCCTATAGAGGTCAAGGCAGGGTACTGTAGGCAAATCTTTATTCATTAGTAATTATGTACCAGTTCTCCAATCAAGCTACCAAAAAATTAACTTTGAATATTGAAAGGGTATTGTACAATACCATAGAGTTCTGACATATGCTGCCCAAAATAGGAGAGCATTCCCTTGCATTTTTTCGTTATTCACACATACTAAGGCACTAACCAGTTAAGACAGTCAAAATGAGTCTTAATTAGTGCCTGGACAGTCAAAATGAGTCTTAATTAGTGCCTGGATATTGCGGATCGTTGCAGCATTAATGTCTCAATTGTTTCAGCCTTAATGTATCCATCTGCAGCACTTGCAGCGCCACCTTCCACAAAGCCAACTGGTCGAACCACAAGATTACTAGTGTAAAACACACCATGGGCCGTATAATGGCTCGTGTAACCTGGCAACATTTTTCTTAATGCTAGACATTTAGCAGATGTTGGTTCAAATTGAAAGTTCCTGTTCAAATCACTGAAGTTGAGATTGACTTCTGAATAAATGTTCCTGTTTGAGTTACTGTATAGAGAGCTTTCATGAATCGAATGCTAAGTTTCAACTCAAGTCAATTCCATTTACTTTCTTTTGGAGACATTTGATTGGACCATTACTTTTTTTTGGGGGGGGAGAGGGGCATTACTTTCGGAAATTACTGAGAAAGGTCCAAAAATTAATGTTACTTTCAGGGGCCCTCTGCTTTCAGAACTCTATGGTAGCTTTCTCTGAAAATTTGATCCTGTTATACTACAATGTAGATACATGTACTCTTTGTGCCATGCTGTTTTAAAAAATAATATGCTCCGATGATGGGCCAAGGGGCTAAGTGAAGTATGAACTCAGACTGGTACAAGTAATTTTACACAAGACTGGTCTGAAAGTATGAAGTGATTATATAAGGTTGGTATGACTCAGTCAGGCATGGAGTGTTTACACAAGACCAGTATGAACCTCAAGCCAATCATTGATCAAGAAACAAAAATCTTTACCCGTCCTAAATTAGTTTGTGTTTGCATTGTTCCCCATTCTGACTTCAGACTGGTCTGAGTCATTCATGTGGGTTCAGCTACCAGAAAGAGTCGGACCTGTCAAACAGAAGCAAGCATTAGTATGGAGACCGATCTGAAGTTGTACTGGTCTAAGTTCATACCAGTCTCATGTAATCAGAGCCTAAGTATGTACTCTAAAAGATAGTTGTTGGTCGCATTAATGGGAGGTGTGATTAGCAGGGTTATTTTCAGGTAGAAAATAACTGAGCTTTTGTTAGGGCTGAAAAAAGTGGCTAACGACAAGGTGGTTGTATTTACAGAACATTTGTATAATTATGGTGGGATTCTGTAGCATGCAGGTACAAGAGTCGGACCAGATCACTCGGATTGGATCAGACCGGATCAACTCGGACTCAGTCCGGGTCGGATCAACTCAGACTAGGCTAAAATTAAAAACAGTAACTCGGATGAACTCAGACTAGGTAAAATAAAAAACGATCTGCTCGGATCAACTCAGACTGGGCTAAAATAAAAATCACAACATGTTTTAAACACATACCCCAACGATACCCCAATGCGATGTTGTTTCTAGTGCCACATCCTTCCGGATAAGTATACGAACTTGTGTCCAGGCTTCCTTCAGACTAGGTAAAATAAAAAACAATCTGCTTGGATCAACTCAGACTGGGCTAAAATAAAAATCACAACATGTTTTAAACACATACTCCAACGATACCCCAATGCCATGTTATTTCTAGTGCCACGTCCTTCCGGATCAGTATACGAACTTGTGTCCAGGCTTACTTCGTTGAAGGAATTTTTTAACAAAGGAAACATTCGTGCTAACCCTTGCCTTATGACACCACATGCAATCCTGTTGACGTCCTACCAGGTATAATTTGTTAGAAAAATATGCAAAGCTATGCAATAAAAAAGATTGCCAATTTGACCATAAGATGTTATAAAAAAAACCCAACTCTTCTGGAAGGAAAGTTTAGATTTTACCTTCATCTGCACTTAAATCTGCATGGTCGCTTGATGTACGAGAGGAAGCTTTTGACTGTTCACAGTCCTCTATTTTACTGTGCATTTGTCTAGTCATTTAGTTGCCATCTTGAATCTCACGGCCCGATAAAAACTGGGCAGTTTTTTGTATTCGCCTAGTTTTTATCGACACTCAAGATGGTGACTAAACTAGAAAAAAAATGGTGACTAATTAACACCGGGTATCTTTTTTCTATCTGTAACATGTTGTGATTTTTATTTTAGTTTTTAATTTTAGCATAGTCTGAGTTGATCTGACCCGGACTGAGTCCGAGTTGATCCGGTCCGATCCGGTCTGAGTGTTCTGGCCCGACTTTTGTTCCTGCCTGTTCTGTAGCAGACTTCAAAAAGACGAAAATTCCTACTTCTCTGTGTATAATCTTATGATACTTAATCATAATTTATAACATTTAAGCTTCCCATAGGGCCAAAACTTGAAGTTCAAAGAAAAATCCTAAATTTCATTTTTTGTATTTTTAAATATTGAAAAACAAATGGTACTATGCAAAAGTACTGCCAAAGAGGTTTCAGTTGAATGGTCACACCACAGGATTTCACTGACAGACTCAAAAGTTAGAACTACACTACATGTCTCATAATTGACTCTGGAAGTGTAAGAACTGGCAGACGAAAAAGCTGACAAATTGTAGATTAATTGAGTCACAAAACAATTTATGACTGTCTTTAAAAACCTGCCTGATTTTTTCCCTGCAGGCATTTGTTTGTTATTTATTTGATATTTTAGTAAGGAATAAACATTTTCAGAAATAGCTGTGCAGACAGGGTACGAAATAATTTGCTCGAACAAAACACCAAGGTGAATGTCATCCGGTTGCCTTATTTTTATATGATGTAAGTCACAAACATTTTTTTTTTGTATTTTTTTTTCTTGCTAAAGTGGCGTTGCTGCAATAAAATTAGCAGAAAATGAAGGCTGCATGTTGTATGCACATAAATTAACAAGCCAGTTATTTGCAAATGTGTTCATGTATTGTGTGCATGGCTGTTTTTGAAAACTCTTGTAGTGTGCTTTTCTTCACAGTTTCTATCTTAAAAATCAATTAAATAACAAACAAACACTAGCAGGAAAAAAGCAGACATGTTTTGAAAGAAAAAGTCATAAAAAAGAAATAGTGCAGTTTCGTGACTCGGTCTAATTTATAGCAGATTACAATTTGTGTGCTTTTTGTCTACCGGTTCTTGAATCTGATTGGCCAAAACACAATAAACATTCCAGGCATAATTCCTGAATCTGTGTGTATCATAATACTGTCTTACTTTTTAAGAGCCATCATATTCATATTTTTAACTTGTGGATACATGAGGCATAATGAACTGGTTATCACTGACTGGGACAGATATGCAAATTTTTACTCACTCACTCAGATCAGCTAGTCACTCCATTACTCGGCTGTAAACGTTTTGTCACATAATGTTTTTAATTAGTTTTGTTATGAATGCATTTTATAACAAGAACAATGTGAATCCAGCAATAACAACTAATTTATTGTAAATGAATATGAACAATAAGCTTGTAACAAATTAGATGTTTTACATTTGGAGTCCTTTGATGAATAAACCAAATTTATGTTTTTCATGTCATACATGTATGTATTGTTTGAAATAGGAGAGAAATGGACACGGTTATGCGCTAAAGGTCAACTTTCATATGTGATCAGCGGATCTGTTCCTTGAGTGAAATATAGCCTTGTGTTTTTCTGCTGAACAGTGTATGTAGACCTTAAATATCACACATATCATATCACAAATTACAGTATTTTAAAAGATGTTGAGCCATGTTTAATTTTATAAACATGTCGTACATTTGTGTTATGCATTGAAAAGGTAAATTTGACAATCTTATCGAAAGTGTTAATTGATACAATAAAGCTTCCATGAACTCGAGTGTCCCCTCAACCAAATGGACTAAGCATGTGTCTTAATTCAAAATTTCTATTCCATTACATTTCAACAAGTTTTTGTAGGAAAGAGTTGCTCAAATAATTGGGCCAGCAATGTGCAGAGCATTTCTTATTCATGAGTTGCCTCACAGGAGCCTTTGATAATCAAAACTAACTACCTTATTACATGAAATTTTCGCGACACATTAATTTTGCGAATTTCGCGATTTAAAAAAAATCGCGAAATTTAAGTGACGCGAACAATAAGTGTCGCGAACATAACATGACGCGAAAATTAAGTGACTCACATTACGTCAATAATTAATTTTGCAAGAACAAGTTCGCAACATGGTATTCGGAAGAAGTCCAAAAGCAAGTGATAGTGGAATTAACTTTGAAGATGTGAATGTCGACCTTAAGCTATCGGTTTTGAAACCAATTCATGCAACTTGGTTGGTAAAAATATATAACTTTTTCACCAGCCCACAGGGAAAGGTTCCTATCTTGAAAGGTTGGGAGAAAGCGGGACATGTTAAATAACATTGCCAAGGAAATAAATTGTCTAACTCAAAAACGCGAAATTAAAGTGATTCAAAATATAAAATTTTCGCAAAATCGCGAAATTTAAGTGTCGCGAAATATGCGCACCTCAAAATCGCGAAATAAACGTGTCGCGGAAATTTCATGTAATAAGGTAGCTATAGATGCATCTGGATAACATTCATGATTCAAAGTTTCAATTTCTTTTGTCTGCAGCAAAGTTAATCTGACCTACAGATATTATGCAAGAAAAGTCAAGTCTCATCTAAAAATTCATCAACTGAAAGATGAATGGGAGAAATTCCTAGAATTACCTGATGAGCAACAACATCTGGAAAAAGGTATTAAATAGCAGAGTAATAAATTTCAATTACTTTTTGTATTAAATAATTTGATTTACTTGCCGATTTTACCCACCAGCAGAATGGTAATAATTTCCATATCATCAAATGAAAGCAGCATGACACATAACTTACCATATTATTTGCCTCGAATAATAGCTGGGATCAATTTTTTTTTCACTCCAATGGGGGACGATTATTCGAAGGGAGGCAATTATAATTTATCGAGGGGGAGATTATTTCAAATATTGTTCGCTGGAAGTCCTAATGTGCTTATAGGCCATTTGCACGATGACGTCATTTGACTACTACTACCAGAATTCATTTCGTTTTTCCTTTCTTATTTCAATTTTGTAATCCCAGTGCGGTTTAAATAACAATAGCCCTAATTTGCACTACAAAACAAAAAACTGGAGGATTCTGGTAGTAGTAGTCAAATGACGTCATCGTGCAAATGGCCTATTAGAGAGCTGCAAAAAAAATAAAGGGAAGAGTCAAATAGATGAACATCACTTTAGAAAAGCTATATGAAACCTGTGTTTTTGTAACTTTTCTGTATTTGTAACGATTGTTTCGTACACAAGAAGTGAATTTTTAACTTGACTGGGAGGTTATGAAAGAAAGGGAAGGGGTTGGGGGGTGATTAATCAAGGGAAGCGATTATTTCAAATATTTCCACCAAAGGGGTGCGATTAATTGAGTGGGGCAATTAATCGAGGGATGGCTATATGGTATAAGTATTTGAAATTAACTAGACTTAAATGAACGTGAACTGGAGGGAAAATTACTTTCAAATGAAGGAAATTAAAGCAAAAGAGGAGGTAAAATTTCAAAGTGAAGGTAATTACAGTCAACACACGTCACACATGAACACCCATAGAATAATGATTGCATTCTTTACATGTATATTCCATTCTTAAATTAGATTACTGTAACTTCGCAGATAGCTTCAAAGGTAACGGTTTATTTTCAAATAAACCAAATCGATCATTTCAGACTTGACTTTTTGGAGTGCGGTCAATATGGGGAAGACATCCTTTCAAAGATGAATCTAAAATATATATATATATATACATATATATATATATATATATATATATATATATATATATATGATTCAATTATAGAATAAAAGATACCAATAATCAGTAAATTTTTTGAAGAATAAAAATTGAAGAGTGACCTAATCAGTGAATAGTCGAAGTTGTGCATTCATGCATGAAGTGTGTTGACTGTAATGTAATTACCAGAACTGGAAATATTGTAAATGATATACTTTTAGGCTTCCATGCTGTATAAAAAAGAGTACATTGTTTTATACTACAGTATGTAGGTGTTATATATGCCTGGACAGGATCCAGAATTTTGGGTTATAATAGTAAAAATTAAGATTGCAGAAATAAATGCTCCACTTAATTAATGTTGTGAAAATTAACGTTCACAAAAATAAACACAACTTCAAAAATTTGTGTTAATTTCATGAAGCATTCATTTCCTATGATATAAAGTAATTAAATATTTGCATTCAGTAATCAAGTGGATTTGGAGTAACCGTCAGTGTTGGGAAAAATTATTTCATAAATTATTGTTAATAATATAAAGTGTAATATATAAATGATAAATTAATCCTAATAAATTCCCTTTGCTAAGATACTATGATTTTATTTTTACAGTAAGCAAGGAATTACTAAAGCGTTGATAATCGGATAGTGAAAATTAACATAATTGTTTGTCATCTGTTACAGGTGCCATGTTGATTGCAAGATGGATTCTCAATGAGGAGGACATTGATGAACACATCACTTGCTCAGAACTTGATAACATTGCACAGATGGTGCAAGACAGTCTCCGTGGTAATACCAGCAGTACAAATGCTGCTTTGACAGCCCCCCTGGAAGAAAGAGCACCAAGAAGTAATGAAGAGTTCCCTGTGGTTACACACCCTGCTGCATGTTTAAGAATATTGGACTCTCTTAAGCATGTATTGTATCAACAGCTACAGTTTAAAGGGAATGTTACTGAATACTATAGAAAGGAAAACTCCATGCTACATCAGGTAGAGTTTTACAGTTTAAATCAGGGGCGGATCCAGGATTTTTCTTAGGAGGGGGTGCACCTCTAAGGAATGGCGTAACTGAAGAATGATGTAAACAAAAAAAAAAAAAAAGCAAACAATGCAAGATGCACGTCATCTCGGGGGCGGGGTGTGCGCACCCTCTGCACCCCATCCCTAGATCTGCCCCTGTAAATTTACTTCCAACTTTACTCTAATGAAAACCTCTATAAAGTATCAGTCTCACAATGGCTTCAAATGCTGCTTTGATTATTGTCATTTACTGTAAAAACTGGCAGATTTTACCTAAAATGTTTCACTTGAAATTAGGGGGTGCGGCTTATCTGTGAGAACCTGCACCAAAGGTTTCCATCCAAAAGTGTGATTTGTTGTCGATAAAGGTCTGATTTGATGAATAAAACTAAAGTTAAGTTCACATTCTGTAGAGCTTATTCTCTGACTTTTTCCCTAAAAATGTGAGCCCAAAAACTCAGGGAGTGGCTTATCTGCGAGTGTGACTTTTCTGTGAGTGTGGCTTATCTGCCAGTTTTTACAGTAGTTCTTATTAATCAAGATAAAGGTCTCGCTTTTCCTATGCAGACAAGCCATAACTGACTAACTAAGCTGGGGAGAGGAGAAACAAGCGCATGGAGGACAGTAGCAAGAAAGCATACTCCTCTCTGTACCCTCAGTTTTTATTTCCCAGCTGTTTTCTCTCCATTACAGTATATCCATATTTAGATCTCATTCTTTTTTCTAATAATTATTATCAGTAACATGAATTTGATGTTTTACTTTGGTAGGTGTTAAAAAATCGCACTGGTAACCCCATCACTCTATCAGTGCTGTTCGCTGCCGTTGCCAGAAGACTTGGAGTTAACTTAGACCCTGTGAGTTAATAAAGCATTGTAAATTAATGTAAACAAAAGTAATCACTCTGAGCAACCATGACCACAACGGATTCAGACAAGTGAATTAATCAACTAGCAGTAATCACAGATAATTGAGAAGCATTTGAAGGAATTTCCAGCAGAAATGATCCCCTGGAAAAAAAAAACAATATGGGCGGCGATTTGGAAGACCGTCTACCAAAAAATCTCAAATTTTACTGCACATAAAACACATGACAACCAACATGAAATTAGGATTGCATTCTTCGAACGCGATTAGAACTGTTAATTTGTTTGACAGTTTGACAGGCAGCATGGGTGTTTAAACAAGGGGAAGCGTTTATTTATGTAAATAAAGTGAGTGTCTATAAACTTTCTAATAGTGGAATAGAAATCGGACACAAGAAGACACCAGTTCTTTTGTTTTCTTTTTTTAATTTTTTACTCTTTAATTATAACTATTTAATTCTATTTCAGGGGTATTGTGATATCACTCTAAATACTTTAATCCTTTTGATTAACAGCAAGCAGACAAATTTAAATTTTCCATAGTTATGTTGAGTGATATGATTGAGGTGTAAGAATTTAAAATTAATAGGGATCCTTGGGGAAAAAAATTGCCACTTGCCCTACTGTTTTGTTTCCCAAATGAATGTAAATTTTATGTACTAGTGGACTTAACTGTTTTCAACTTGCCAAAATCCTGCAGGGCATTAATCTAGAATAAACACTTCTTACTAGTGTAATACTGCTTTTATTTTTTATTAATTCATATATATTTTTACAGATAAATTTTCCAAGGCACTTTTTAATGCGATGGAGAGCTAACCTGGACACAGAGTATGTAATCTTGACAAAAAAAATATCCTTCCACATCAAAATTAAGCTGCCAAAGAAAGAATATACATACATTTTTGCATAACCTACAACATCTCAAATGGACACTGTTCTTGGGTGTACTAAAGATTCAGGATTCAGCACCTTGACTTCTCTTTGCAATGTCCTTTCCCCGGGGGGGGTACTGAACAAAGTTTTGTACGGGGATGCTCCGCCCCGAGGTCCAAACCCTTACCCTTTCATATACCAATTTTAACAGAGAAGGTACCCCTTTCATATACCTTTCATTGAAAATGGTACCCCTTTCATATACCTTTCATTGAAAATGGTACCCCTTTCATATACCTTTCAATGAAAATGGTACCTCTTTCAGAGCCTTTACGTGCATCTGTTTGACATATTTTGAAAGGCCATTTTTATAATACTTAAATGGCAGTTTTGCCTACCTTTTTTATGCTTCAACGGCGTGGTTTCACTTCCCTTTCCTATTCTTCGTGAAATCCCTACCCTTTCATATACTTCAACTCGTGAAATCCCGACCCTTTCATATACCTCTAGCCTCAAAAAGGTACCCCTTTAGGGCGGAGCATCCCCGTATAGCCCATTATAGGGAGTACCCCCCCCCCCCCCCCCCCCCCCCGGGGTCCTTTCATGCCCAAAAAAAAAAATGTTTACTGGTACAAGCCATCAGAGTAAAGGATAAAATATTAACACCAATGACACCACAATGACACCAATAACACCACCATGTTTTAAACAGATGCCCCAGTAGTGATCAGCATCAAATTTCACCTTATAATATCAATGCTAATCAATCAAAGAGGTCATGAGAATTAAGGATGTTATGATAATCCAAGCTGAATTCTGTTGATATTTTAACAACTTCTCCCCACTCCTTGTTTAAGAGACATGAGACATGAGGAAGGAGAATTGTATTTTGATATGGAGTTTTAACCCTTAAACTCCCAAGAGTGCCAAAACTCAAAATTCAAGAAAAATCCCAAATTTCATTTTGTAAAATATCAAAAAACAAATGGTACCATGCAAAAGTACTGCCAAAGAGGTTTCATTTGAATGGTCACACCATAGGATTTGGTCAACAGACTCAAAAGTTAGAACAAATGGTACCATTCAAAAGTACTGCTGAAGAGGTTTCATTTGAATGGTCACACCATAGGATTTCGTCAACAGACTCAAAAGTTAGAACAAATGGTACCTTGCAAAAGTACTGCTGAAGAGGTTTCATTTGAATGGTCACACCATAGGATTTCATCCACAGACTCAAAAGTGAGAACAAATGGTACCATGCAAAAGTACTGCTGAAGAGGTTTCATTTGAATGGTCACACCATAGGATTTCATCAACAGACTCAAAAGTTAGAACAAATGGTACCATGCAAAAGTACTGCCAAAGAGGTTTCATTTGAATGGTCACACCATAGGACTTTGTCCATGGACTCAAAAGTTAGAACTACATTTCATGTATCCATTTATATTGACTCTGGGAGTGAAAGGGTTAATAAATGAAGAAAGAAGGAGAGATATAGAGGACAGAGTTGAAGTGGTGTGTTTCATGTGGTGCTGATCACTAATAAGCTAATTTGGAGTTCTAAAAAACATATGCGCGCGTCGGGATAAAAACAAGCATTAATCAAAAAATACAATAGAATTCAAATTCATCTATTTTAAATAACAAAAGAAGAGAATAATCTCGGGATAAAAACACATGCCCACTGAACCTATTCTTCAAACTCTGAACTCGCTTATTAAGGGTGCAAAATATATTACCAGCTGTCAGTGTAGCAAATGCCTCTAAGACCCGGACTTCCTAATCTTCCCTAATTTTAGCTTTTTATTATTAACATTTGATAGTACATTCTCAAACTCATTAATAATTCATGACGAGAACACAAAGGAAATCACTACTGTGAAGGAGGTTTTGAAATCGTTTCTTAATTTGCATAGATTTTGGCGATTTTATTCCTTCGTTTTCTCCGCATTTAACGATCAGTTTGAGAAGCTATATCAAACACTCGAAACAGTGTTTCATCAGATTTCCAAACACCTTGAAGTGGTTTAAAAAAACTCAGCTGCGCCTCGTTTTTCCAATCCACTTCTCGGTGTTTGGAAATCTGATGAAATACTGTTCCTCGTGTTTGATATATTACTTCAACATTCACTTTTTGATAACTTTTTACTATAGCTATAGGTGTATTTTTTAAACATTGGTCTTACATTTTTGTATAGTATATTGAAGTACTGGTTAGCTTAGTTAATTTGTTTTGTTTTTTAACTTAAATTGTATTTTAACTTAATTGTCGAGGGTTTTTTACATGGGCCTCTGGCTCGGGAGATTGGGTAACCATTGCACTTCCTACGTTTATGGACTAATTCATTTCTCCTTTGTTTGGAAGGGCAGATCTTTCAACTGCATTTAAGTACATCGACTGCTTCAATGGTGGCAGATTTCTGTCAGAGGAACAGTGCATGGACTTAATTTTATTGCCAAATCTGGGAGACGCAACGGCCAGAAGGAATGATGATTTTATTAAAGCCACACCAAGACAGGTACAGCGTCCTTACCAGGATTTTCTGCACTAAGGTCCACAGGACCCATAGAGAAGCTAAAAGGGGGTCACAAGGGAGAAAAGCGGGTCACAATTTTTAGACACAATTAACTCAACATTTTATTCCAGCAAATACCCCAAACAAACTTAGATAATAAATGTTCTGGGTGCTTTCTAAAGAGGCCATAACCAATCAAATTTAGAAATGTACGTTCGTAATACGTTTTCTGCCCCCTTTTTTCTTTTCTTTCTATATTTTTTCTTTTTTTTTTTTGCTTCTTTGCGCCCTTGGGACCCCTTGGCATTATAATAGTACGGCATTCCCCGAAAAAGTGTGGCAATGCCGCGGTCTGGTAAGAACACTACAGGTAATATTAAAATAATACAGTAACAAATTCAGAAATAAAACTTATACCTGTGTTGTTTTCAATTGCAACTGACTGTTACAAACCATTATTTAAATTGAAAGCTTAATTCCTTCCATAGTAGGAACTACAAACCTTAAATTCTGTTATCACCAGTTGATAACAACAACAACAACAATAATCTTTATTAGTTAGTTATTATACAACTTACAATACTGGCCTGCAGGTAGCAAAAGCTAATCTTGGCGGGCTTGGCAGGCCAGTCAAATTAATTACATGGTTTTATATAGAAATTGCTACAAACACTATATTTGTTAAAATAAAAAGAAAGGATCAAGCAATAGAAAAGAGAAGAAACAAAAAGGAAAAACAAGTGATTGAAATAAAAGAAAGAGAATTATGAAAATATTAACTACTTTTGACCCATGCATGCAGGCTTGGGAGACCTTAGATAACAACGGTCTGGACCACCTCGGACACTTTTTGAGAATTATATAACGTAATGTCGACACTTTGTATCTTACACCATCTTCAATTCTTGAATTAATTAAAAACTTGTAAACTGTACCAATCCTGTAACTACGACCAGTATAGTGTAATCTCTTTCTACTTTCTTTACTGTTTTTAATTTATTATTTTAAGCTACCATTTATTGTAATCTAAACTGCTGTAACCTAAACCCTCGTAATAAGCCTAACTTAAATATACCTACCCACTTCGACTAGTTTTTTCAACTATTTGTGGGTAGGTATTATTTAAATCGTTAATATTTGTTATTTAATAAAGTGTTGTTGTTGTTGTTGTTGTTAGAATTTTATTTTCAATAAATTTTTAAATGTAAAAAAGAAAATCTAAAATCCCCACACAGGATTGAACCTGTGACCTCAGCTACGCTTAGACGTGGCCTACCGTACCACTGTACCACCTAGCTTCTCGGGTTGCTTAGTCCTAATTTAACTATGTAAACTGCTGACCCTAACCTCAGCTGAAAGCTAACCAGTTACTCCGTTATATAAGTCTCAATAAAGCGTCCGGGGTGGTCCAGGCTGTTGTTATCTAAGGTCTTCCTGCAGGCTTGGGGTTCTGATATTAGGCACAGTGTTATGTTTATGTCATTGTTAATGTTGCATATGTAATATAGGTGTTTATTCGCATGGTGGCTAATATCATCACTAGTTACAGAACAGGAGATCAGGAAGACAATGGGTGAGTACTTAATGAACAGTTGGTAAAGGTCTAGAGTACACGTTATTCACCGATCTGTAAATTGAATTCAACTTACGTGGTATTAACTACATCCTGTCAGTTCCAAAGCTAAGAACTACCACGTAAAGTGTATGGACCACACTGTTTTGCATATTTAGCTGCAAAACTGTGTAATTCTCTCCCACATTCATGATTTGAGGACATGCATGTATACTAACCAGTTGAATGAATTTAAGAGGAATATCCTCAGTTGTACTATATGTCAATGTAGAAATATAGCATGTACATATTTTTTATATTTATTGTAATTCATTTTTTGCTTGGTTTTGTGAATTATATATTTTTTTGCTTGAATACATTAGCTTGTTTTATAGCTACTCTCCAATTCAAGTTTAAATAAAGATTATCTAAAAAATTACTCAATTCTGATTGGCTAAGAGCAGTGCAGTTCAAGTGTAACACCAGTGCAAAAAAAATGGATGCCAATTTTTTCATGTATAATTATTAATAATTAATCATTCGGTTTTCTCGTTCAATTTGGGATTAATTTGCACTTGTGAGTTTTTCGAAAAACTCACTCGTGCAAATTAATCCCAAATTGAACTCGAAACCGTATGATTACCTATACTAATGCTAAGAGCACTAACTGGAACAACACATACTTACAGCAATGAGAACCATGCTACTTACTGTTAAATTATTTTATTCTATTATATACATGATTTTGTCCTTGGGCTGGGTTGGAACTTTCCATTTAAAAAGATTATGTAAAAATATTTGATGGAATGTGCTCTATTAAAGTTGTATGGTCATCAGTACATGCGTTAAGAATGGCGACTTTCCATTAAAATGGTGCAACAGAGGAATTTATAATATGAGGGGCTCCGGGCAAGAACGTCCCAGGTGACTTTTTGGAAAATTTTTTCACTGAAACCTTGCTTTTTTGGCCTCAAAAGGGACTCGCTTGCCAAAATTATGACTGGATCAAGTAAATTTGACTGAAAGGATTTCAACCAGGGCTGGGTTGTTCAAAGCACAATTAAGCTAACCCAGGAACTCGCTTTTTTGGTCTCAAAAGGGACTCGCTTGCCAAAATTATGACTGGATCAAGTAAAATTAATATGACTGAAAGGATTTCAACCAGGTCTGGGTTGTTCAAAGCACAATTAAGCTAACCCAGGATTAGCATCAATTTTGAATCCAGTTAAACAACTCAACAATTAAAAATTTTCCAAAGTTTTCTGTTCTTCAGTTTTGACTTTAACTTGTCTTCACTACTAGCTATAAAAATGACCTTTTGAAAACATTTTAAAACAGAGAAATGAAATCCTTGGTTAACTTTTAATCTGGGATTAACGTTAATTGGCTTTGGAACAACCTGGCCCAGGTCAATAAATCTATTTTTGAACAGAATAAAATTTGAAAAGATACATGAGGTGTCCTAAAGCCCAAAACATCTCAAAGATGTGAAATTTTTCCCCATTATGAAAGTGGATCGGTTTAAAGTACCTTGAGAATAATAAGTCATTAAATTTAGACAGAACTGTGCTTTTTAAGGCCTCAAACATACAATTTTAGTAAAAATGGATGGCAAAAAGTCACTTAGGGCGTTGTTGCTCGGAGCCCTTTATTGTACAAACACAGTTGAAATGTAATTCTTGGCAGGTTAAGAGGTCTGCATTCTTCATTAAACCTTGCACTACTGCTTAACCCTACTGATGAAAGCAGCAGATTACTTCTAACAAGAATACAGCTTCATTTGGAAATTGACTTGGATGAGGTACTGATACGTTTATCGCGTTTGAAGAACGCAATCCTAATTTCGTGGTTGTCCTGTGGTTTACGTGCAGTAAAATTTGAGATTTTTTGGTAGACAGTCTTCCAAATGGCCGCCCCTATTGGTTTTTTTTCAGAGGCTCATTTCCGCCGGAAATCCCTACGAACGCGTCTCCATAATCTGTGATTACTGCTAGTTTATTTTATATACATATATTTTTCTAGTAAGGGGAGGTCTTAACAAGTATACACGAAGAAGACCCACCTTGTGTAGGAGTAAGGGAGCATTGAAGACACCACCTTACTTGATGAGCCTAATGGACAAAACCCAGGGATGTACCTAGACATATTAATTTTTAGAAGTAAGCACAAAGTTAGTGAGAAATTAAGTTTCACGCTGAAGACTTGAGCTTCTAGGGAGGTTTGGAATTTTTTCAATTGTTACCCTCTAAAACACCATTTTCTGTGTTCCTGAAACTGAAAACTGTTTGTGCAGTCAAGTTATAAACTCTGAAGTTTACTTTAATTCTGAACCAGAAAACCAAAATTTTCAATCTTTATTGCATTATCGGTAATGTATTCGTTACGTTGGAACGTGCGTTTTCATGAAACTTTTCGTTTTTTACTTCACCTTCATAGACATCACATTTTGTAAATATTTTCTGCAAGGCAATGATTTAATATGCACTACACTAATTCTCTGAATGACCAGCGCAGAATTCTTCCATGAGCACGATAGATAAACATCATAACACATAGAAAAATTACACAACCTTAGCCTTTGCTTTTCTTCTAGAAATATGTAAAAAAAAACACTTCTGGGAAGTTCTGGTGCGTACTAGCATACTGCACATAAAGGCAGATACACCCGTATTGAAACCCATAGGCCTGAAAATTTGAGATGACACGTTTATATGTTGTTTACATGAAGCTCGCATGCACAGGGGCGGATCCAGGATTTTTCTTAGGAGGGGGTGCACCTCTAAGGAATGACGTAACTGAAGGGTGACGTAAACAAAATTTTAAAAGCGAACAACGCAGACTAGTTCATCTCGGGGGGGGGGGGGGTGCGCACCCCCTGCACCCTCCCCCTAGATCCGCCCCTGATGCATTGCAAGTAACATGGCACAGGGAGGATTATATATATATTTTTTTGTTTAGCTTTTTGTTTAGCTTTTGCTCCTGATAGAGTGGGGGTATACAACCAAGACACCATCAGAGTAGTACATAGAGAGACCACCATCTTTTTTGTGGAACAGTGGGTCCTGTACAAGTGCAATAATTTTTCCAACATTGTGTATTGTTGAAGTAACAACCCCTCTTAACCTGTTCACTCCCAGAGATGATTATGAAGACATGTAGTGTGGGTCGGACTTTTGAGTCTGTCAACAAAATCCTGTGATGTGACCATTCAGATGAAATCTGACTGGCAGTACTTTTGCATGGTATCATTTTGTTTTTAAATATTTTACAAAATGAAATTTTTTTTCCCATTGAATTTTGATTTTTGGCTCTCTTGGCAAGGCTCAAAAAAGTCCTGTCCTGTCATCAGGGAACAAGTAGATTTTTGTATCATGCAAGTACTTGCTTGCCTGAAAGGCAAGGATATGGACAGACCGCCTGTGAACTAAGCTTAAGTAACATTAAATTTAGCAGTACTTTGCGATGGCACTGTTTGTTGTTGTTTACAAAGTGATTGGTTACAGTGGTAATAATACAATTTAACTTACTAGTCCATCCCTAATTAAAGGACTGGGTGTGTAACCATTTTAATATACTGTACATTTGTATAGCATTTTAGGCTTTCTTTTTCGCTCAGATTAGTAATTTACAACTAGCAGTAATCACAGATTATGGAGACGTGTTCGAAGGAATTTCCGGCGGAAATGAGCCCCTGAAAAAAAAAAAACAATAGAGTCGGCCATTTGGAAACCAAAAAATCTGAAATTTTACTGTACATAAACCACAGACAACCAACACGAAATT
Organism: Cladopsammia gracilis; assembly: GCA_022457155.1. Taxonomy (NCBI): domain Eukaryota; kingdom Metazoa; phylum Cnidaria; class Anthozoa; order Scleractinia; family Dendrophylliidae; genus Cladopsammia; species Cladopsammia gracilis. The sequence continues at coordinate 2,205,197 of JAJGOT010000043.1, forward strand.
AGGATTGCGTTCTTCGAACGCGATAATATTCCAAAACATTTTGCTGGTTTTTTGCTTCATTTTCAACAAAACTAGCAAAAAATTCAGAGCAATTCTCTATTTTCCAATTCCCCATAATACACTTTGTTTGCCCCTCCAAATGTTGCATTGACTATTGTTTTGCAATGCTCTTGGGAATATGCAGCCTTTCCAAAGAGCATTTGAAAACAATTGTTTGACATGCAAACTTTGGGGGGTAAACAAAGTGTGTTATGGGGAATTAGATAATCGAGAATGCAAAAAATTAGTGAAATCTGACGGGAAAAAATGGCCTAACATTCAACACAAGACAGCACTGTTATGCACCCAGCCCATCAATTCAGATGTCTCAAAAGTACTTTTTAACGTATTTGTACAGGCAATTGTCAGTTTGGAGACCCTGGAAAGAAGTGAACTTTCAAATCACGCAACCATTGCCAGGGATCTGCTTGTTCGAGCCAATCAGAAGAAAGCTGAACAAGAGCAAACAGATGACACCCCACAACCAGTATGTGTGTTCGTTTTAATTTTTTTCCAAATTATCTAAGAATGCAGTCAAACCCTCGTAATCAACAACCCAAAATGCCAAACAAAGGTGGTCGCTTAGAATTTTAATAATACAGACAGATTTTAAATTGAGACAAGAAGGCCTGGCTATCATCAATAAACAGGAGAAGAGTTGCCAACTCATTAATGTAACAGTCTCTAAAGATACAAAAGTAATGGGAAAGGAAGATGAAAAGGTGGATAAATATGAACACTAAGCTAACAAGATCCAAAAATGTGGAATATACAAACTAAGATGATACCAGTGGTGATGGGTGCATTTGGAACGGTATCAAAGAGATTGGTTGGCTATTTAGGAGGCATTGGTGTTGGCACACTGGTGGAAAAGTGGTTGCTTGGGAGAGATGGTCATGCAGTGAAGTAACTGTATGCAGACTGCGCATGATTTATTAATATACATTATAAAATGCTTAAGGAAATGTGCGTGCTATGATTGGTTAAACCGAGTTCATTATAACTCGATAAAGCATGCGCATGATGTAAGTTCGTTCTAACCATTTTTATTTCATAAAAGAAATAAAAAAAACTTGTTCACTGTGCATTGTTGAGTTATATAAGCACTTGGCAATTCTTAAGAACACTCGAGAAGCACTCGCCTTCGGCTTGTGCTTTTCTACACTTTTCTCGTGTTCTTACAAATTCCCGCGTGCTTATATAACTCAACAATGCACTCGGCGCATTTTTTATTTCTTTAATAATTCAATTTAAATTCTTTTGCACAACAATGAAATTAGTGCAACTAAAGTGAGTTAGTTAGTCAGTATAGAACTGTTTTCAATTGAGCGACAAAAGTAATTTCACAACTGCATTGCTATGCTTTGTGCTTGGGTAAAAAATCCGGTGCCATTTTATCAACACGCTTGGTGCTTATTATTTGTTTTCAGCTCTGATTGATTGATTCAATTGTTTGTCTCCGTTTTGATTGGCAAGTCAAGAGTAATTACTTTGGCTTTGGTTTTACAACAATCAACTGAAAACAGCTCTGCCTGTAATCTTTAATTAACTGTTTGTCACTGAATGTTTTCTGAAGTCCTTTCCTTTTTCTCAGAAACTAAGGTCTGATCCAGCACATTCTGAAGTTGGATTTAAAGTTGGAATGGTTATGAGGCACAAGTTGTAAGTTCAGCAAGGTTATTCATTGTGTGTTGCTGTTTTATAAGACCTAGAGGGTAGGATTAGTATACTCAGATTTAATGTGACATAACGTAGCATTAACTGTTGCCAATTTTGTTATCTGTAAGTGTTCCTTTGTCTAACTAAATTGTTTTGATAAACATTTGTTGGCAGAAAATATAAGGGACCAGTTTCTGGAAAACCACAATTTCATATGAGACAACATTTCCGAGACCCTGCCACTTTATGTTCAAATTTATGCCATGTATGATTTTAAATATAAACAAAGATATCTGATTTTTTAAGGTGGGAGGGGTGGGGATTTGGGGAGTGGGGTGGGGGGGGGGGGTGTTGGCCTATGGGGATTTGGGGGGTCTTGTTAGGGTCTATTTTTCTGGTATTTAAGCTTTCTCGAGAAACGCCAGCAGCGAGTAGTTTATAATGGTTTTGAGGGACGGTGGCGTGAGGTTAATAGGGGTACGACACAAGGTAGTGTCAGTGGGCCATATCTTTTTAACGTGTTTATTAATGATTTGGATATCAAACTAGATGGTCGCCCAGCCTTGTTTAAATATGCTGATGATTCTACAATTATCGTCCCTTTTTGGGGAAACGGTCAGTGTCGCACTGATTTGGTGGATCAGTTTCTTAGCTGGTCCAGCCGTAATCGCATGACATGCAATTCAACAAAATGCAAGGAGATTATTTTTCGTAAGAAAGGTTTTAGTCAGGACATCACGCCAGTTAGTAATATACCGCAGTGCGCAGAGTTATCCATATTAGGTGTTACTTTCCAACAAAATTGTAAATATAGTAGTCATGTGCGCGCGAAGGTAATTAAGGCGAACAAGTCATTATTCGTATTAGGATCTTTACGTAAGGAAGGAATGTCCCAGGAGGAAGTAGATCACCTTTTTAACACAATAGTTTTACCAAATTTTTCTTACTCTCTGCCGGTTTATGGTGCCTCAGATTCCGACCTTTCTGTAATACAGAATGTTTTAGACCGGTGTATGAAAAGAAAGTTTATGTCCAAGAATGTAAATATCAGGGATTTGCTAGAGAAGGCGGATAAGACACTCTACAAAAAAAGATCGAATGACCCCGAATGCCCGTTCTTCCAGTTTTTACCTAAGGAAAAGAACATGAGGTACAATCTTAGAAATACGTCAGTCTCTGTTCCTAGAATCTACACTGACAGGTTTAAGAACGTTTTTAGTAACAGAATAATTTTTAGATATGATATGTAAATAGTTCTTTCTTTTTTTGTTTGAGTTTATATTGTAACTTAGGATATGTGATTTTATCTTAAGAAATAAAGATTATTATTATTATTATTATTATTATTATTATTATTATTATTATTGTTATTATTATAGAGATTTGGAAGGAGTGGTTGTTTGGGCCTATCGGAATTGGGCGTGTCCTTATTTGGGCCTATTAGGGTTTGGGTGGGAGGGGAGGGGGTGTTTGGTTTGAAGAGTTTTTGTTTCGTCTAAGGGGAGTTTTGGAGATATTTTTAAAAATTGTGGCTTCATTTTGCACTTTCCTATCACTGAGTGCCAGTTCAACACAGTTCAAGCTCATGTGTCTGCTTAATTAATTGCCTTATTTGTTGTTTATTTAGATATCATTATGGATGTGTTATCTATGGCTGGGATCCTGTTTGTAGAATGGACGAGTTGTGGATTCAACGGATGGGTGTTGATACCTCGCCTGGTGGCCGGAGCCAGCCATTTTACAATGTGCTTGGGAATGACTGCTCCACAAGATATGCAGCCCATAGTAAGCCCAGTTTTAATTATCCCAGGGCTGTCACCAAGCTTTGAAAAGGCCAGCTCCACACGGAACGTTTTTGGTCATAAACTAAAAAAAGTCTTTTGCGATAGTTGTCTTTTACCGCTAGTCATTTTTAAACTATGAGTAGCCGATCATCTTTACTGTGGTTGCCAGCCATAAGAGACGGTTCCCTGCTGCTAATGATAACCCTGTTGTCCATGTCATTTTTTGAGAATTTTATTATGTGCCATTAATTATAGCTAGGCTCCACCGCGGTCAAATGCCCGAGGCGTTTTTCGTTTTATTTAGTGGGATTTTATTTAATATTAAATGGAAATATGGGCAACGATGTATAAAAAAATTAGTTGATGTTACTATCTTTTAATTTTTCTTAAAATGATGAGCTTTTTTCCGTTGAAAACTGACCAAAACTGTTTGCGCCTGATCAAAATTTTGTTGGCAAATGGCGCCGACAATTCTGCAGTTCACAGTTTATAAACGCTTAGAACTTTTTTGGTAAACTTTCAAAACGTTTGGTAAATTGACAGTGTATTGGCAATATATTAAACTTTAAACAGTGAAAATGACAACCTTTACTTTTAAGTACTTTGATAAATTTTTGCAAATTTCTCGCGTTTGACCGCGGTTAATAGCTAGGCAGGTATCTTAGCTAGTCTTAAAAGTCCAGCTAAGACCACTCCTGGTTATATCAATGTTGGTGTGGTTATTTTCCTGAATGACTTTTCGGTTAACCTTAGTTGTGCAAGTTTTGCTAGATGCTGGGATCCAAGGTTTTAAAAAATTGAGATTCCAATTTGGTTGCTAATTTAGGCAAGCCTAAAAACAACAACAAACCAGTTTTAAACACCAAGATCAAGCGTCAATTATTTATGAATGTGATCGTAAGTGCAACCATAAATTTGGATCTTTGTTCTTATGTTTCGTTGCATTTTTCCTTTGTAAAAAGTCCTCTTGTGCTTGTGTTTCACACAAAACAAAGCTGTTTAACTTACTTATCTATTTTTCCACCTGCAGTAAACTTGAGAGAAGATCCCGATCAACCATTTAACCCACATCCAGCACTTGGAAAATATTTCAAAGGTTTTACTGGGACACGGTACATACCTAATGAAAGCCTTCAACAGCAATACCCCGAGGATATGATTAAGGAAGAGGATTCCCGAATAATATAAACAATGATATTTGCTTATCGTCTCCAACATCTCCTTTAGGCTTAATTGCAAGCCGCTTTTCAGGAAATGAGCCCGCACTCACCCCCTAAAAGCCACCGGACTAGAATGGATACTCCAAAATCAGGCTGGATCACCTCGGACACTTATTGAGAATTATATACGTAATGTCGACACTTACAATTTATTTTCAATAAATTTTTAAGTGTGAAAAAAAAAATCTAAAATCCCCACTCAGGATTGAACCTGTGACCTCAGGCTTGGGCTTACATAGCCTACCGTACCACTGTACCACCTAGCTTCTCGGGTTGTTTAGTTCTAAATTTAACTATATAAACTGCTAACCCCAACCTCAATTGAAAGCTAACCAGCTACTCGGTTATATAAGTTTCAATAAGGTGTCCAACCTGATTTTGGAATATCCATTCTAGGCACCACCTAAAAGCCAGACCTGAGTGAGCAATAATGAAAACATTGCTGTAAACGAAAATAGTTTGTGGTCAGTTGTAACTTTTCAGTCTGTTGATGAAATTCTAATTTATGACCATTCAAATAAAGGTAATGACTAGAGAAAAGAAAAGATAAATGTGGCACGATTTTGGATGTAATTGAAAACGTAAAATGTTCCGTAGCATTGTACATTTATTCGCTTCATAGCTTGCATGTTAACTTTCACTATAGTAGACTATTTCCAATATTTGTATTGCTTAGCACGAAGTTGGTACAGTCAAACCTCTATTAAGCGGTCACCCTTGGGGAATAGCCAACTGACCGCTTAAAAGAGGTGACCGCTTAAAAGAGGTTACGTTTACAGTAAATATGGGGAGCGAATTAATTCCGGGGAGTTGTTAAGTGACCGCTTGATAGAGGGTGACCGCTTAATAGAGGTTTGACTGTAGTTCACTTTTGATTCAGTTTTTTCATGTCATTTACAGACTATTTATTTATTATAAAGTTAAATTTGTGAGTAGGAGATTTCCAGTTAGCATGAGATTTTAGGTGTGTGTGCGTTGGGGGGGGGGGGGGGGGGGAGAGTGACGATAAGAAATTTAGTTGAAAAAAGTGAGTCTAGTGCCAAGCATGCGGCTTTATTTAAAGTCGATCTAGAGTAGAGTTAAACGAAAGATTTGAAATAAATTAAACAATCATATTAGAGAAAAGGAGATATCATCTCTTAAGATCGTTATCACAAAAGAGGACAAGAGGTTTAAAAGGCCTGGCTTTTGAGTTAAAGGTGAATAACTTGGTATGCTCTATTTTATGTAAAACTATATGAATTTTAAAAAGAAAATTTTGTGTAACTGTAATATTCATCATGACACGACCGTGACAGGAATCGAACCCATGATCTTCGTACACTGGTCGGATACTTCCGTACACCGGTCGGATGCTTCCGTTCACCGGTCGGATTCTTCCGTACACAGGTCGAATACTTCCGTACACCGGTCGGATGGTTCCATACACCGGTCGGATGGTTCCGTACACCGGTCGGATACTTCCGAACACCTGTCGGATACTTCCGTACACCGGTCGGATGCTCTAACCACTGAGCTACGAGAGACTCGTGACGAACTAGGTCATATACCAGGTGCACATATGACATGCGTCTGCGTACTGCTAGGAAGCATCATGTGAGGTGATAAATAAAGAAAGATGGCAAATGTTAAGCGTAACATTTACTATCTTCCTTTATGTAATTTTGTGTACTTTGTTAAATAACGTTGCATACACCTTATTCCAAAATGGCGGCCAATTTTACATGCATGTTAATTAGCCCTCTTGGCCTCACTTTCGCTTTAAATTCTTTTGTATTTTGCACATGCTGACGAGGCCAAGAGGGCTAATTTACATGGATATAAACAAATAATAAAATGGCCGCCATTTTAGAATAAGGTGTATTAAGAACACTCACATTGACTTTTAAGTCAACTGATATGTCAATATAGTTATAGCTAAAAACGACTGAATAAACAGAAAAGCCTTCAGGTATTTGTTTGGCGTGGTCTTTAGGTCTACAAATAATTTTTAAACTAATAGTCAACTCTATCCAAGATGAAAATTTGGTTCTATCCACAAAGTTGATAAAAACAAATTTTCGTGTTGCACCACCAACCGACGCAGCACAACAGTTTCTTTAGAAATTAACCCCTCTTTTCAAGATGGGCGTCATCAAGACAAGAACCAGCTGTCCGTGCAAGAGTTCAGTGACAGTGATATGAGTGACCGAGTCCATCTTAGAGGAACGGGGTTAGTTTCTAGAGAAACTGGTGCTGCGTCGGTGGGGGTGAAGCACAAAAATTTGGTTTTATCGACTGAGTCGATAAGGTAAATTAGCCACCGTTAAAAGATTCGAGAAAGCTGACGTCTCGAGCACTAGCCCTTCGTCGGAGCGAATCAAGGGATTGTGGGTAGTGTGTGGTTTTATATAGTAGGTGGAGTTTCGCTATTGGTGGAAATTTGGTGACGTGAAAAACAAATGTAAATTAGTTGAATGAAAAGCGTTCGTTGATTCCGTGGGGTTTGAGAGTGCCGATTTGAAGGATGATTTTTTGTTCTAAGTTTTTACGGCTTTCTGTGTTACCTTGGTGTAGGGAAAGGCCGCAGATTGTCATGTGTTCTTTAGAATGGTTAGTAAGATTGAAATGACGCGCGACTGGTTTGGATGCGTCTTTGTCATTTTTTTTTTTTCAACGTCTCGGAGATGTTCACGAAAACGGTCGCCCAGTCTCCTCCCTGTTTCGCCAATGTATATCTTTTTGCAAAAAGTGCATGTTATGCAGTAAATAACATTTACGGAGGTGCATGTGAAACGACAGTGATTTTAATAGATCGTTTGGGTCCCGTTATTTTGTCCGCGTTGTGAATGAAAGGACAAGTGTTGCATCTTAGAGGGATGTCCATACAGAGAGAGTTGACTGTAACTTTTTCATCGTTGACTTTAGCCCATGCCTGTTTACACATGCGATTTTTGTCGCACTTAGCTCCAATGCAACTCTTGTCGCAAGTGTAAACTAACGGCAATTCGGGTGCGACATTCGCTGCGATCGATTTGCTGCGATTTGCCAAAAATCACCGTCGAGTTGCATCAGGTTAGCTTAAGAACATGTCGAAACATGGGGCGATAAAAGTCACTGTCTACAACAAGACATGGATGCCGAAGATACCCAAGAAGAGCTGTCAAGCTTCACAGGAAAGCAAGGGGATGTGACATGGGTTCCAAACGCATAAGCTGACAAATGAGTCCAAGCAGATGTACTGTGCAACCATCCAATGTTACAAGTACGGCTTCGAGGAATTCCTACCGGACAGCGATTTTAATTTTGCGAAACTGCGAGAAAATTTGCTTCAGGAATATCGCAAGGATCACCCAAAGACCACAAGTAGGACGATGAACAAAGTGCGCAAGGGTGGATTTTATGCCAATGATCAGAAATTAATCTGAAAATGTTTTTCTTACATTTATAATTAGCTGTTAGAAACGTATTGGACATTTTTCAACACTAAACTGGAATTCTAGCTCTCTTCTCCAAGAAATGGTCGATATAATAATAGACCTACCAAGTCTCACGCCTTAGGCGTGAGTCTCACGCCTGCGAGTCCAAAACTCCGATTTCACGCCTACTCACGCCTATGCAGCAATTTCTCACGCCTAAATGACAGATTTGAGCTATCAGCCTTAACTGATCGCATGATCCAATATAAAATATAGTTACGTTCATGAAAATATGGCACATTTTCGTAGGTTTTTATCATTCTGAACATTACAGTTACAGAGGTCTGAGGTCCATGGAAACTACCGAATTCTTTGGAACATCTTCGGACATCTTCGGAATAGATCTGGTTCTCTTCGGATTTGGTCGGGTCGCCTTCGGAAATCCTGGCTCTCCCACGAAACAATTCTCACGCCTATCACTCGGAATAAGTTGGCAGGTATATAATAAATGAAACAGCCTTTGAATAATATTGTGTTTGTAGAGTATATAGCTCGCTTTTAAGAATTTTAAAATTGGGAAAGATCGCACGTTACAGTTCTTGGAAAACGAGGAAGTTGTGGTTCATGCATGCAGTCAACATAAAGACACGTGCCAATCACACAATAGAGATAAGAAAGAAAATATATTTACTATAATTTTTAAATTTCTTTTTAAAATTAAACATACGCAGTTCGCAATTTTAAGCCGAGTTTGCTTCTAGAAAATCGACGCAAAAAGTATGTGTGTGTATTCTTCCACCAGGAACTTGAAATAATTAAATTACCAAGGGAAAGAGGTTTGATTTGTTTTGTGGTATCACGGAACTAACGGCCCCGTCCACACGTATACGTTTATGTTCGTATGCGTTTAGGCCTGCTGTCCACACGTAAACGATGAAAACGGTCACCCTGAACGGTTATTTTCGAAAACGCTCTCCAAAGTGGATATTTTCGAAAACGCTGTTTTCCCGTTTACGTGTGGACAGCGTAAACGGATCTTTTCGTAAACGCTGACGTGGATACCACTTATCTACGCATGCTCAATGCAGATTTTTAGCGTTTACGTGTGGACGGGCGGCCTAAACGCATAAAAACATCCGTGAACGAATGTAAACGTATATGTGTGGACGGGAGCGTTTTAGATAAAAACATATGCGTTTACATCCGTAAACGTATACGTATTGACGGGGCCTAAGAGTTTAATAAATAACTACATGGTTTACGTGTAATCTTGTTCATTTGTATCACCGATGGTCACTTTAGACTTTTAAAACACACTAAGCGGTTTTAACCCCTAAAAGGTAACACGATCACCCCCGTCACTATAATATGGGTCTCCCCTCCCCCCTCCCCCTCCCCCTCCCCCGGGGATTGAGGCATCGTATCGGCAAACAAAACAATACGAAAGGCGAAAAGTAAACTAACATAACAATTGAGACTTACTGGTTTTGTATTGGGATTATCCAGTCGTGACCAAACATATATACGGAATAGAAATGGATAATCCGGAAATCAGTGACTACGCAAATCATATAATGTCAAGGGATCGAGGAAACTGTTTGATTATATTGTGTGCAGTTATCAGGCCTCGGATTTTTTTGTTAGTGCTGGCGATATCGAAGTAACGTTAATATAGATTCTGTACTGATATAATATTTTTTTTCATCTTTTGAACTGTCTTTCACTCTACACTGTAATTTCTGTACATACACTTTTCCAGAATTATATTTAAATAAAGTCACACGTTACAGTTTTAATTACACTAATCAGGGAATTATTGGAAATCTTATGAGTAAAATCAGCAAGTTCATGTAATTAACAATAAATAAACAGATCAAATATTTCATTCTAGGTAATCGAGGAAAGTATTTGTTTATGTGCAGCCATCATCCCTAGGCTAGTCTTAGGCCGAATTCAATTAATTTCTAAGGAAAAGGAGTTACAATTTGTTGTTGTGACGCTAGCAATACAGGAAAAGATTAACGTGCCTGTTATTTCTTTGCTCTCCGAGAAAGTTATTGACAGTTCTGCTATTTTAAATTGTAATTTCATGTGTATATTTTGGGGTGAAATTAAGGTCTCGGAAATGAACGCTCCACTTAAATAATGTCACGGAAATAAACGCTCACAAAAATTAACGCGACTTAAATTAACGCAAATTTTGAGAATTCGCGTTAATTTCATGGAGCAGTTATTTCCTATAATAAGGTAATAAGGTGATAAGGTAATCATTTCGATTCCAAAGTGTAAGACATCTTAAACAAAGCAGGCACTCATCGATAGTTTCTTTTTACGTACCTAAGGACGCTTTTCGTTTCAGAAGAAAATAACTACATACAATCAATCAATCAATCAATTAACTTTATTTAAACACGGTAAAACGGCTCAGTAAAACTGTTTTTCAGACATGCCGTGCACTTAAATATAATCTAATCTAAATGATAACAAAAATATATACAATATATATAGATTAATAATAATAAAAAACACTATCTTACATCATAATATCCTCTAAAAACACATAAAAATTACAATCATAGATGTTATAGAACCAGATTCTATTTTTGTTCGAGAGCTCTTTTGTAAGCGGTTAGGCCCGGTTCAAACGTCGAACTTCACATGTGCCGAACCTAATGCAAATGAGCAAGAACAATAGATTTTTCTCATTTGCATTAGGTTCGGCACATGTGAAGTTCGACGTTTGAACCGGGCCTTAGACAACTGAGTTCTCGTATTTCATTGGGAAGCTCATTCCAGGCAATGGCACCACGATAGGAAAAAGATCGTTTCATGAAATTAGTTTTAGGCTTAGGTGTCTTAGGTAGTTGCAGGTCAAATTTACTGCCTCTAAGATTGTAGTTTTGTACCTCCGAGGTCAGTTTAAATAAATTTTGTAAATAGTCTGGTGCTATCTTATGAAAGACATTGAACATCATAATCTGCAATTGTAACAGTTGTCTTTCATTTAGATTTGACCAGTTTAGTTCCTCAAGGAGGTCATGAGACCTGGCCGAGTAATCTGCTCTAGTTATTATTCGAGATGCTCTATTCTGAAGTTTTTGCAATCGATCTGTGCGTGTTTTAGAACAATTTCCCCAAACAATACCGCAGTAGTCAAAGTACGGCTGTATCATTGAGTTATAGACAGATTTTAAGATGGCTATATCATTAGTCAAGTTTCTTGTTTTATATAACATACGCAAGCCATTGGATGCTTTTGAAGTTACATGTTTGATATGATCATCCCAATGCATGGATTCATCAATGTATACCCCTAGAAGTATACCGGCATTATACAAGAAGTAATACAATGTACATAAAACAAGTACTTCTTCTGTTCTGTTCACCTCCGTAGCATGGGGAATTGAGTAGGTTATTGTTTTCAAATGGCTTACATACGTTCGTGTAACGGCAATGCGAGAGCTTCACAGATACGTGCTCAGTTGTGCATTTACTTTTATTTAGCGACAAGTCTTTCCCGCAATCTTGAACCGTGTAGTTTTTAAATTTGTGTTAAATTTATGTGTGATATAGAAAAGTAACATCCAACAACCCTGTTGATGGATAACACAATTACAAGTGGTCTTAAAAGCTTTAAAAGCCCTCTATTGCATTATTTTTTAAAACCTTTCGTAAGCGGACAGCTCCCGTAAGCAGGCACTTACCCTTGGTCCCGAAGGTGTCCGCTTACGGGAGGTTCGACTGCATTTTACTAATGGATTGATTGGTATACGTTTTTAAAACCAATCATGAAGGAAAGCAGAGCAGAACCAAAACAAATGGAAAGAAGGGTGACCTTCTGGCTAAAACTTTGCTCGAAAAGGGCCAGGTTCATCTGTTTCAATCATATCAGGAGAAGCACGCTGACGCCACTCCATCCACGAGCCATCATACACAATCGTGTCCCTCTTTCCACAAAGGTGTGAAGCCAAAGCTACGACACACGCCGTCATTCCAGATCCACAAGATACAATGAGAGGTTTTCCAAGATCAATTCCTGCGTCTTCAAACACTTTCTTTAACTCCTCTGGGGTTTTCATGAGCTTTGTTTCGGGGTCCAGACACTGAGCATAAGGAAGATTTATTGCATGTGGAATGTGACCAGATGGAAAGTTTGGGTGTGGCTTTGGTTCTGTGCCATGGTATTTGTCAGGGGGGCGTGCATCGGCAACTTGAAAGATTCCTTGTGCCAAGTTGGCTTTCACAAAGTCAAAGTTGCAGAACATGCCTGTATTCAAGGTGGCTTTGAATGGACCGTCACCTAGAAAAAGTGCAAGCAATTGGTTACTAGGCATACGTTTCTCCAAATTCCCGAAGACGTTTCGGATCCGATAGCTATTTTTTTAATCAAGTTTTTACCGAGTGGCTTAGTAGTTTTTTTACCTATAAACCAGCCTAACTTGTTCGTGAACTTTGAATTTTAGGTATTAGCCTTCAAAATCAGCAAAAAATTGAATCTATGTTGGTAAGCATTACGCGCACGACAGAACTGTTTGGGCCCGAAACGTTTTCGAAATTTCCTAAACACTAGTGATGAACAATGATGAACAATGATAAAACCACATTCACCGACATATTTTTTTTCTCCATGGTAATTTTCATTCTGCAGAGTTCTCTCAAGGAGGCAACCTAGGTAAACGCGCGCGGAAGCCAACTTCCGCGCGAGTCGAGCAGCATACTGTATAGCGCGCACGAGTGTAGTGTTTCCCGGTTTTCGGTCGACTCTCCCTGAGAGAAAAGGAGAAAAGTTCGTTTTCTAAATTTTATTTAGATGCGGCGGTATGATGTACCTTCAACTCTACTTTTTCTTTCTGGGCCTGATTCAATGGGGTAACCTTCCGCGCACCATCTTGGAAACCCGCCGTCCAAAATTGATACCCGATGATGACCGAATACGCGTAGCATCCACCAAACTCGAGGTGCTGAGTAAAGACCAACTTTATGGTTGTTGTCGTACACAACAACGTGGCTATCATTGTAGATATCAAGGCTTCGAACGTAGTTGGAGAAATCTTCGGTGTTGGGTAGAGTATGCTCGTAGGGTGAAGATTTATCCGCGCATTCATTGACGTCGAAAAACTTGGCTCCCGGAATCCGATGAGCTCTAAACTCTTGCCTCGCATCGCGGTTTTCTTTCGTGAGTTGCAAAGAGGCATCTAGGACTCGGAGATACTTTGGACTTCTGAAGCATTAACTGGCGGAGCCATTGGGCTTTAACAAGGGTCGAAACAGACATGATAGAAAGACAACCAAGATAAACAAGCAAACACAATCTGCACCGTTCGATTCGTGCTGAATAACTCACGGGCACGCTAACAGGAAATTTATAAAGTTATAAATGCCCACAGGATAGTGGATCATGCCTGATTGCACATCAAGGGACGATTTATTTTTAAAAGACAATCAACATCCTGCAACAGTCGTGCTGAATTTCACATCTAGGAGCATATCGCGCAATTCACGTGCCAGATTGCACATAAACTGATTCTAACAGAAACCATAGTGACGAAAACCGCGGGCATTTTCTGATTAATTAAAAAGACTGGTGACTAGCGGTGTGAATAATATCAGGATCGGATCAGCGGACAGGATCGTCGGATCGGATCACGGAGTGGATCGAGTAAACAATAAATTATAAAATACGTTAAAACCATGGCAGAGAACGGTAAAAACTCATAATCTTTTGAGGAAGGCTGTTGACTATTAATACAGAACGTTTAAAGTGTTAATTTGATTTGTTCAACACTCAACAGTGAAAAACAATTTAATGTTATGCCTCGAATGTTGCACATTCTCTCTCCTCCACATAGGCTCAAAAAACAAATTTAAAATGTGGCAAGCAGGGGATCATATTATTAGGACATTATGAGAATTATTAAGTGGTGCAATGCAAAGTAATCATAGAGGCCTAAAGTATGTAGAGAGATAAGATATTCAATACAATTACATGTAATTTTATTGCTTTTCACTATTAACAATTACATGACATTTTCTACAGCAATTACTTACTTCACATACATCAAATTGCTTACAGTAATACATACAAACATAAAACTCATCAGTTCCCTGCCTGCCTTGATTATTTCTTGCCAATAATATGTAACAGAGAATAACTATGAAATTAAATAAATGTTAACATATGCTAGGACTGAGAAGCATCTTATGTTCAGTTTTGATTAATGTCATACAATAGACTTTGGTTTGTCATTGGCTATGTTGGGGGTAAGAAATATAAAGTTTTCATCCTTTGGAAATAAAACTCTATTTTTATGCTTCCGACCACCAATATTGCTGACATGCAAACAACAGGCCTGTATGAATGTTAATTAGCCCTCCTTGCTGCGTCAGCATGAGCAAAATACAAAACAACTTTCACGTGAAATGAGGTAAAGAGGGCTTATTAACATGCATATAAAAGAATAATAAATTGCCCGCCATTTTACAGTTGTGTGCTTAGTACCCTGGCCTTTTAGTGAAAGTGAGGCTGGAGTTGACTTTGTTTTGATACAAACCTTCCTGCTTTTTATGTGTAAATCATGCTGAACAAAAACTAACTGTAGCATAAGAACAACACGACTTACAAGGTCAACTCCAGCCTCACTTTCACACAAAGGCCAGGTCACTAAGCAGACAACTGAGAATAATTTTAATTATTCTCTAATGCACTAATGTACTACTAATGCACTACTAATGTACTACTAATGTACTAATTCTCTAATGTATTACATTAAATTATTAATTTTAAAAACAGTTGATAACAGCTGTTAAGTTTATAGTTCATACAACTTTCTGGACTCATGCAGTCCAGAGGGAATGGCACGAACAGGACTCATAGGTCCCATGCAAGGTGCCATCCCTTCCCAATCCCACAACCCGCAAGGTTGACCACACCACCGGGATCTACGCCCCCTACACTTTTCAAACAGTGATTGATGTGAGATCTTTAATGTCCCACAAGAACAGATCAGAGAGTGCTTATCAGAGAAGACTAGAATGTCATACCATTTGCAGATGTCATTACAAAGGCAGCACATTCTCCTCAGTTATTTTAAGACCCTGAGTGTTGGTCCGGCCGAGGTTTGAACCAGTGACCCTCCGCTCAGCAGGCAGGAGCTCTACCACGGCGGGCGGCGGTTGTTAAGCTGTTAAGGCTAATTTAAAATCTTATCATTTTGAATGGCTATAGAGAATACTATTACACTTTCAAATTTACTAAATATTATGCAAATCCCCTATCCCCTTGTGTCACAAAAACACTCGAAGGAATCATCAAACTCTTTTCAATCAGATCAGGAGAAGCACGCTGATCCCACTCCACCCATGAGCAATCATACACCATGGTGTCTCTCTTTCCACAAAGATATGTAGCCATAGCTACTAAAGCTGCTGTGATTCCAGATCAACAGGATGTGCAAGAGGCTTTCTGAGATCAATTCCTGCATCTTCAAACACTTTCTTTAACTCCTCTGGAGTTTTCATGAGCTTTGTATCAGGATCCAGACACTGAGCATAAGGGACACTCTTTGAATGTGGAATGTGACCTTAATCTTAATCGCTTTGCTCGCTAATATTACAGTATTAATGCAAAATATCATCTTGCAAATGGCTATGACATGCAGAGCTTTACATCGACATCTATATTTATACTTGGCAAGAATTATCATTGTCATTATTCATGGGAATAATGACAATGAAACACCACTGAGCCACCAATAAAGATAACCTACAAGTTCGCTTACAGAAAGAACTACTATATTCCACTGCTTCATACTTAGTCAAATTATTCATTAACTTTCATTTATTGATACCCAGATCCCATCGGCTGTAAAATCAGTTAAACAGATACATAGTAAAAGGAAAACAGTCAAAGGACGGGCTCTTGGTTTCCCCCTACGTCAGCCTTTTTTTCTCGCCATTTGTGGTTACATGTGAGGCTCAACAGAAACATAATTCTTTTTGCAGGAAAAAGCTGTTCTAAAAATAAATCTACTTGGGAAATGGTTGACTCAAGAAATTAGTAGAGATAGAGGCTCCTATTGATGGGCTCCTGGCATACCTTGTTGCATGCCCTGCTGCATTCCTTGTTCTCTTTGCCGCCGCTGTTCTATCTGCCTCCCTTTTATAAATACTGTCATCAGCTGCGGATGCTGTTTCAGAACCAGAAGCATTTCTTCATGCTGTTGGGGGCTGCTTGGAAGATTCACTGCATTCAGCATCTTCTGCAAGGGAACTGGCACTTCTGTCCAGTAAACATTCTGTGAAATTTTATAGAGGAAGATCAAACTAATTGCAACAAATTTTTTTTTCACTGTTCTAAGGTTGAAAGTAACTAGTTAAACAACATACTAAAAGTTCTCCAAAATTCGCATATTGGAACATGGTTAAAATTAGCCTTGAAAACGGCTCGAATTTATCACAGGGTACCCAAGCCAAGTAAAACTGAAATTTCATCTGAACATCTGAATACTGTTCAGATGAAATTTCAGTTTTACTTGGCTTGGGTACCCTGTATAAATTTGAGTTGTTGTCGTCATTGTCGCCGCCGCCTTCACCTTCACCTTCGCTGTAGAAGTAGTAGAAGTAGTAGAGGTAGTAGTGGTAGTAGTGGAAGTAGTGGTAGTAAGAGTAGTAGAGGTAGAAGAGGTAGTAGAGGTAGTAGAGGTAGTAGTGGTAGTAGTGGTAGTAGTGGAAGTAGTGGTAGTAGTGGTGGTAGTGGAAGTAGTGGTAGTAGAGGTAGTAGTGGTAGTAGTAGTAGTAGTGGTAGTAGTAGAGGTAGTAGTAGTAGTAGTGGTAGTAGAAGTAGTAGTGGTAGTAGAGGTAGTAGTGGTAGTAGTGGAAGTAGTGGTAGTTGTGGTGGTAGTAGAAGTAGTGGTAGTAGAGGTAGTAGTGGTAGTAGTGGTAGTAGTGGTAGTAGTGGCAGTAGTGGAAGTAGTGGTAGTTGTGGTCGTAGTAGAAGTAGTAGAGGTAGTAGTGGTAGTAGAGGTAGTAGAGGTAGTAGTGGTAGTAGTGGTAGTAGTAGTAGTGGTAGTTGTAGTAGTGATAGTGGTGATAGTGGTAGTAGTGGTGGTAGTGGTGGTAGTAGTGGTAGTGGTGATAGTGGTGGTAGTTGTGGTGGTAGTTGTGGTGGTAGTGATAGTGGTGGTAGTGGTGGTAGTTGTGGTGGTA